>OX451736.1:1311149176-1311653583 GCA_948472305.1 Vicia faba | reverse complement strand
TATCTATCTATCTATCTATCTATCTATCTATCTATCTATCTATCTCTTTATTTTTACAAAACCCCTTACTAACTCTTATTTCTTTAATGGGCTTATCTCACCCAATTCACACTAACCCATCATACTAAGGCTCAATTAATTAATATTGTTATTCTCACAACTTACTAACCCAAAACACAATGAAACAATTAATTCAAATAACTCATATATTCAAAAATCACATAATTTAATTAATTACCATATCAAATAATAATTAATAAAATAAAAAACTAATAAAATAATTAATAAATGAAAATAGGGGTGTTACAACTCTCCCCACTTAAAATATTTTCGTCAGCAAAAATTACCTCAAACAAACAACTCAGAATAAGACTCTCTCATCTGACTCTTGATTTTCCAAGTCACGTTTCCACCTGGTGGTCCTCCCTAAGATACCTTCAAAAAGGAAATCTATTTACTACAAAGTTGCTTCAACTCTTGATCCTCTATCCGCATAGGTAATGTTTCTACAGTCAGGTTATCACTTACCTGCACATCATCTAATTGAACCACATGAGACGGATCCGCAATGTATCTCCTCAACTAAGACACATGGAACACATCATAGAGATTAGCAAGTGACGATGGAAAATAAATCTGATAAGCCACTTCACCTATCTTCTTCAAAATCTAATAAGGACCAATAAAACACGGTGTCAACTTCCGCGACTTCAATTCTCTACCAACACCCGTTACCAGAGTAACACTAAGAAACACATGATATCCCTTCTCAAACTCAAGTAATTTCCTCCTCTTATCATGATAACTCTTCTAACGACTATGAGAAACATTCATCTTCTCCTGAATCATCTTAATCTTATCCTTAGTGTGTTGAACTATCTCAGGTCCAACCACATCACTCTCTCCCAATTCATACCAACACAAAGGCGTCCTACACCTTCTACCATACAAAGCCTCAAATGGTGCCATTCCAATACTCTAATAGAAACTGTTGTTATAATAAGTAAACTAAATCAAATGCAAGTAACTATCCCAAGTACCTCCTTGTTCCAATACACAAGTGCTGAAGCGGTAAAGCGGCAAGCAAAAGTAAGTATTTTTATAGTTTTATCATATCATCTCCACAAGGATTAATGATTATCAAATCTCCATTTTACAAGTCTCTCATTTATGGGTTTGGGGTTGAATTGGGTTGGTTTGTATAAAAGGTAAATGCGGGAATTAAAGTTATTAACAGAAAAAGTATTCATAATTCAGGGAGTAGAGAACTTGGGGTTGCATTTCATCTACCCTATCAAATACTTAAACTCACTACCCAATTGTACTCAACCTAAATACTCTTCAATACCATCATGTATCGCTCACACTAAGGCTATTTCAAACACAAAGTGAGACATCACCTGTACTACTCTCGGAGGCGATTTCACGCGCAACTCAAACAACCCAGATGCTTTTCATAACTGATATCCACATGAATATTAAGCCTAAATCTATTTCTAGAATCTAGAACCTAATATATATTCATTCAAGAGAGAGATTCAGAAATCATATGTCTATGACAAACCAAATGTCTGCGATAAAGTAAAAATCAAGAATAAATATGAGTATTAATTCGTAAAAGAGATTTCATACAACACCATGAGAAATAAGTATACATACGATCAAGGTAAATATACATACAAACTCCAACAAATAGAGATTACAGAGAGAAGATAATAAAAGGAACTAAACATTTCTTGGTTTGTCAACACCAATCAATGAGAAATTCAACTCCGGATCATCCGATTGCAACCTCCAAAGTCCAAATGTTGTTTCCAAGCCTTTCTCTACCCAAAAATGAAGTTGATGGTGTTGAGACTCAAAAATACCCAACCCATAACCTAAAAATGTGTTTTTTTCCATATTTAATTAGTTTTGAAGTTCCAGGGCACGCTTAGCCCGGTCTGTGGGTGCTTATCACGCTCTGTGTTGCGTCGAAAAAAATTCAACACTTATTTTCGCCATAACTTAAGAACCGTAACTCCGTTTTGCACACGGTTTGAAGAGTTGGAAATCTTACTCAATGCTTTATCTAAAAATGATTAAATATCAATCAAGTTGATTATTTTTATCTTCTTTAATTTGAGCCTTATTCGTTGATAAATTGCTCAAAATCGCATTCTTGAAGCTTAGCCTTTGGCCTTTATTACTTAATGCTCCAATTATGAATGAATACCTACAAAAGAGGTGAAAAACTATTAAATGATATAATATTTACACAAAAATACAAATATACACAAACTAAAAGTATTTACAAATAAAGTGGAGATTTACGCAAGAATATCAACAAATGAATAAATAAGTGTCAGAAAACTTATATACAAAATGATGATATTTTGGCCCTTATCAACTCTCCTCAACTTGAAACATTGTTGGTCCTCAAACAAAGTCAAATAACCAAAATAAAATAAAAGCAAAAATCAAATAATTACGAATCAACAAGTTTTGAAAACGAAAAACAAATGTATGGTTCAAAACAAAAACGTACAAGCAAGACAAAACTTACCACTAAACTACAATGATAGCATGTAAACGAAACGAATCATAAGTACAAAAATCATACCAAACATTCTAAAACAAAACAGGCTTAATCATAATTACATCTAGCAAAAATTCATAGATAGATGAAAAACACACAAAGGTGAGCATTTGACACTCATCCAACAATCTTACAAACAAAAGACTAAATTATGCATTCATTCAAAAACTCACATTGAACATACAAAGACAAGAATTATAAGGGCTTTGAAAGATTGTAATGTGGCTTGGTTAACAAACAAGGGATAATTCCTAAAGCTAATCAAAATAAAAACTTGCCTAAACCTAAGGGAGTGATCAACTCACAAAAGTTCAAACACAAAATTTCAACCAAACTTCTTCTTTCATCCCAAATTTCACACCAGACACACCTTACTTATTAGCACAATTATTTGATACTCTTTTTGTTTTTGTTTTTCAAAACTTTTTCATCTTTTTTCTTTCTTTTCTTTTCTTTATATTTTTTTAGTTTCTTTATTTTTTTTCTTTTCCTCTTTCACAACCTCATAGCAATCAACAACATAAGTTAGCAAAAATTTCTCTCCCCAACTTGAATTCAACCAACATCATAGTGAATACTCCCTACTTTCTAAGGCAAGACAAAAATTCAAACCATAAACAATGGTTGAGGATTCAAGAAAATAAAGAATCAACATTCATCCAAAAAGGAAACTAAACACTCATATACAAGCATTAAGTTCAAAAACAACATGGACAATGCCAAAAGGCTCAAAAGAGGTTAACAAAAGTTTACACACTCACAAGGTGAATTGACTATTTGGTTAGGTAGTTGTGCTCAAAATCAAACAAAATGCCTTGATCATTTTCATGCTTTCATAAAATCAACACAAATAAAAGATTAAACATAATAAAATCCAGTTAAAACAAGAATTGTGGCCTCCAGCATATATGAACAATGGAAAGCTTCCTCACATTTGGGGGCAAAAAGGGAACTAAAGTGATTCAATCAATAAGCAAGCATTGTAAAAGAATGAATGACATGGAATTCATAAAAAATAAAATTCCATAAACATGTTACCTATAGAAAGTGATAAACGAGTACCTGGCGTGTACCAACTTCAAAACAATATCATTACCATACATTCGCAAGTTGAAATAGTCAACTTGGAAAATCACCTCAAACTTCCTCAAGCTACTCAGAATAAGATCTTGGACAAACATAAAAATAACAAATTAAAATAACTACTATAAACATACTAAAAGACCAGGTGAAATAGAATTAAAAAATTTGAAAAGTGAAGATTTGAGTATTTTAAGAACTGGTCCAATTTCAACTTGTTTAACCAATTCACCACACTACTTATACAATAAAAACAATAAAGAAACTAAGAACAATAAAACATGCTTGCTTTATGTCGTAAACTCGAAGTTTGTTATTTATACACACTTCTCTAAGTTTCCTCTTTACACAGTTAGCGCTCACCGACGGTGAAACCTAACCAAACACCTTAGCAAACGTGAAGAGAACCAAACATAACAAAATTCACAAGTATACGAAACATGTACAAATTCATAAGTATGGTGATCATATACAAGTATCAATATAAATAAGTTTGTATTTACACATTATAGACAATATAGACATTATGTGCAAAACTAAAAAAAAAACTATCGCAATGCATTCCAATAAGAGCATCAATCCCCGACAACGACGTCGTTTTGCTGAAGCGGTAAAGCGGCAAGCAAAAGTAAGTATTTGTATAGTTTTATCATATCGTCTCCACTGGGATTAATGATTATCTAATCTTCGTTCGACAAGTATCTCGTTTATGAGTTTAGGATTGAATTGGGTTGGTTTGTATAAAAGGTAAATGTAGGAATTAAAGTTATTAACAGAAAAATAATTCATAATTCGGAAGTAGAGAACTCTCGGGTTTTTATTTCATATACCATATCAAATACTTAAACCAACTACCCAGTTGTACTCAACCTAAACTACTCGTCAATACCATCACGTATCGCTTACACTAAGGTTATTTCTAACATAAAGTGAGACATCACCGTATTATTCTCGGAGACGATTTCGTGTGCAACTCAAACAACCCAGATGTTTTTCATAACTGATACCCACATGAATATTAATCCTAAATATATTTCTAAAATCTAGAACCTAATATATATTCATTCAAGAGAGAGATTCAGAAAGCATGTTGTGATACGGTTGGAGAACTGAATTGAGGGTTTTGCATTTGATCGCAAATGTTGCAGTTAGCAAGAGTCGCCACCGACTTTTATTTTATCCAAAAGGAAAGGTGAAAAAGCACAGGAAATACCTTTGAGATTATTTCTTAAGTTTCGGGGGTAGATTATGAAAAGGGAAGGTATTAGAACCCTTTTCATCCATGGTTTTCCATGGGCTCTTAGTTACTTGCTAGATCACTTGTTTTTTGTTTGAAAATTGTGCTTGGTGTGGTTTTTGAAAGTATTTTGTAAAGAGTCCATCGTTTAGGCAACCTTTGTAATGATTCTTGTTTGTAAGAATGTATACAAATATGTTTGATCTTTTGAAAATGTTTTCAATTTTGTAAGGTGTTTTGTAAGTTATTGTTTTGAAAATAGCAAGGATGTTTTGTTTGAAATTGAGCAAGTAATTAGGAGCATTCTCCCTACTCAAAAGTCTTTCTTGTTCATTTCCTTTTTCCTTTGACATTGTTATCTTACTATTGATTTGGTAAGTAACCCTATCTTTGGATATAAACGGGACGGGCATGGGTCATCGTATAACCATGATTAGCAATGTTGCAAGTTATCTTAGCATTTTTCTCTAGGGACTAAGATCATTTGAAAGGAAACATAGATAACGTCATCGAGGGACTATGATCTTATATTTTGCTTGTTTTTGCTAAGATACCTCACATGCGTAATATGGTCATTTTGTATAAGGCAACCAAGTGGAATAACCCTAGGGGTGCTTGTGTGCAAGTGTATTGTTTTCATGCTTGCTTTTGTCTTGAATTAGGGTTTTCTAAGTATTGGTTTTAGTCTTTTCATACAAACCCTAATTACTAGCATGTTATGTATAAAAGCGATAAATTGCGGAATTTAAAGTTACTACGCTATTACAACATTTATGGGGAGGGGGTGTACAAATTGAATGGGTATTACAAGAATATAAACCTAGTTAGTCTATTACAACCATATTGAATTGGTATCAATGTACATGGAATTTAAATGGATACAATGTACAAAATGAATAAATGTACAAAAATATGAAATGTGAAGTAAATGGATATTTTATTTGGTTTTCACGAGAAAAAGGAAAATTGTTTTAACCTAATTAATTAAAGAAAATAATTAATAAAACTTAAATTTATTAAGAAAAGATTTAAATAAAACTCTAGTTCTATTAATTGATTAAAATAAAATAAGTTTAAGAAAGATATTTTTTGGTATTTTTATGTCTTGAAAATATTTATAGTATTATAAAGTATTTTTGGCCCTTTTTTTTTATATTAAAATAAATATATTTTAGTAGGTGTAAAAATAAAACTAACCTAGTTTTAATTAAATTTATAAGACTAGTCAATAAAAATAAATAATGTATAGTTAAATAAAATATTTTTTGTGAGAAAAATAAAAATAAACTAAGTTAAAATGAAAATCTATTTTTTTGTGATTTTTTAATATTATGAAAATAATTAAGAAAATAAATAAAAAGAAAATAAGAAAATAAAATAAAATTGGGCCAAAGGTGTATAAATGAAATGGGGGGTTAGCCACAAAGACAAAAAAAAACAAGTTAGGCCCAAAGAGGCCCAACGCCTGCAAAAAAACAAAAGTAAGGAAGCAAAAATATGAAAAAAATCAAAAGGGTACCACTAGGGCTCGAACCCAGGTCCCATGGATTACAGGCGCGCGCTTCTACCACTAGGGTGACTATACATCCGTTAACATAAGCAAAACAATAAATATACAAGACAAAATACGCCCTGATAACTTCACCTTCAACCTCCAGCCAGACCAATTGTAACTTGTTCATTTTTCATCAAAAATGAAAACTGTTAACATTAAACTTGTAGCAAATTTCCTCACGGTTTCAGAAATGTAAAGCATTAAAACTATATATCAAAGATAAGTATGAATTTTAATGGCCCTAATATGAACCCTAAAAATCTCAGAAGTTTCATTTTCAAAATTCTCTAAGCTCAAGAAAAATTAATGGAAACTATGGACATGGTTAGCTTCAGGGCAATGATATCTACATGTTTTGTTCACAAATAAATCATTGATGATACATGTATGAAGAGTTCCAAGTTGAGAAAACTTACCTCAAACTGGAAATCGTGTTTTGAGTTTGAGCTTGTTTCAAGTGATGGTGATGATCAGGTTAGCTTCCTTGAGGTCCCAGGAAGCTAATGCAATGATTAGCTTAAGCAATGGATGACTGGAATGGCCTGGAGAAGTCAATATGCAATGCTCTATTTTTGGTTATGGAGGATATGGTAAATGATATTACAGTAATGAAACAGGAGCAGGGATATGTTACACTTGATGTAAGGAACCTTTAGGAACCAAATGGCCAAGAAACGCACGAGGGAAATATGAGTTTGATGTTTGAGGTCAGAAACTGTGCAACAATGGTGTTTTTGGGCAATTTCTGATTTGAGATAGTTTTGGTGTATTTCAGAGTCCTTAAGCTCATGTTCTAGCTCACAAATAGTGATTCTATTTATAAGAAACAAGTTTGGAGACTTGTCCTTGATCAGAATTCAAAAATCACATGTTATGGCTCTTTTTCTTGTCTTTGAAGCAAGCTTGACACACATTGTCCCAATGCATAGTACAAGGCTGTCTAGAGTGGTTGCAAAATTTAAACATGTTTATCTGACTTTGTATGTTGAGTGTGTGTTTAACAAACAAGTTAGAGGCTCAAGAAGAGTTGACTTTATGCATAAAGCCACTTTTCCAAAATGGCAATGTTGCCTTTCTTCCTAAAATGGTATTAAGCATGGCTAATGCATTGAATGCTTGGATTAAAGCTTCTAGCAGCTATGTAAAACATCAATTATGTAGTGAAAAACAAGTTTGAGGCCTGAAAAGCAAAGATTATGCAGCCTAGCATGGATTTGGTTCATGTGTTCACCAAAAATGACTTGTAATTCCAGTTTGAAAACCCTAACTTCCTCTCTTCGATTCTCCCTGCTCAAGAATGATCTCAAGGAATTCTATGACATTTTGGAAAACTTGTAATGTACTATACAACCCATATTTGAATTTCTTTTTAAGATTCCCCTTGGAACTATATGAAAAAGTGCAATGAAGTTGGGTCAAAATCCTGACCAAATTAGGACAAAATTTCACTAAGTGTTTAGTTTCATGACCACATATTCATAAAATTATAACTTGAGATCCAAGAACTTGTGGGAGAAATTGTGTAAAGAAAAGTTGTAGATTTCATGGAGTTATACAACTTTCATTTTGTAAGTTTCTCTTGAATCATCTTGCATCATGGTGAAAATTTTGCTCAAAGTTATGAAAAAACATGAAATTTCCAACACTTAGAAAAATTTCTAAGTTTAGAAATTTTGACTTTTCAAAATGAAATCTTGACTTTTTGATCTCTTGATGAATAAGTTTAATATTTTGACATGTTTTGATGAATTATGATCTTTGGCACTTGAATTTGATCAAAAAGTTAAAGTTTGACTTTTCAGTATACAATTGACTTTTGATTAGTTGACTGGAAAATTCATCTGTCAATCCAATGGACTTGCAATGTTTTGAGCCACGTCATTAGGTGAAAATGATGAAATTGGACTCTTGAGATCATGCCTTAAACTAATTGACCATTTTCTAGGTCAAAAATCAGAAATTGCCCTTTCTCAGTCAAAACCCTACCATTTTGCCCTTTTGGAGATTTGATCAAATTTCTTGAGGAGTTGTGGTCCAAACTTGATCAAATGATACATATGAGTTTAGATGTGGATCAAGAATCATGAAATTTGACTATAAATTGGCCATAGTTGACTTTTTCCCCAATACAACTGATTTTTAGGTCAACTGTTCAATTGACTGAGCAAAAGTGTGATCCAAGTCTTGAAACTTGACATGAGTAATATTGGGGGTCCATAATGATCCATGAAAGTTATATGGGGAATTGGAAGTTCAAAAATCCTTGTGCAATCTCAAACCCTAATTTTGGTCATTAGTGCTTAAGGAGGTGTCTTGAGCTGATCAACCCTAGTGCAGTCTTGAGTCAAGGATATCTTGTGAGTAAATTATTGATAAGTGAGAGGGAAAATTTTGGGGTACAACAGCTGCCCCTGTTCAATCTTCTTAAGCCTGAAGAGTTAGATTGGCGAGTTTTACCATTCGTGACTCGAAGGTGGAAGATGATTGGACACTAGAGTGCCCAGAAACTTGCACTCGGTGATGTGATGGTTGAGGGAATGGGCTTAAAGATGCCATTTGGAGAGGTGATAGAAAGTTGTCGGAGATGGGATTTGTAGATGCCATCCAAAATGATTGCTGAATTGTAATTTGTAGGCTGAAAGAATGAGTATCAGAATAGCGTATGTGTCTTGAGCGTATCTGAACTGTATCAGAGAGTTGAGACTGAATGAGTATCAGAATGGAATTCGTGTCTGGAGTGTATCCGAACTATATCTGTAATCTGAATCTGAATGAGTATCATAATGGCATCCGTGCCTGGAGCGTATCTTAACTGTATCTGAAGGCTGAATCTGAATGAGTATCAGAATGGCGTCCGTGTCTGGAGCGTATCTGAACTGTATCTTAAGGCTGAATCTGAATGAGTATCAGAATGGCGTTCGTGTCTGGAGCGTATCTGAACTATATCTGAAGGCTAAATCTGGATGAGTATTAGAATGACGTCCGTGTCTGGAGCATATCTGAACTGTATCTGAAGGCTGAATCTGAATGAGTATCAGAATGGCATCTGTGTCTAGAGCGTATCTGAACTGTATCTGAAAACTTTGAACATTGTTAATGGTAGCTGTTAACCTTATCCTGAAAAGGGTAAAATGTTAGCAAAAATGTAAATTCATGTTGTATGAAATGCATGGTATGATGCATTCGTGTTATTCATGTTTATGATATATGGATGTGATTTATGCATATGTGAGATAGTCTGCTGCACTACTGTTATATTTGGGGAAAATAAATCCCTAACCACTGCTGAGGATATGTAAGTCTTCATGTTGTGAAGTTGAAGTGTTGGTGAATTTCCACCTAGAGAAATAAACTTTGTTGTCAGGGAAATGCCGCGTACTGCTTCTAAAATCCTATTGGAAAATACTGAGAAATTTGGCGACTTCTACCGGGGATTGATAACTGGAAGCTTTGTTCCACTGGGGACTAAACTACACACAACGAGGGATTTTATGGAATAGCTCAACGATATTTCCCTATCTCTTAAAGCCATCAGTGACTGTCTTTTGTTTATTTGTAAACAATAATTATGTTCGAATGCATATGTTCAAAAATAAATCATTGGACGTTTTTGTAAACAAAATACAAGAGTGAAGAAAAACAAACAATTTTGCACTTTCAAAAGGATATCTTTGTATTGAATTTGAGTAAGTATTTTAGTACAATGAGACAAACATTCTAGTAAGAGAATGTCGTCGTAAAAAATGAAAAATTTTATACAAAGAAAAGTAGCTATGTGCAATAATCCCATGGGGTTCCCATTCTGCTATAGCCTTCGTATCTCTGAGCATCTTGTCTATTTGTTTCCTCGTCTGAAGATGATTGAATTGATCAGACTCTCTGAGCTTGTCAGGTTTTCCGTAAGGTGATCCAACAGAACATAGTCATACGCTTAAAATCCCTAACTTTTACCTGGACCGCCCTTTGGGTTTTCAGTCCACCGGGATACCCTTTTTTGCCCAAGCCGCCCTTTCGGGTTTTCAGCTTGTCGAGTGTACAGATTTTTTGTTTTATCCCTAATTTTTGCCCGAACCTTTTTGGTTCGCCGGGATGCCCTTATTTTTCCTAGGTGTGTCAACCTAGCAGGTCTCTTATACGTAGTATCTTTTGACTATGTCTGCGTTCGCAGGGTGCGGCAGGTCATCACCATCCATGGTGGTTAGAATCATTGCTCCACCAAAGAATATGTTTTTGATCATAAATGGTCCTTCGTATGTAGGAGTCCATTTTCCCCTGGGATCACCTTGCGGCAGTATGATACGTTTGATCACCAAATCCCCGACTTGATACACTTTGCATCTGACCTTTTTGTTGAAATCCTTGATCATCCTTTTTTTATACATCTGACCATGACAAACAGCAGTAAGTCTTTTCTCATCAATCAGGTTTAGTTGATCAAGTCGAGTCTGGATCCAATAGTCTTCATTTAGCCCTGCATCCTTCATAATTCTCAGAGAGGGGATCTGGACCTCAATAGGCAAGACAACCTTCATGCCATATACCAGAGAATAGGGTGTTGCCCCGGTTGATGTGCAAGCTGTGGTACGATATCCGCGGAGAGCGAATGGTATCATCTCATGCTAGACTTTGTATGTGACTGTCATTTTCTGTATGATCTTTTTAATGTTCTTATTCGCGACTTCAACAACATAATTCATCTTTGGCCGGTAAGGGGAAGAATTGTGATGCTGGATCTTGAATTGTTCGCACAAGGCGATGATCATAGTATTGTTCAAGTTCGTACCATTGTATGTAATGATCCTCTTCGTGATACCATAATGACAGATGAGATTCTGCTTGATGAACCGGGCGACAACGTTCTTGGTAACAGAAGCGAAAGAAGCTGCCTCCACCCACTTGGTAAAATAGTAAATGGCCACTAAGATGAAGCGGTGTCCATTGGAGGCTGTTGACTTGATTTTCCCAATCATATCAATCCCCCACATAGCAAAGGGCCAAGGGGCCGTCAAGACATTCAGAGGAACTGGAGGTACGTGCACCTTATCAGCATAGATCTGACATTTATGGCAGGTTCGAGAGTGTTGATAGCAATCTGCTTTCATGGTAGACCAGTAATAGCCTGCCCGTAGGATTTTCTTTGCCATTGTATGCCCACTGGAATGGGTGCCAAAAGTGCCTTCATGTAATTCAACCATGATCCTTTCAGCTTCAACCTTGTCTACGCACCGAAGTAACACATAGTCATGGTTGCGTTTGTAAAGAATGCCATTACTAAGGAAGAATTTAGCAGAGAATCTCCTTAAGAACTTCTTATCATTTACTGAAGCTCCTTCTGAATATTCTTGAGCCTCGAGATACCTCTTGACTTCGTGAAACCAAGGCTGGTCCACTACTTCTTCAGTATTAATCTCGTGATAGTGTGCTGGTTCATCCCTTTGTTCAATGGTGATCTGGGGAGACTCGTTATCTCATTTAAGTTTAAACATGGATGACATTGTGGCTAGTGCGTCTGCTAGCTGGTTTTCTTCTCGGGGGAAGTGCTCGAAGGTAATCTTCTCAAAATATGAGAGCAATGTCAAAACATGTTCTTTGTAAGGGATAAGGTTAGGGTGTTTGGTGTCCCATTCCCCTTTGATCTGGCTGATAACAAAGGCTGAATCTCCGAATACACTCAAAGATTTGATCCCCAAGTCTATGGCAGCTTTGAGACCAAAGATGCATGCTTCGTATTCCTCCATGTTATTTGTACAATTGAGGCATAGTCTTGTCGTAAAAGGAGTATGACATCCTTCAGGAGATATGAGTACAACACCAATACCATTGCCGAGTGTGTTAGATGCCCCATCAAAAACCAGGGTCCATCGGGATCCTTGTTCAGGTCCGTCATATGGCCTGAATTCTTCATAGTTGTTTACCATCATGATGTCTTCATCGGGGAATTTGAACTTCATGGACTGGTAGTCTTCCACAGCTTGGTGAGCAAGGTGATCAGCTAGTACACTACCCTTTATTGCTTTCTGGGTAGTATATTTTATGTCATATTCTGTCAGGATCATCTGCCATCTCGCTATTCTCCCAGAGATAGCAGGTTTCTCGAAGATGTATTTTATTGGATCCATTTTAGATCAAGGTAGTATGGGTCAGCATATACTGTCTTAGCCGGCGAGCAGCCCATGCCAGAATGCAGCAAGTTTTCTCAAGCAGTGAATATCTTGTTTCACAGTCGGTAAACATTTTTCTCAGGTAATAAATAGCATGCTCTTTTCGGCCAAACTCGTCATGCTGCCCCAGCACACACCCCATTGAATTTTCCAAAACAGTCAGATACATGATCAATGGTCGTCCCTCGACTGGTGGCATCAAAACAGGAGGCTCTTGTAAGTACTCTTTGATCTTTTCGAAAGGAGTTTGGCACTCACTATTCCATTTTACTACTTGATCTTTCTTCAGTAACTTGAAGATTGGTTCGCAAGTAGCTGTCAGGTGAGAAATGAATCTGGAAATGTAGTTCAGACGTCCCAAGAATCCTCTGACTTCTTTCTCAGTACAAGGAGCAGGCATCTCTTGTATCACTTTCACCTTGGCAGGATCTACTTCAATACCTTTATTGCTGACAACAAAGCCTAAGAGTTTACCAGACCTCACTCCAAATGTGCACTTATTGGGATTCAACCTCAGCTTGTATTTCTTTATCCTCTCAAACAGTTTTTGTAAATGATCAAGATGCTCTTCTTCTGTTTGAGATCTAGCTATCATGTCGTCCATATAGACCTATATTTCGTGATTAATCATTCGTGAAATAGGGCTACCATGGCACGCTGATAGGTTACCCCAGCATTCTTCAGTCCGAATGGCATAACCTTGTAGCAGAATATGCCCAATTGTGTGATAAAGGTTGTCTTCTCCATGTCCTCAGGCGCCATTTTGATTTGGTTGTAACCTGAGAAACCGTCCATGAAGGAAAACACTTTGTGTTGTGCCGTATTGTCAACTTGAATATCAATATGGGGAAGTGGGAAATCATCCCTAGGGCTGGCCCTATTCAAATCTCTGTAGTCTACGCACATTCATACCTTGCCGTCTTTTTTGGGCACGGGAACAACATTGGAAAACCATTGCGGATAAGAGATGACAGCCAAGAATCCGACATTAAATTGTTTCATGACTTCAGCTTTAATCTTCTCTGACATATCTGGTCGCATTCGATGGACCTTTTGTTTTACTGGTGGATAATCTTCTTTTGTAGGTAGACGATGTACCACAATATCTGCATCAAGTCCTGACATGTCTTCATACGACCAGGCAAAGACCTCAACATACTCATGTAGCAACTGAATCATACGCTCTTTGACACTGGGTTCCAGATTGGCACCCACCTTGACTTCTCTTTTGTCTTCTTCGGTACCTAGGTTGATCGTATCCTCGGGTTCCTCGTGGGGCTGAATGGTTCTCTCTTCTTGTTGTAGTAACCTGGCGAGTTCCCATGGTACTTCACAATCTTCCTCACCTTCGTCTTCGGCTTGGTAGATTAGATTTTCAGAGTCACAAAAGGCCATAGTAGAACCGTTACCCATGGAATCCTGAGTGGATGTAGACCTGCATTGTGAGTGTGAGTGTGTGTAAGAGTATAGCTATCTTTGAAAGAAATGAAAATGTAAAAGAGAAAAACAATGAGCACAAAGTTTGTATGCAAAAACATCCATGATTCATTGATGTCATATGAAAATGAGATAATAACCCTTACAAATGGACCATTGTGCCTCGGGTAAGACACAAGGTTTTAAGAGTCTGCATTGTTTTAATATTACAGATCCAACAAAATGTAAAGACAAATTACTATGGGATAAAAGTGATCGGGACAAAGTCTCTGGCCTCCCATTTGCTGAGCCCTCCACTAGCAGTTGGGAAAATCCAATCCTCTTGGTCATAGTTATCTTCATCATCCTCCACCGTATTGACTTGGTGGTTGCTGATCTTTAGGGGTGGTCCTCTGACACGAGCGCGGGGTAGAGCCTTCTGGTCACCTGAAGTGAAACCCAGACCAAACTTGTCAAATTTGTATGAGATATTTGGGAGTTGTCCACAAATAGTGCTTCCACCTTCTTCTATCATTGCCTTGGCATCCTTTAAAGATGACATCCTGAGTGGAGGCCTTGTGATCTTGGGAACTTGAGACACGACCTTGGTTACTGCCACATCTTGCGGGACTTCTTCAAAGTGCTGGAATGGAGTTTCAATAAATTCACCATCTAATTCCATATATCTGAAGGAATTGAGATGGTTGATCATATACTCTTCTTCTCCATGAACGGTGATGATCTTCCCTTGGATGGGATATTTCAGCATTTGGTGCAACGTAGAAGTAACAACACCAACATTATGAATCCATGTTCGGCCTAGCAAGCAGGAATATGAAGGGAGAATATCCATTACATAAAAAGTTGAATTAAATATTTGGGTTCCAACCTTTATGGGGATATCCACTTCCCCATGCACCATCCTTTTTCAGCCGTCAAAGGCCCTCACTACTATGTTGCTTGGTTTCAATGTCAATCCCTCACAATCAAGCATATCAAGAGCCTTTTTAGGCAACACATTCAGATAAGAGCCAGTGTCCACCAAGACATGAGCCAGAGTCATGCCCCTGCATTCCACTGAGACATGTAACGCCTCATTATGCTTCCTCTGTCTTGGCGTTAAATCAGCGCCTGAGAAACCTAAACCATTATTTGTAGTCAAGCTGGCTACACAGTCTTGGAACTGATCGATAGATGTTTCTTGGGGTACATGGGCAGTTTTCAGGAATTTTACCAAGGCCTTTGCATGAGCCTCAGAACATAGTAATAAAGCCAGTATGGAAATTTTAGATGGAGTTTTCCCCAGTTGCTTGACTACATTATAGTTGCTTCATTTTATGATCTTTATAATTTCCTCCATCTCTTTCTGGGAGGTCTCAGGGATAGACAATGATTGTGCCTTCATCTGGACAAGCTCAATCAGAATACTTTTACCTCGAGTATCGGTTGACTCGGTAGCAGGAATGTCAGTAGGAGTGATAACATGAGTTGTAACAGCTTTGTCAGCAGGAGTGTTAGCAGAGATGATTGTAGGATTGGGAACAGTCTTTGGAGGAGCAACAACAACAGGAATGATAACGGGTCCAGAAACTACTTTTGGGGGAGCAATTTCTGGAGAGAATATCCTTCCGCTTCAGGTAATCTTGCTAGTCCCTGCAATATTACTGATATTGGAGTCAACCTTCTCAGAACTTGAATCTTCAGCAGCTGGCCAATCTTGCTTAATACCGTGGTAGTAGACATCCCCCCCATAATTCCATGCTACGGTTTTGTCTGACGAATACGGGATTGGTCCAGGCATTGTAATTATCAAAGGAGCTATTTTTGGAACTGATGTAATTCTAACGGGTCTTTTGGTGGAGACCCTGGATGAATTGTCGGAAATGGTAACGATGGAAATTTCATTATAAGAAACAGTTGGAACAGAAGTCTTTTCGAACAAAATTTCCTTGTTATCTATTAGGCACTGAACGCCTGCTTTTAACAAAGGACAGCTGGTTGGTGAGGACAAACAGAAATGACAGCTTTCATCACAGCCCGGGAAAACACTGGAATTCAACAAGTTCTTTTTGATAATCAGGAGTGGGGTCATAAGTTCATCAACTGAAGTAACAAACATATCTTCCTCAATGGCGTTGGTATTACGGACATGTTTGGGCATAAGGGTAGAAATGACATTGGGATTTTCTCGCACATCGAATTCAATCTCTTTGGCTTCAAGGAGGTCTTGTACTTTGTTCTTTAGAGCCCGACAATTGTTAGTGTCATGGCCGGGACTCTCAGAGTGGTATGCACAACAGGCATTAAGATGATAGTGAGGAGAGGTTGTGTTAGGGTTCTTTGGAGCTTCTTTCAAGGTCACTAGGTTGGATCTTAAAAAATGCGGCAATACTTGAGAGAGTGTCATGTTAATTCTGGTGAATTGTCTGACTGGTCTTTCCATTCTTGGTTGGTTGTTTCTTTGCTGATCAGGCGCAGGTTTAGGAATCATAACAGCCCCCACCATTAGACGGTGTTCAGCCCTATCTTGATTTCTCTGAGGATATACAGTGACCAATTCTTTCTTTCCGATGAATGTCTTCCTTACAGCAGCAGAGGATGCATCTTTTTGAATCTTTCCATTCTTTATCCAGGCTTTTACCCTTTCTCCGTTCAATATCAATTCAGTAAAACCTACTGATGAACTCCCAATTAGGTGATTGAAGAAGGGACCAGACAAGGTGCTCAAAAACATGTCTACCAACTCTCTTTCAGATAGGGGAGGTTGAACTCTTCCGGCCAAGTCTCTCCATTTTAGCGCATAGTCCTTTTGAAACCGTGGTCATACTCTGGAGTTGTGTACGGGTAGGCGCAAGATCAACGTTGTATTGGTATTGTTTGTAAAAGGCTACAACAAGATCTTCCTAGTTATGAACATTGGCTCTTTCTAACTGATAAAACCAATCAAGTTGAGTTCCAGACAGAATGTCTTGGAAGAAGTGTACCCATAAATCCTTATCAGCGGTATGAGGATGGATTTTCCTCACATAGGACCGGAGATGCATTTTAGGGCATGAGACTCCGTCATATTTGGAGAACACAGGTGCTTTGAATTTTGGAGGAATGACAATCCCTGATACTAACCCCAACTCCTTAAAGTCCAATCCAGGCACTTTTTGGATTTCCATTGCGCTCAACCGTTCTTCTAGATGCTTATACTTGTCGTCGGCTGGAGGGTATTGTTCTTCAGAATAGTCTTCTTCTTCCTCTTCCTCTTCTGAATCAGACTGAACAAATGTTTCCTTTCCGTTCCCATCTTGATTGTCTTTCTCACGGATGTCGTTGCAAAGTCTAAGGCCCTTCTTGTTTTCCCTTGGAATCCTCTTCCCATGTTCAGAATTCTGGTTATTTTCTTCGTCTTCTTTTTCTTCTCCTCAACCAGCAAGGTCTTCAACTCTTCTTGTCCTTTGGCCAGAGTTAAGAATAACTGTTGAAACTGTGCATTCTGAGCTTGGAGGTCCTTCATCGTTTGCTTGAGATCTATCTTACTGAAATAAACAGTAGAGAGATGAGGAGACTTGTTGCAAGAAACATGCTTATGTTATGATGAATGGTAAATGCATATGTAATGATTTCAAGGATTTTAGGATTCAAATTTGTTTTAGACAAAAAGGAAACACACGTTATATTAATAAATTAAAGATTTGAGTACATCAATTCCTTCTTGGGAAAAATAATACAAAAACTCTAAGATAAAAAGGTAGTACGCATCCTCTTTGGTGCAATGTAGGCATTTAGAGTCTGCTCCTCGTGAAGTAGTCTAGTGAGTTCCAAAACCTTCTTATCGCTTGCGTAAAATTGGGCTTCGAAAGTATCTCGCTCCTCCTTGAGTTGTATCTAATCCCTTTGTAGGTCTTCAAGAGAGGTGGGCGTGTCAGGATGTAGGATAGTGTATGGAACATCTCCTTCCATGACAGGCTCAATGATTACCGGGAGAATGGAGGGATAAGGCATTATAAGACTTTGAGCACGAGTTCGTACCCATTTGAGGTAAGGCTCAAGAGGGATGGAATTTTTATGCCCCAAAGTCTTGCTATCTACCTTGTTCAACATCCTCCAAGCTCGGATAAATCTCTGGCGAAGACCTTGATCATCATTGTCGTAGTCAAATACCAAACCTCGAATCAGCATCTCGTGCGGGCTATCCCTTTGAGCGTAACCAAACTGTCTTAAGGCTAAGCAAGGGTTATAGGTGATACCCACCTAATTCCAAGTGTTGTACCCCAAAATTTTCCCTCCCATATTTCTCAAGACATGTCAAGAATCATCTCCAAGTTGTTCAAGATGGCTCAAGAGTTGGACAGTCAAATCACCTCATAAGGCAGTCAATTCAAAATTAGGTTTTTGTGTTGCATCAAGGTCCTTACATCCAAATGGCCTCAAAATCTCCCCAATGTCCTAATATGTTCTCAAGGTCATCTGTGTCAAATTTCAAACCTTGCAGAGAAAGTTTGGTCAGTCAATTGCTCAAGAAGCCCAAAGATCGATTGTGCTAAGGCAAAAGTCAACTGTGACCCAAATATAGTCAAACCTCAAGGTTTTTTGTCAACATTCTCATTTTTAAGGATAATTCATCATTTGATCAAGGGTTGATCATGATTCATCAAGGATTGCTCAAAATTCATGAAGATTCAAAAGTTGCTAAATTAGGGTTTTGTAGGAAAAGTCAACTCAACTTTGACAAAGAATAACTTTATCATACTTTATGAGAAATGACCCATCCAAAGCTCATTTTTAGGAGGATGCAATTTCCTACAATCCATCTTCACACCCCAAGATCAAGAAATGCTCTCACAAAAAGTTACAAATTTGGACATTATAGGTCATTTTTGAAAGTCAACAAAAAACACCTTTTTTTCCAAAGCTTATAACTTGAGCATGGAATATCAAAATGAGATAAGACTAAAAGGGTTGGTTAGATAACATCTCAAGGTTTCTAAAAAGTCAAGGAACCCTTACAAAAGTTAAAAATTGAAGAAGTTATGCATTGTTGAAGTTGGGCATTTTTTCAAAATTGCCAAAAGTCAACTATCCTCAAAACTCCAATTTTTGACAAAAGGGCCCACTTTTTCCCACTTGATATGATCTTTTCACACCACACACGTGTCCTATCTTCAATTTCATGACCAATTATTAAATTTTATATTTTATTTAATTTTTATTGATTTAATTCATTTTAAATCAATATTAATTCAAATAAAATCCAAAAATTGATGGAATAAGATTTTTTGATCATTACAGGTCTTCATTATCATGATACACATAATCAAATTCGTGCCAAGGTAAATCATGCACAAAATCTTGGATTTGGAAAGAATTTGAAAGCCTTTAATGGAGGAATCAAATCATATTTCAATTCATCAATATACATGGATTCAAGCCCAAACTTTTAACCTAATGCATTCCTTATTACTCACACAAGCTAGGCATATCAAGAACACGACCTAAAAGTGACTGAAGCGGCCAAACCAAATTGGAGAAAAAGCTTGAAAAAGTGGAAATTGAAATCATACTTAGAGCACGATTCAATCCAAAATCTCCACATAGCCTTCTTGCCTGACACCTACTGGAGCTAAAGCAATCATAATCAAGCCCTGAGACAGCCCCAAACTCACTGTAAGTCGTCCTAAACACGACCCTGTGCACGAATTCATAACCTCTGATTCTTGCATCTTTTTGCCAAAATCTTGACACTATCATGTTAGTCGATTCATTTAGAGTACTTCTGCATTATTTAATTTTGTTTTTGTAGCCTATATCACCTTGCCCGAATCTAGGGTTTTGGAGATTTGCATTTGGGGTTTTATTTTGCAGGAATAATTAGGACAAACGACGACCATGGATGTGTTCAGGGAAGAGAGACGAACACGTTGATGTTCTTAGTTTGCGTTTATATGACCTGAAAGTGGTTTTAGGATGATCCCACGGATCTTCCTGCGGATAAAAAACCGCAGGTAAGAAAACCAGGTTTTTGGTGAAGAAGACGACTAGGTGTCTTCCTCTGATAGGCCAGTTTAAATCTCGCGCCTTTTTATTTTTTATTCTGACATTTATTTGTTTGTTTTATATATTATTTGATTTCCAATGTTATATCAATAAAACGCGTTGGTTGAGTTGGCAAGCAGGTTAGTGTATTGGCTAATGGGACCTGGGTTCGAATCCCAGGTCCCCCAAATTACTTGTTATATTTTTTCCATAGGTATTCCCATACTGCATCCAGAGCGTGGACCACCATATGCCTACAAGCATCAACGCGCCAGATGGCCTTCTGGCCAAATCTGAAGGCTAGGATTGAAGGACCATCATATGTCCAGGTCAACAGGCGCATATGGAATCAATAAAGTCAAAGCAGGCTGGAACGAAAATGGGCCTCTGAGATGCTGATTCTACCTCCAGTTTGGGCCCATACCCCCCATTTGGTTTATTTTTATTTCTTTTCATATTTCTTTTTTTCATTTAATTGTTTTATTAATTATTATTATTATTTACACTAACCAATTTATTTTTCTTAATAAAATCAGAAAAAATAAAAAATATTATTTTTATTTATTAAATTTAATTTCATCACTTTATTTTTATAAATAAACATTAATCAATTAATTTAGTTTTTAATTAGGGACAATTTTAATATTTTTGTAACAAATTAAAATTAATGTAGAATTAGGTTTTTAATAATTTTAATCACTTTTATTTTATTTCCTTAAATATAAAAAACCCAAAAATATATTTTTTAATTTAATTAAATTATTAATTTAGTTTATTTCCATAAATTCAAAAAATATAAAAAAAACATGATTTCTTTCAAAAAAGGGTCAAAACCCTAAAAATACGCCGATTTAATTTCTTGCGCGCGTATCATTTGATCTAATATTGTAATTGCTTCCGGAATGTAATAGCTTTTAATTAGGACTTTAATTATTTATCACTTTATTTTACTTTCCTCAATTTAAATTAAAGGGTTTGTTTTTGGCGATGTAAATACCCGACGCCTTGTAATAGTTTAGATTTAATTTCCCGCAATTTAATTTCTGCACAATATTAACTGTTAGATGTTTGATAACTAGGCAATGCATGACAAGATCAATCTTTAACCTAAAATCAATATAGCTCACCCATGACATGTACAGATAAAATTAACTGAAGTAACACACTTGCACATGCCACTCTTAGGGTATACCTCACTTGGTTGCCTTAGAACGTGGTCATTGAGTATAGGAAGTTTTAGAGGTCGCCCTCTTGTCCAAAGATCATAAGTTGCCTCGAAATGGTTGCCTCGGAAAAAATGATCTAAGACATTAGGGTTACCACCAATGCGTCCTAACATTGCTTTAATGACCATAAGTCCCTTAATCGAATTGACCCGAAAACTCCAACGACGATGCTACCTAGTCCTCAATAGTGGGATAGTATTGTCTAAAGGATATTAGCACAGTTTAAGTCCTTTTTCGAGTAGGTAGATGGTTCTTAAGTACTTGCTCCTTTTAAAACAAAATAAAACTTTTCGCACTCACACTCTCTTCAAAACAAAAACTCTTTTCAAACCCACAAACACAAAGAAAAGCAAACTTTTGAAAACACGATGAACAAGTACCTAAGAGCCCGTGGATAACCATGGATAGAAAGGGTGCTAACACCTTCCCTTTCTATAATATACCTCCCGAACCCGAGAAATATCTCAAAAAGGAATTTTTCTGTGCTTTTGTCCTTTCCTTGTTGGATAAAATAAAAGACGGTGGCGACTCTTGCTTACCGCGACATTTTGCAAAAAAAAACGCAAACGTGAACCAGCATTCCAAAATAGTCAGTTCTCATTCCCACCGATCATAGAACTGGCGACTCTGCTGGGGAATGCTTTATAAAGTGAGGTGTACCTTAGGATTAGATCATTGTGTTTTCAATTGTATGTTTTGTATGCTTTAATTTTGTGGGCTTGTATCGGAGTTCTATAGATCCTAACCCGAATCTGGGGGCACCCTTTAGGTAAGTAGCAATAAACTGTGAGGGAACTGTCCGGCGTAGACCGACACGGTTGAAGCAGTAGCTACGTTGGTGTGGCACTTTAGTCTGTACTGATATCCCTTGTGTTAGAACGAGGAGAATATGGGCCTTCTAAGGGGTCATTAAGCACCAACTGACCTTAGAACCTTAAATTGACCAACTTGGCAATAGAACAGTAGCAGTATGCTACACTCATTGAGACTAAACTCTCGCGATGATTTCGTCCGCAAGAAAAGGTTGCTAAATTGGAATTATGACCGATTGAGGGTAGTCAGTGATATTGAGATCCTCTAGAACCCAGTTACTATTTTTAGGACAGGTTTAAACCAACTGAACTGAAAGAGGGTAGTACCTAAGCTCCATGCCAGCCTGAAATCTAAGGGCTCTCAGTGTGACTTATGTGCCTTTACCATGTTTTCTATTTGTGGATACTTGTGGTGTGCTTACTATCATGACATCATGACATTATAACACTGCATACATCTTGCATAAGACTAACCTCTTTCAAAGACAAGAGGGTTTCATCTTTGCTCTGTTTTGTAGGTCATCATGATGCCTATACATAAGAATACCATCCGGATCAACTTTGTCCAAGTCCCTACCTTGCTCAAAGAGTTGGTTGCCAAGATGCCTGACACTACTTCCTTCATCAGGAGGCATGGTTCTCTTCTCAGTTTGGTTACCTCCAAATTGGACGAGCAGATGATGAGTGTCCTGGTCCAGTTCTATGATCCGTTGTACCATTGTTTTACTTTCCAGGACTTCCAGCTGGTTCCTACCCTAGAAGAGTTCTCTGAGCTACTTGGTATCTCTGTTCTGGAGCAGACTCCGTTTACTGGGTGGGAGAAGACTCTTAGGCCTGAAGAGATTATTGCATACCTTCATTTGACCAAAGAGGAGGTAATGGCTAATTGGGAGACTAGAAGTGGAGCTAAAGGTTTTCTGACTAAATTCTTGGTTGGCAAGGCTAACTACTTCTGGGATAGCCTAGACTTTAAGGCGTTCGAGGATATTCTGGCTCTTCTGATTTATGGCTTGGTACGGTTTCCGAATCCTGACACCTTTATTGATGTGAATGCGATAAAGATCTTCATCTCTCAGAATCCTGTACCCACTCTCTTGGGTGACACTCTCCATCAGCTCTATGCTCGTACTGCCCGAAAGTGGGGAACCTTGATGTGCTGTGCTCCTATATTGTCGAGGTGGTTTATTTCTCACCTCTCTAAGTCAGTATTGAAGAACAAAGAAGGAATGGGTTGGGCTTATAGGGTGATGTCTCTTTCTCATAATGACATTATCTGGACTCTCAAAGGTATGGATGAGGTGACTATCATTGATCGTTGTGGAGAGTATCCTAATGTTCCATTGATAGGAACCCATGGAGGAATTTCTTACAACCCATGCTTAGATCTCCGTCAGTTTGGAAGAGCCAGAAGAGAAGGACCTCACAAGATGTTAATGCCTCATATCATCTTTGATTTTCAAGGGGATAGCGACGAGCAACGTCGTAGATTCATAAGGGCTTGGGACAAAGTTCACCAATCAGATCCACATGAGTTGGGCCCAAAGACTTCTCTGCCAATGGAGCCATATCTCAGATGGGTCCGCATCTGTGCCCAGAAGCTAGGTATTCCATATGAAGCCGTCCGGCCTGTCATTCTCGAAGTTGCTAATGAAGAAGGGGTTCTTCCAACCATTCTCCATCCTTATACGCCCACTGACATTGGGGCACTGAAGAGATCTTGGATGCAACTGCGGGAAGAATGGGATTCTTATCAGGAGAAGTTCAACGAGCAGGAGCAGAAGATCCAGAGGTTGACTAGGCAGTTGGAGAACGAGTGGATTCTCAACGACTATGTCCGCACTGATAAGAAGAGACCATGGGAGCATTGATGGACCTTTGATGATTCCCTTTCTAGTTTTTTATTTACTTTTCAGTATTTCCATTCTTGTAACGCCTTAAGGGCAATTTGTTGAACAATTTAAATTTTGAAGTTTAAATCTATTAAAGTGTGTTTCCTTTCTTGTTTACAAATTTGAATCCCGATTGTCTTTGAAATCATAAAATCATACGCATTTCATCTCATGCACTTCAGAAACAGGTACCCTTTACAGGTCTCTTATCTTCTTCGCTGTTTATTTCAGCGATCATCATGTCTATTGAACCTTCAACTGAGAAAGCTATCAAGGCCCTCCAGGCCCAGAATGCCCAATTTCAAGAGTTGTTCATGAATCTAGCTAAGGGTCAGCAGGACCTGAAGACCTTGATTCTGAAAGAGAAAAAGAAGAAGAAGAAGAAGAGGACAGTCCTATTCAACACTGGTCCTAGGTTTGGAAACAGGCTATGGGATAAAGTTTATTTGACCACCTCATCTAGAGGGAAAGATAGTCCACAAGAAAGGAGGGCTCCTAGCCCTATGGTCTCCGACAACGAGACAAACTACGATGAAGAACAGTATCCTCCGGCCGAGGATAAATACAAGCAACTGGAAGACCGGTTGAGTGTTATGGAGGTTCAAAAGGTGCCTGGTCTGGACTTTGGTGATCTAGGTCTATCATCTGGGGTGGTGATTCCCCACAAATTCAAGGCACCAGCCTTTGCCAAGTATGATGAAGTTTCTTGTTCGAAGTTGCACCTCCGGTCATATGTGAGGAAGATCCAGCCTTACACTGCTGATAAGAACTTATGGATCCATTTCTTTCAAGACAGTCTCTCAGGGACTCAGCTTGAGTGGTTCTATCAGTTGGACGGAGCCAGTATCCACAGTTGGGAAGATTTGGCTACTACATTCTACAAGCAGTATCAGTACAACTTCGACCTCGCTCCTACGCGTACCCAACTCCAGGGTATGTCAATGGGAACGGGTGAAGGATTCAAAGATTATGCTCAGAAGTGGCGGGACCTCGCCGGAAGAGTACAACCACCCTTAGCTGATCGGGAACTTGTTGATATGTTTCTGGGGACCCTGTCTGGTCCATTTTTCAACCACTTGATTGGAAGCTCTTCATCTGGGTTTACAGATATTATTTTGACTGGTGAGAGGATTGAAGTTGGTATTAAGGCTGGGAAGATACAGAAGGGTGCTTCATCAAGCACCGAGAAGAAGCCGTTTAAGAAAGAGTCCAGTGTTGTCTACAGTGCAAGAAGACAGAATAGACCTGAACACCGCCAAGCTATCAATGCGGTTGTTATTTCAAAACCTGATGGTGCTCCTCAGTACAACAATTAACAAAAGGATGAGAGACCTAAGAGGAAATTCACTCGTCTTAACATGACCTTATCTCAGATTCTGCCACAGTTGTTGAAGACTAATCTGGTGACTCTAAGGGAAGCCCCAAAGAATTCAAATACAACATCACCGAAGTATAACCCTAATGCCCACTGTGCTTATAACTCTGATAGCCCGGGGCATGATACAGATGATTGTTGGACTTTGAGAAGTAAGGTACAAGACTTGATTGATGCGAAAAAGATCGAGTTCGGAGCACCAGAGAAGCCTAAACAAGAGGCAGGGGTAAATGCTATCAGGGATGATGATGATGAAGAGTTTGATATCGACAGTTAGATCTACCCGACTGCCAATGGTGGATTAAGCAACTGGACAACGAAGGATTCTATGCCCGTTTATGTTATCACACAGTAATGAAACTTTTTGTTTTGAATTTGTAATAGACAATGTTTTGAAACTTTATGGCCCGGTGTCTTACCCGGGGAACTGTGGCTTCATTTATGGGGGCTTTTGTGTGTCATTTTCATATATCATTAATAAAAGCATTGGACGTTTCTTGCATTTCAAATCTTGCGCTCCTTGTTTTTCTTTATTATATATTGCAAAACAGCTATTTTACACACACTCACGTATACAGTTCCACATCCACTCTGGATCTCACTGGTAGCGACTCTGCTACTGCCAATTATGACTTTGAAAATCCGATCAACTTAGCCGAAGACGAAGGTGAAGATGATTGCGAAGTTCCTGGTGAACTTGCAAGACTGCTACTCCAGGAAGAGAGGGTTATTCAACCACATGAAGAGCCAGTAGAATCAGTGAATTTGGGTACAAAGACAGATAAGAAGGAAGTCAAGATCGGTGCAAATCTGGAGCTTAGTGTGAAACAACGGTTGATTCAAATGCTGCATGACTATGTTGAGATCTTTGCCTGGTCTTACGAAGATATGCCTGGGTTGGATACTGATATTGTGGTCCATCGCCTGCCTACCAAGGAAGACTGTCCTCTAGTGAAATAGAAGATTCGCTGTATGCGCCCAGAGATGTCTGAGAAAATAAAGGCTGAGCTTATGAAACAGTTTGATGCTGGCTTTCTAGCAGTTACTTCTTACCCTCAGTGGGTTGCCAATGTGGTTCTTGTACCGAAGAAAGATGGTAAGGTCCGAATGTGTGTTGACTACAGGGATTTGAACAGGGAGAGCCCCAAGGATGATTTCCCTCTACCTCATATCGACGTTCTGGTTGACAACACCGCTCAGCACAAGGTATTCTCCTTTATGGATGGGCTCTCCAGTTATAATCAAATAAAGATGGCTCCCGAAGACATGGAGAAGACGACCTTTGTTACTCACTGGGGTACCTATTGCTACAAGGTCATGCCTTTTGGACTGAAAAATGCTCGGGCAACATACCAGCGTGCCATGGTTGCTTTGTTTCATGACATGATCCATCATGAGATTGAAGTATATGTTGACGATATGATTGCAAGGTCCCAGACCAAGGAGGAACACCTTGACCATCTACAAAAGTTGTTTGACAGGTTGAAGTTGTACAAGTTAAGGTTGAACCCGAACAAGTGCACCTTCGGGGTGAGATCTGGTAAGCTACTGGGTTTCGTCGTGAGCGAAAAAGGTATTCAAGTTGACCCTACAAAGGTGAAAGCCATACAAGAGATGCCAGCTCCCAGAATAGAGAAAAAGGTTAGAGGCTTTCTGGGACGGCTGAATTACATTGCCCGATTCATCTCGCACCTAACTGCTACTTGTGAGCCAATCTTCAAGCTGCTGAAGAAAGATCAAGTGATACGTCGGAACGATGAATGTCAGGCCGCTTTTGAAAGAATCAAAGAGTAACTCCAAGATCCACCTATCTTAATGCCGCCAGTTGAAGGGAGACCTTTGATCTTATACCTGACAGTGCTCGATAACTCAATGGGGTGTGTGTTGGGTCAGCATGACGAGTCTGGCCGAAAATAGCACGCTATTTATTACCTTAGAAAAAAGTTTAACGACTGTGAGACCCGATACTCACTGCTCGAGACAACTTGCTGCGCTTTGGCATGGGCTGCTCGCCAGCTGGGACAGTATATGTTGACTCACACTACTCTGTTGATTTCAAAGATGGATCCAATCAAATATATCTTCGAAAAGCCTGCCTTGTCCGGAAGAATAGAAAGATGGCAGATGATCTTGACTGAGTATGACATCCAGTACACGACCCAAAAGGCAATCAAGGGAAGTGTGTTGGCAGACCATTTGGCACATCAGGCAGTGGATGATTACCAGTCTATGAACTTTGACTTCCCGGATGAGAATATCATGTTGATAACTGACTGTGAGACACCTAGACCGGATGAAGGACCTGAGGAAGGATCTCGATGGTCTATGTACTTTTATGGAGCTTCGAACGCTTTGGGTAATGGCATTGGCGCTATGATCATATATCCTAAAGGCTCTCATACTCCGTTCACCGCCCGACTATGTTTCAACTGCACCAACAACATGGCAGAGTATGAAGCGTGCATCATGGGTCTTCGAGCTGCAATTGACCTAAGGATTAAGTTTCTAAGTGTCTTTGGAGATTCTGCTCTCGTGATCAGTCAGATTAAAGGCGAGTGGGATACGAAACACCCAAATCTTATTCCTTACAAGGAGTATGTGTTGATGTTGCTTCCCCATTTCGAGGAGATAACCTTTGAACACTTACCTAGAGAGGAGAATCAGTTGGCGGACGCGCTGGCTACGATGTCTTCTATGTTCAAAGTTAATTGGGACAACGAGGCTCCCCGGATTATCATTGAAAGATTGGACGAACTTGCACATTGCTGTGATCTTGAGACTGAAGAAGTAACAGGAAAGCCCTGGTATCATGAGGTGAAGAGGTACCTTGAAGCTCAATAATACCCCGAGGGTGCATCTGTTAATGACAAGAAGTTTCTGAGGAGGTTCGCGGCGAAGTTCTTCATCAGCAATGGCATTCTTTACAAGCGTAACCATGATTCGACCTTACTGCGTTGTATGGATAAGATTGAAGCAGAAAGGATCATGGTAGAGCTGCATGAAGGTACTTTCGGAACTCATTCCAGTGGACATACCATGGCAAAGAAAATCCTACGGACAGGATATTACTGGTCCACAATGGAAGCCGATTGTTATCAACATTCTCGGACAAGTCACAAGTTCCAAGTCTATGCTGATAAGGTGCACATACCTCTAGTTCCTCTGAATGTTTTGACAGCACCTTGGCCTTTTGCAATGTGGGGCATTGATATGATCGGCGAGATCAGACCTACGGCATCCAACGGGCATCATTTCATCCTGGTAGCGATTGATTACTTTACGAAGTGGGTTGAAGCAGCTTCCTTTGCTACTGTAACCAAGAACATCATGGCACGGTTCATTAGGCATAATCTGATTTGTCAATACGGTGTACCAGAGAGGATCATTACAGACAACGATACCAATCTTAATAACAAGATGATCACTGAGCTCTGCGAGCAATTCAAGATACAGCATCATAACTCTTCTCCCTACCGGCCAAAGATGAATGGGGTTGTTGAAGCGGCTAATAAGAACATTAAGAAGATCGTGCAGAAGATGACAGTGACATACAAAGACTGACACGAGATGTTACCATTTGCTCTTCACGGATACCGTACCTCAGCACGGATGTCAACAGGGGCAACACCCTATTCCTTGGTTTATGGCATGGAGGCAGTCTTGTCTATTGAAGTTCAGATACCCTCTCTTCGGATCATGAAGGATGCAGGTTTGAGTGAAGATGACTGGATTCAGACCCGGCTTGATCAGCTAAACCTAATTGATGAAAAGAGACTTACTACTATTTTTCATGGTCAGACGTATCAAAAACGGATGATCAAGGCATTTAACAAGAAAGTTAGACGACAAGAGTATCAAGTTGGGGACCTGGTGTTGTACCCCAAAATTTGCCCTCCCATTTCCTCAACATTTTCTCATCACAAGACCTTTGAAGATCAAGATACAGTTAGGGTTTCCTCTGCTCAAGGCTTCTCCTTGCACTGTGAATTCAAATTAGGGTTTGTGTTTGCCCTAGGATGTTTTGACCTAAAATGCCTAAAATGACTTTCATGCTTCATATTGGACTCCCAAGTTTACCTATACCAAGTTTCAAGTCTTGATTCCAAGTTTTACCCAGTCAGTTGAACAGTTGACCTAGAAATCAGCTGTATTGGGGAAAAAGTCAACTATGGCCAATTGACAGTCAAACCTCATGAAATTTGATCCACATCAACATTATGGACTCACATGGACCATTTGATCAAGTTTGGATCACAATTCCACAAGAAATTTGATCAGATCATCAAAAGGGCAAAATGGTCATTTTTAGGGTTTTGACTGCACAAAGGCAATTTTTGACTGTTTGACCTAGCCAATGGCAAACCAAGCTCACATATGGCCTCAAGGACTCAATGGAATTATCTTGACATGTTCATCAAGCTCAAAAGATCCCAAGTACACAAGATTGACAGTTGAATTTCCCAGTCAATTGATCAATTTTAACTGTACACTGAAAAGTCAAACTTTGACTTTTTGGTCAAAATCAAGAGTCAAGATTCATTTTTCATCAAAACATTCCAAATCATGAAACTTGTTCACCAAGAAATCTCAAAATGCAAATTAGGGTTAGAAAATGGAATTTTTCATAACTTAGAATTTTTTCTAAGTTATGGAAAACCCTAATTTTTTCCCAACTTTACCCCATCTTTTCACCATGATCCATTGGGATTAAAACAAAAGTCAAAACATGAAAGTTGTAGCTTGTTGCATAGTCTACAACTTTGATTCACAAAGTTTTCTCATTTGAAGCTTGTATCTCAAGTTATAATTTTTTGAATAAGGGCACTAAACCATCTTTTAACTTAGTGAAATTTGACCTATTTTGACAAGGTTTTCTACCCTACTTCAAGGCCACTTTTCATACCCTTCCACTTGGAATTTTAATTTGCATTTCAAAGATGGATTGTAGTACATTTCAAAGATGGATTGTAGTACACATTCCAAGCTTTCCAAAATGTCCAAGAACTCATCAAACAACCTCATAACTTGAGAGATTCGAATTTCACAAGTTGGCAAAAATTCACTTTTGTTCTTCATCAAAGCATGTTCATAAACTTGGCAAATTTGAACTCAGCATAGTTTGTGCTACTTTACAGGTCCTAAAACCAAATTACACTCCTTAATTTAATGCAAAACCAATGAATCAAGTTGTTATTCTAAGCCTTTGGTCATTACACAAGGAATTAAGCCTAAACTAGAAAAAGCATTATTTCCATTCTTGAAAAGCTTGCTTTATGTCAATTAGAAATCCAAGCAAGTACAAGCAAGATCTTCTTGGCACAAGTTTGTGAGCAAATTGCACTGATCAAGGCAAGGGATAGCAGCATAGTTAGAGGGCCTGTACTGACCTAGAAAGCAAAGTGGCATTTTGTAGCTTAAGTGTGAAGAAAAGTCCATAACTTATGCTAACTCTCATCTCAGCTTAGAAATAGAAGAACAAAGTTATCAAACACTTTTCATAGACCAAATCCAAGCTAACACACGAGCCTTTGCCATCTGAAGCACCCTCCATCTCAAAATCACCTCAAAACTGCACAAACAGGGGAGCCCCTGCAGTTTGAGTGCAAACTCCCAATCCCTTCAAGCATTTTGATTCAAACCTTTTCCTCTACCTTCCCTACAATATATGCAAGCTAACCATGTCCTAAAATCAGACCTGTAACACCTCCAAGCCACTTCACCATTTTTAATTTTTTGTTTTGCAGTTGGAGTTCATTAGCTCGATTCAGGGAGTTTCAAGACAAAGTAGGAATTGGAAAAGCATCCTTACACTTCAAGGAAGCTGTACAAGTCATCATTTCACTCTGAAACATCCTCCATTGCCAAGCTCGACTCCAACTGAACAGGTATATTCATGGAGTTCTATCTCTCTTATTAGGCATTGTTAGCTTTAGGTTTTTGAAGAAAACATGTCACAATCATAGCCCTGAACATGCTCATATGATTAGATTTCATTTATGTTTCGTGTGCTTAGAGAATTTCATGTCTGAACATTGATGAAAAGTTAGGTCATAAAAGAGGGGGAGAGAAATTCTCCCTCATCTTAGAGAGATAGGTCAAGTTATTTATATGGTTGAAACTGTCTCTTCATGCTGAACATTTCTTGTGTTATGAGTTTTTGCTGAAAAGCCAAGAATCAGGAGTTAGACATTGAAGCAAGAGGCGCGCGTTTTTTCAAATGTTTGAAGCTGGAGGTTGAAGACAATGGTCAATGGGCTGGGCCTGTGTTATTTTGCTTTTCACACCATCTTTTTTGGTCCACACCCCCCTGAGCCCATTTGCTCATTTTTTAACATTTTTGACTTTTTCTTTTTTGGCTGACTTTGTTTATTTTTTCTCATGCCATTTAAAAATTAAAAATATTTTTTTCATCACTTTTTGCATTTATTGCACATTTATTTGTTTATTTTCTTTGTTTGTACATAAATATATATATATGATTATTAGAATAAAAATGTAAAAATAATGTAAATACAATTTTTATTTTCATTTACTTTCTGAAAATATTTCACACAAAAAATACTCTTTTATTTATTTTATTAAAATATTAAATAAATATTTATTTTGTATAATACATATTTAGGGTTTAATATATATATATATATATGTGATTATTAATATATTTAAGACAAAAATATAAAAAATACTTGATTTTTTCATTTTTATTAATATTTGATATAAAAATACCTTTTTTCACAATACACTTCATTTTATTTTATTTTTATAAATAATAAGTAAATAGTTGTATTAAATTAGAAAATAATACTTTTTTTTCTTTAAAATTAGGGTTTTTACCCTAAGTTCAAAATACTAAAAAAAATAATAATAATAATACATTTTTTTTTCTTTTCCCTTTTACATAAACCATACTTTTCTCATACACATAAAAACCTTCTTTTTGCATTTCACATATTTATTTAATTTACATTTAATTACGCATTATTTAAATTGCAAATATTCCAAATGATGTAATAATTTAGATTTAAATTCTTGTCAACATCCCCATTTGAACATTTGTACCCCCCTTCCCATATTTGGTTTTGTAATAGCTTAGTAACTTTAATCTCGCACTTTATTGCTTTCTAATGATAACATGTTAGAATTAGGGTTTGTATGCGAAAAACGATAAAAAATAGTTTGACCTAATACAAGATAAACAAGCATGAAAATGGACACACAAATCACACTTGCACCCCCCTAGGGTATTCCACTTGTTGCCTTCAAATAAAAGGGCCATGTTGCATGTTAAACTTCTTTGGGCAAAACAAACAATTTGAATGATCATAGTCCCTCGACAAAACTTTTCAAAACAAACAAAAACAAATGATTAAGTCCCTTAGAGAAATTGCCCAAAGACATTTAACGCCGTTGCAATTATGGTCTAAAACGATGACCCGCGCCTGTCCCTCTCACATCCTAACACAAGGTTGCCCACCAAATACAATGGTGGAGCAAACTTGTTAAAAGGGTTAAAATATAGCAATAATCTTTTGAGAAATTTAGGAGTAGATAACCTCTTAGTTACTTGAATCAACTTGCAAAACAAAACACTTGCCTAATTTCAAAATCACACCTCACAACACTTTCAAAACAACTTTCAAAAACAAATGAAAACTTTTTCAAAAGACATACATCTTTGTATACATCCCCACATGGATCATTACAAAGGTTGCCACCACATTGGCCTCTTTTCAAAAACATTTTCAAAACCCACACACTCAAGCACCATTTAAAACAATTGAAAACAAAAGGCAAGTGATCTAAGCAAGTAACTAAGAGCCCATGGATAACCATGGATAGAAAGGGTGCTAATACCTTCCCTTTCTATAATCTACTCCCCGAACCCAAGAAAACATCTCAAAAGGTTTTTGCTGTGCTTTTTAACCTTTCCTTAGGATAAAATAAAAAGTCGGTGGCGACTCTTGCTAACCGCAACATTTGCGAATACAAACGCAAACCTCAAGTCAGTTCTCCCACCGTATCACAGAACTGGCGACTCTGCTGGGGATTTTTTTTTAAGTGGGGTTACCTTAGGGTTTAGATCACCTTTACTTTCAATTGTTTGCTTTGTTTGCTTTTATATTTGTGGGCTTTGCATCGGAGTTTCATAGATCCTAACCCGGATCTGGGAAATACCCTTTTTAGGTAGCATAATCTGTGAGGGACCTGTCCGGCGTAGACCGACATGGGTGAAGCAGTGGCTACGTTGGTGTGGCATCTTAGTCTGTACCTATATCCCTTGTGTTGTAACGGGGAGAATATAGGTCTTCTAAGGGGTCATTAAACACCAACCAACCTTAGAACCCTAAATTGACCAACTTGGCTATTAGGACAGTAGCAGTATGCTACACTCATTGAGGCTAAACTCTCGAGATGGTTCTGGCCGCGAGAAAAGATTGCGATGCTGGAGTTATGACCGATTGAGGGTAGCCAATGATTTGAGATCCTCTAGAACCCGGTTACTTTTGATAGGACAGGTTTTAACCAACAAAACCAAAAGAGGGTAATACCTGAAACTCATGCTGGCCTGAAACCTAAGGGTGTCTTGTGTGGCTTGTGTGCCTTATTTGCCTATGTGAATACTTGTGGTGTGCTTCATCATAGCATCATGCCATCATACCATTGCATGCATCCTGTGTAAAAGGCTAACCCATTTCAAAGACAAAAGAGGTTTCATCTTTGCTCTGTTTTGTAGGACATTATGATGCCCGTGCGTAGAAATACTGTCCGGCTCAACTTTGTTCAACCACCAGTTTTACTCAAGGATCTGGTTGGAAGGATTCCAAACACTACCTCCTTCATCAACAGACATGCTTCTCTCCTTGGCTTGATCACTGCGAAATGGGACCAACAACTTATAAGTGTTCTGACCCAGTTTTATGACCCTCTGCATCACTGTTTCACCTTTCAAGACTTCCAGCTGGTTCCTACCCTGGAAGAGTTCTCTTACCTGCTCGGGATCCCTGTCTTGGAACAAACTCCATTCACTGGTTTGGAAAAGACTTCTAGGCCTGAAGAGATTGCTGCAATTCTCCCCTTGACCAAAGAAGAGATATTGTCCAACTGGGAAACTAGAAATGGGATCAAAGACTTTTTGGTCAAATTTCTGGTTGGCAAGGCTAATGATTTCTGGAATGACTTGGACTTCAAGGCATATGAGGATATTCTGGCTCTTTTGATCTATGGTCTGGTATTGTTTCCCAACCCTGACACCTTTATCAGTATCCATGTCATAAGAATCTTCATGTCTCGGAATCCGGTACCCACTCTCTTGGGTGACATTCTACAACAACTCTATGCTCGTACTGCTCGAAAACGGGGGACTCCGTGGTGTTGTGCTCCTTTGCTAGTAAGGTGGTTTATTTCGCACCTTCCTAAGTTCGTGCTGAAGAATGAAGAAGGAAAAGGTTGGGCTCGGAGGTTAATGTCTCTCACAGATAAGGATATCACTTGGACTCTCAGAGGTTTGGATGAGGTAGCTGTTATCGACCGTTGCGGAGAATACCCTAATGTCCCGTTGATCGGTATCCAAGGAGGAATCTCTTACAATCCGTGTTTAGCTCTCCGTCAGTTTGGAAGAGCCAGAGGAGATGGGCCTCATGAGATGCTGGTTCCTCACTTCCATTTTGAGTTTCAGGCAGATAGTGACAAACTACGTCAGGGATTCATTAGAGCTTGGGACAAAATTCACAAAGCTGACCCACATGAGTTAGGACCAAAGACTTCTCTACCATTGGAGCCCTATTGCAAATGGGTCCGCATCCGTGCTCAGAAGTTAGGTATGCCGTACGAAGCTGTCAGACCAATCATCCTTGAATCTCCCGATGAAGATGGGGTTCCCCCAACTGTCCTCCCTCCTCAGATACCTACTAATTTTGACACCATGAAGAGATCTTGGGCACAACTAAAGGAAGAACGAGATTTCTATCGGGAGAAGTTCAACGAACAGGAAAGGAAGATCCAAAGGCTGACTAAGCAATTGGAGGAAGAACGGGCCCTGAACAACTACATCAGCACTGAAAAGAGGAGGCCATGGGAGCATTGAGGAGCTTTGGATGTTTCCTTTTATAGTTTATTTCCTTTCCAATATTTTTCATTCCTGTAATGCCTAAGGGCAAATTGTTGAACAATTGAAATTTTAATCTAATGAAGTGTGTTTCCCTTTTTGTCTACAAAGTTGAATCTTGTTTGTCTTTGAAAATATAAAGCATACACATTCCATTGCACCATATGCATAGCAGGTACCCTATTTCACAGGTTGCTTAATTTTCTTCGCTGTTTGTGTGAACAGTCATCATGAATCCAGACTCCTCCAGTGAGCAAGCAATCAAGGCCCTTCAGGCCCAAAGTGCACAATTTCAAGAGATGGTCCTAAGCCTAGCCCAAGGTCAGCAAGAGTTGAAGACTCTACTCATGAAGAAGAAGAAGAAAAAGAGGACGGCGATGTTCAACACCGGACACAGATTTGGGAACACACTCCACAATGAAGCTGATCCAACCACTTCTTCTGCTGAGAAAAACAGTCCCCAAGGGGGAGGAGCTCCTAGTCCCGCAGTCTCCGACAACGAGACAGACTATAACGACGAACAATACCCACCTGCTGCTGACAGATACAAGCAATTGGAGGACCGCTTGAGCGCCATGGAAATTCAGAATGTGCCAGGATTGGATTTCGGAGATTTGGGGTTATCTTCTGGGGTAGTCATTCCACACAAGTTTAAGGCGCCTGCCTTCGCCAAGTATGATGGGGTCTCCTGCCCAAAGCTGCATCTGAGGTCGTACGTAAGGAAAATCCAACCTTACACGGCGGATAAGAACCTCTGGATTCACTTCTTCCAGGACAGCCTCTCGGGGTCACAGCTTGAATGGTTCTACCAATTGGATGGAGCTAGCATCCGACACTGGGAAGATTTGGCAACCGCATTCTACAGACAATACCAATACAATTCTGATCTCGCTCCTACGCGTACCCAACTTCAGGGTATGTCTCTAGGGACGGGTGAAGGGTTCAAAGAGTACGCTAAAAAATGGAGAGATTTGGCTGGCAGGGTGCAGCCTCCATTAACTGATCGAGAGCTGGTTGATATGTTCCTTGGGACTTTGTCTGGTCCGTTTTTCAATCATTTGGTTGGTAACTCCTCTGCTGGATTTACAGATTTGATATTAACAGGAGAAAGAATTGAAGCTGGCATCAGGTCAGGCAAGATACATAAGGCTGCCTCTACAAGTGTTGAGAAGAGGCCATTTAAGAAAGAAGCAAGCGCCGTCTATGGTCCTAGAAGACAAGTCAAGCCCGAAAGTCGCCAAGCCGTCAATGCTTTGGTCATCTCCAAACCTGTTGCTGCTCCTCAGCAGTACAATCAACAAAGAAGTGAAAGGCCCAAGAGGCAGTATACCCGATTGAGTATGACATTATCTCAAATTTTACCCCAACTGTTATCCACCAACCTGGTGACCCTCAAAGAAGCTCCTAAGGTCGTCAACACTGCGTCTCCTAAATACAACCCAAATGCCCGGTGTGCTTATCATTCTGATAGTCCCGGGCACACTACTGATGATTGCTGGGCCTTGAGAAACAAAGTGCAAGATCTGATCGACGCAAAGGAAATTCAGTTTGAAGCGCCGGAAAGACCGAATGTTGTAACGGCTCCTATGCCCCAGCATAGGGTAAATGCCATTGAGGAAGAAGTGTACGCTGTTTCGGTAGATGAAGTTGTTACCCCTTTGAAGACTGTTAAGAAGAACCTACTGCGGGCCGGTTTATTTCCGGGTTGCGGCGAAGGTTGCCCATTCTGTGCTATTTCCCTATCTGATTGTCCCTTGCTAAGGTTAGGCATCCAAGGCCTAATGGATAGCAAGGAGATTCTATTCAAAAAGACTGCTGTTCAATTGGTTCCGATGAAAGAAGTTTCTGTGATTACCATCTTCAAAAATCCAATCAAGGCTCCCCCGAAGAAGCCTATTCAAATCATGACAGTGGCACCTGTGATCATTACTGTTCCAGGGCCCCTCTCTTACGTGTCTGATAAAGCTGTCCCCTGGCATTATGGGGCAGACGTGTATGTAAATGGAATCAAGCAAGAATTCGACGCTAGTGCCAGTATCTGCGATATCACTGGTCCAGCCAAGGTCACCCGCAGTGGCAGGCTCTTCTCGCCTGACATTGCACCGCCCGCTATTCGAAAACCCCTCCTCATAAAACCTACAAGTTTACCTAGTCCTGTTGCTGATCAAATTGTGTCCCCTGCTGCCGAGTCATCAAATGCTCGGGGCAAAGGGATTGAAAAAGAGCCTGCCCGGATGGAGGCGCCAATACCCATAAATGCTGAGGCCTCCCGACAAGAAATGGAGGAGATTCTGAAAATAATAAAGAAAAGTGATTTTAATGTTGTCGAGCAGTTGGGGCATACACCCTCCAAGATCTCCCTGCTCTCCTTATTGCTATGCTTCGAGGCCCATGCTAAGGCCTAATCTCATTTTCTCAAGACGGCCCATGTGCCGCAGGAGACGTCTGCAGTCCAGTTCACTGACTGCATAGCGAATCTGACGGCGGATAACGGCTTGGGTTTTTCAAATGCTGACCTGACCGCAAAAGGGAGAGACCACAATGATGCCCTGCATGTCTCTATTGAATGCAGGGGCACTACTCTGGCACATGTATTGGTGGACACTGGTTCTTCTTTGAATGTTCTTCCGAAAAAGGCTTTAGATCGTCTGGATTATGAAGGCCTGGAGTTGAAACCCAGCAATATCATCGTCAGGGCCTTTGACGGTTCCAAGAGGATGGTTCACGGAGAGGTTAACATCCCTATTCGTGTGGGCTCTCAAGTGTTCGACTCTACCTTTTACGTGATGGATATACGTCCATCATACTCTTGTCTGTTGGGTCGACCTTGGATCCATAAAGCTGGGGCAGTGACCTCCACCTTGCACCAAAAGCTGAAGTATCCCGTTAGGGGGAAGATCGTCACTGTACAAGGAGAAGAGGAGTATATGGTGAGCCATTTGAATTCCTTCAGGTACATCGAGATGGACGGAGAGTTCATTGAAACCCCCTTCCAGCATTTCGAGGAGGTACATCCAATTTCAGCAGCTGCAGAGACAACGGCCGAAGAGAATGATTCCTTGAAGATGGCTTCCCTAAGGGATGCCCGGGCTGTGGTACAGAAAGGCAATTGTGCACACTGGGGTCAGCTTCCTGACTTCACTCAGAAGAACGACAAGTTTGGGCTAGGCTTTACTGCAGAGGCTCAGAAGGCGGTGCGCAAAGAGAAGATCGGAAAGGCTCCGGTGTTTATTTCCAGCTCAAGGGTGAATGCTATCGAGGAGAATGTAGAGGAAGCAGAGTTTGATAGTTGGATCTACCCGACTGCCAGCGACAGACCGAGCAACTGGACAGCAAAGGATTTTACCCCTATCACATTTGTCACGCAGTAATTGATTTCTTTTGATTTCCAAATTTGTAACAAACAATATGTTAAAACTTTGTTGGCTCGGTGTCCTGCCCGGGGCATCGTAGCTCCATTTGTGAGGGCTTTTTGTATGACATTTTCATATATCATCAATCAAAACATTGGACGTTTATTGCATTTCAAATCTTGTGCTCTTTTTCTTTCTGTGTTATACATATTGCAAAACAGCTATATTTACACACACTCACTTATACAGGTTTCAATCCACTCTGGATCTCACTGGTAACAGCTCTGCTACCGCCAGTTATGACTTCGAAAATCCGATCAACTTGGCCGAAGACGAAGGTGAAGATGATTGCGAAGTGCCTGGTGAACTTGCGAGACTTCTACTTCAGGAAGAGAGGGCTATTCAACCACATGAAGAGCCTGTGGAGACAATTAACCTGGGTACTGAGACGGATAGAAAAGAGGTCAAGATTGGTGCCAATCTAGAGCTCAGCGTGAAGCAACGATTGATCCAGATGCTACGAGACTACATGGAGATTTTTGCTTGGTCCTATGAAGATATGCCTGGTTTGGATGCCGACATTGTAGTTCACCATCTGCCAACCAAGGAAGACTACCCTCCAGTAAAGCAAAAAGTTCGACGGATGCGTCCAGAGATGTCTGAAAAGATCAAGGCCGAGGTTATGAAGCAGTTTGATGCCGGGTTCCTTGCAGTGACTTCTTACCCTCAGTGGGTTGCCAATGTTGTGCCAGTGCCGAAGAAGGACGGTAAAGTCAGAATGTGTGTCGACTACAGGGATTTGAACAGGGCCAGCCCCAAGGATGACTTCCCCCTACCTCACATCGATGTCCTGGTTGACAATACAGCTCAACACAAGGTGTTCTCCTTCATGGATGGTTTTTCAGGGTATAATCAGATCAAGATGGCTCCTGAAGATATGGAGAAGACTACCTTCGTGACTCAGTGGGGCACCTTCTGTTATAAGGTCATGCCTTTCGGATTGAAAAATGCTGGGGCAACCTATCAACGTGCCATGGTTGCTTTGTTTCATGATATGATCCATCATGAGATTGAAGTATACGTAGATGACATGATTGCTAGGTCTCAAACTGAGGAGGAGCACCTTGACCATCTGAGGAAGTTATTTGACCGACTCAAGTTATACAAGCTGAGGTTGAATCCCAACAAATGCACCTTTGGGGTAAGATCCGGAAAATTGCTAGGCTTCATTGTGAGTAATAAAGGTATTCAGGTGGATCCTGCCAAGGTAAAAGCCATACAAGAGATGCCGACTCCAAAAACAGAGAAAGAAGTCAGAGGTTTCCTAGGACGACTGAATTACATTGCCCGATTCATCTCACATCTAACTGCTACTTGTGAGCCAATCTTCAAATTACTGAAGAAAGATCAAGTGGTACGCTGGAATGATGAATGTCAGGCCGCCTTTGAAAGGATAAAGGAATATCTCCAAGAGCCACCCATTCTTATGCCTCCGGTGGAAGGAAGACCTCTGATACTATACTTGACAGTGCTTGATAATTCAATGGGGTGTGTGCTGGGGCAGCATGACGAGTCTGGCCGAAAAGAGCACGCTATTTATTACTTGAGCAAAAAGTTTACCGATTGTGAGTCTCGTTACTCACTGCTTGAGAAAACTTGCTGCGCTCTTGTATGGGCTGCTCGCCGGCTGAGACAGTATATGCTGACTCACACTACCTTATTGATTTCAAAGATGGATCCCATCAAGTACATATTTGAAAAGCCCGCTCTGTCTGGGAGAATAGCGAGATGGCAAATGATCTTAACAGAATATGACATCCAGTATACAACTCAGAAAGCAATTAAGGGAAGTGTACTGGCTGATCATTTGGCACACCAACCTGTGGACGATTACCAATCATTGAACTTTGATTTTCCGGACGAAGACATCATGGTGGTAACTGACTGTGAAGTACCTGGACCGGATGAAGGACCTGAGGAAGGATCCCGATGGTCTATGCATTTTGATGGAGCCTCCAATGCTTTGGGTAACGGCGTCGGCGCTGTAATCATATATCCCAAGGGGACTCATACTCCACTCACCGCCCGATTATGTTTCAGCTGCACCAACAACATGGCAGAATATGAGGCATGTATCATGGGTCTACAAGCTGCAATCGATTTGAGGATCAAGTTTCTAAGTGTCTTCGGAGATTCCGCTCTCGTGATCAATCAGATCAAGGGCGAGTGGGATACGAAACACCCGAATCTTATTCCTTACAAGGAGTATGTGTCGACCTTGCTCCCTCACTTTGAAGAGATAACTTTTGAGCATTTCCCCAGAGAGGAGAATCAGCTAGCGGACGCACTAGCCACGATGTCTTCAATGTTCAAAGTTAAATGGGACAATGAGGCTCCCCGAATCATTATCTGGAAGTTGGATGAACCGGCATACTGCTGTGAGCTCGAGGAAGTGACTGAAAAACCCTGGTATCACGAGGTGAAGAGGTACTTGGAAGCTCAGGAATACCCGGAAGGTGCATCTGTCAATGATAAGAAGTTCATGAGGAGGTTTGCTGCAAAATTCTTCCTCAGCAACGGCATTCTCTACAAACGGAATCATGATTCAACCTTGCTACGTTGTGTGGATAAGGCTGAAGCGGAGAAAATCATGATGGAACTACATGAAGGTACATTCGGAACGCACTCCAGTGGACACACCATGGCTAAGAAAATCCTTCGGGCAGGATATTTCTGGTCCACAATGGAAGCCGATTGTTACCAACACTCCCGAACTTGTCATAAGTGCCAGATCTATGCTGACAAGGTGCATATCCCTCCAGTTCCTTTGAATGTCCTAACAGCACCTTGGCCCTTTGCAATGTGGGGCATCGATATGATCGGTGAGATCCGACCAACGGCATCCAATGGGCATCGCTTCATCTTGGTGGCGATCGATTACTTCACGAAATGGGTTGAGGCAGCTTCCTATGCCACAGTAACCAAGAGAGTCGTGGCGCGTTTCATCCGGCATAATCTGATCTGTCGGTACGGCGTCCCAGAAAGAATCATTACGGATAATGGTACCAATCTCAATAACAAAATGATCACTGAACTCTGTGAACAATTCAAGATACAGCACCATAATTCTTCTCCCTACCGGCCGAAGATGAATGGGGCTGTAGAGGCAGCCAATAAAAATATCAAGAAAATTGTGCAGAAGATGACAGTGACCTATAAAGATTGGCACGAGATGTTACCGTTCGCTCTTCATGGGTACCGTACCTCAGCTAGGACGTCAACCGGGGCAACTCCTTTCTCCTTAGTCTATGGCATGGAGGCAGTCTTGCCAATTGAAATCCAGATACCCTCTCTCCGGATAATGAAGGATGCAAACCTGAATGAAGATGACTGGATCCAGACTCGACTTGATCAATTAAATCTGATTGACGAAAAGAGGCTCACTGCTATCTGTCATGGTCAAACGTATCAGAAACGGATGATCAGGGCATTTAACAAGAAAGTCAGACCGCAAGAGTATCAAGTTGGGGACCTGGTAATCAAACGCATCATCCTTCCTCAAAGTGATCCCCGGGGCAAATGGACCCCTACATACGAAGGGCCATTTGTGGTTAAGCGTGTATTCTCAGGAGGAGCCATGATCCTAACCACCATGGATGGTGACGACCTTCCTCACCCCGCCAATGCAGACATAGTGAAAAAATACTACGCATGAATAAAAGACCCGCTAGGTTGACATACCTAGGCAAAAATAAGGGCTTCCCGGCGAACCAAAAAGGTTCGGGCAAAAATAAGGGATGAAATGAAAAAAAATCTGTACACCCGGCAAGTCGAAAACCTGAAAGGGCGGCTTGGGCAAAAAAGGGTATCCCGGTGGACTGAAAACCCGAAAGGGCGGTCCAGGCAAAAGTTAGGGATAAAAGCGTAACACTATGTCTCATTGGATCACTTCGCATCCGGAATTCGGCATCAACTATCTGGCTCCAGATTTCGGCATTGACCAATCAGCTTCATCTTCAATTAAGCAGCAAGGCGATGAGATGTTCGAAGACATAAAGGCGATAGCAGAGTTGGAACCCAGTGGGATTGTTCACACAGCTGTTTTGTTTCCTTTTTCAAATTGTAAACTCTATGTTATTTGGGCGGCGTCCTCTTACTAGGATGTCAGTCTCTTGTACAAAAACGCCTATTCACAGGCAAAGTTTAAATCAATACAAATTCACTTGTCCATACAAATTACCATTGTTTTCCTTTTTTGTTTTGTCTCGCGAAGAACGTCCAATGTTCATTTTTGATATATGCATTTGACATTAAATTGCTGATTCATAAATGTTTGCATATGAAACAAGAGATTAATTACAGGTGACATCAAAGACAGGGGCAGTGCGGAGTTGTCTAATGCAGTCTAGTTGTTTTGTCCGCCAAAGCACCAAGGTAGGTTCAACTGAAGAATGTGGCCAAATCATCTCAATTCCCCGCAGAATAAGACAGGATGCGACAATACTTTCCCCAAGCGGAGTCGATTCCCCGTCGATCCCGAAAAGGCACAACATTCCCCGGCAGGTCTTAAAGCTCATCCCCAGTAGATTCTGCAAGCTTATCCCCTGCGGAGTACGGACGTCTCTCCCGAGTTTTATTTAGAGTTATTTCCTCACAAGGACTTATAACTGGGTTATCCTCAGCTAAAAGCCACGGAAGACCGCTCTCGGCAAAGTTCCTTCAATCCCCAGCGGAGTCTATCTTTGGTATTCCCAAGCAGAGTTTATCTTCGGAGTTCCCCAGCGGAGTTTATCATCATTATCCTCAGCGGAATCCATCATTAAAGTCCTCAGCGGGCCTCTCATCAAAACTTCGGCCAAGTATCTCTTCCAACAGAGCAGCTTCCCGGCCGTTCGTCAAGGATTTATTTTCCTAAGATGAAATTACACTCATAAACATTTCACATTTTCATACATCTTGCTTACATACATGACGAAACGCATACAACCTCTCATGTTGAACATCATGATATCATGCATATCATACATCATGACATTGCATACAACTTACGTTTTTTTTGCCTTTTCAGGAAAAAGACAATCCCAAAAAACAACTACCTTCAACTGTCACAATTCCAGATTCGATACCTGTATCTAGCCAGGGCACATCTGAGAGTGACCAGTTTCCAGACTCGACTCCTGTATCTAGCCAGGGCACGTCTGCAGAGTTCAAAGATTCGATTCCTGTATCCAGCCAGGGCACATCTATCAACTACAACATTTCCGGATTCGATTCCTGTATCCAGCCAGGGCATATCTGTTGACCACGTTTCCAGACTCGATTCCTGTATCTAGCCAGGGCACGTCTGAAGAGTTTGAAGATTCGATTCCTGTATCCAGCCAGGGCACATCTATTGACGACTATTTCCAGATTCGACTCCTGTATCCAGCCAGGGCACATCTGTGAGCAACCGATTGTAGATTCGATGCCTGTATCTAGCCAGGGCATATCTGCATAAAGAGACTGAAGATCAAACACCTGTAACTAGCCAGGAAAACATCCTCCTTCCTCAAATATACAAGTCTTTCGCAAAGGAATCTCTTATGCGACCGACACTTCCAAATGGCATCTATAAGCCCATTCCCGACAAGGTTCCGTCACTTCCCCAAATGGCATCTATAAGCCCATCCCCCTATCAACCACCTTTCCAAATGGCATCTATAAGCCCATTCCCGACACCACATGGTTGAGACTCCAGCATGCGAGTGCAAATTTCCGGGCACTCTAGTGTCCAATCTCCTTTTACCCTCGAGTCACGAAAGGCAAACTTGCCAATCTAACTCTTCAGGTCCAAGAAGATTGAACAGGGGCAACTGTTGTACCCCAAAATTTGCCCTCCCATTTCCTCAACATTTTCTCATCACAAGACCTTTGAAGATCAAGATACAGTTAGGGTTTCCTCTGCTCAAGGCTTCTCCTTGCACTGTGAATTCAAATTAGGGTTTGTGTTTGCCCTAGGATGTTTTGACCTAAAATGCCTAAAATGACTTTCATGCTTCATATTGGACTCCCAAGTTTACCTATACCAAGTTTCAAGTCTTGATTCCAAGTTTTACCCAGTCAGTTGAACAGTTGACCTAGAAATCAGCTGTATTGGGGAAAAAGTCAACTATGGCCAATTGACAGTCAAACCTCATGAAATTTGATCCACATCAACATTATGGACTCACATGGACCATTTGATCAAGTTTGGATCACAATTCCACAAGAAATTTGATCAGATCATCAAAAGGGCAAAATGGTCATTTTTAGGGTTTTGACTGCACAAAGGCAATTTTTGACTGTTTGACCTAGCCAATGGCAAACCAAGCTCACATATGGCCTCAAGGACTCAATGGAATTATCTTGACATGTTCATCAAGCTCAAAAGATCCCAAGTACACAAGATTGACAGTTGAATTTCCCAGTCAATTGATCAATTTTGACTGTACACTGAAAAGTCAAACTTTGACTTTTTGGTCAAAATCAAGAGTCAAGATTCATTTTTCATCAAAACATTCCAAATCATGAAACTTGTTCACCAAGAAATCTCAAAATGCAAATTAGGGTTAGAAAATGGAATTTTTCATAACTTAGAATTTTTTCTAAGTTATGGAAAACCCTAATTTTTTCCCAACTTTACCCCATCTTTTCACCATGATCCATTGGGATTAAAACAAAAGTCAAAACATGAAAGTTGTAGCTTGTTGCATAGTCTACAACTTTGATTCACAAAGTTTTCTCATTTGAAGCTTTTATCTCAAGTTATAATTTTTTGAATAAGGGCACTAAACCATCTTTTAACTTAGTGAAATTTGACCTATTTTGACAAGGTTTTCTACCCTACTTCAAGGCCACTTTTCATACCCTTCCACTTGGAATTTTAATTTGCATTTCAAAGATGGATTGTAGTACACATTCCAAGCTTTCCAAAATGTCCAAGAACTCATCAAACAACCTCATAACTTGAGAGATTCGAATTTCACAAGTTGGCAAAAATTCACTTTTGTTCTTCATCAAAGCATGTTCATAAACTTGGCAAATTTGAACTCAGTATAGTTTGTGCTACTTTACAGGTCCTAAAACCAAATTACACTCCTTAATTTAATGCAAAACCAATGAATCAAGTTGTTATTCTAAGCCTTTGGTCATTACACAAGGAATTAAGCCTAAACTAGAAAAAGCATTATTTCCATTCTTGAAAAGCTTGCTTTATGTCAATTAGAAATCCAAGCAAGTACAAGCAAGATCTTCTTGGCACAAGTTTGTGAGCAAATTGCACTGATCAAGGCAAGGGATAGCAGCATAGTTAGAGGGCCTGTACTGACCTAGAAAGCAAAGTGGCATTTTGTAGCTTAAGTGTGAAGAAAAGTCCATAACTTATGCTAACTCTCATCTCAGCTTAGAAACAGAAGAACAAAGTTATCAAACACTTTTCATAGACCAAATCCAAGCTAACACACGAGCCTTTGCCATCTGAAGCACCCTCCATCTCAAAATCACCTCAAAACTGCACAAACAGGGGAGCCCCTGCAGTTTGAGTGCAAACTCCCAATCCCTTCAAGCATTTTGATTCAAACCTTTTCCTCTACCTTCCCTACAATATATGCAAGCTAACCATGTCCTAAAATCAGACCTGTAACACCTCCAAGCCACTTCACCATTTTTAATTTTCTGTTTTGCAGTTGGAGTTCATTAGCTCGATTCAGGGAGTTTCAAGACAAAGTAGGAATTGGAAAAGCATCCTTACACTTCAAGGAAGATGTACAAGTCATCATTTCACTCTGAAACATCCTCCATTGCCAAGCTCGACTCCAACTGAACAGGTATATTCATGGAGTTCTATCTCTCTTATTAGGCATTGTTAGCTTTAGGTTTTTGAAGAAAACATGTCACAATCATAGCCCTGAACATGCTCATATGATTAGATTTCATTTATGTTTCGTGTGCTTAGAGAATTTCATGTCTGAACATTGATGAAAAGTTAGGTCAGAAAAGAGGGGGAGAGAAATTCTCCCTCATCTTAGAGAGATAGGTCAAGTTATTTATATGGTTGAAACTGTCTCTTCATGCTGAACATTTCTTGTGTTATGAGTTTTTGCTGAAAAGCCAAGAATCAGGAGTTAGACATTGAAGCAAGAGGCGCGCGTTTTTTCAAATGTTTGAAGCTGGAGGTTGAAGACAATGGTCAATGGGCTGGGCCTGTGTTATTTTGCTTTTCACACCATCTTTTTTGGTCCACACCCCCCTGAGCCCATTTGCTCATTTTTTAACATTTTTGACTTTTTCTTTTTTGGCTGACTTTGTTTATTTTTTCTCATGCCATTTAAAAATTAAAAATATTTTTTTCATCACTTTTTGCATTTATTGCACATTTATTTGTTTATTTTCTTTGTTTGTACATAAATATATATATATGATTATTAGAATAAAAATGTAAAAATAATGTAAATACAATTTTTATTTTCATTTACTTTCTGAAAATATTTCACACAAAAAATACTCTTTTATTTATTTTATTAAAATATTAAATAAATATTTATTTTGTATAATACATATTTAGGGTTTAATATATATATATATATATGTGATTATTAATATATTTAAGACAAAAATATAAAAAATACTTGATTTTTTCATTTTTATTAATATTTGATATAAAAATACCTTTTTTCACAATACACTTCATTTTATTTTATTTTTATAAATAATAAGTAAATAGTTGTATTAAATTAGAAAATAATACTTTTTTTTCTTTAAAATTAGGGTTTTTACCCTAAGTTCAAAATACTAAAAAAAATAATAATAATAATACATTTTTTTTTCTTTTCCCTTTTACATAAACCATACTTTTCTCATACACATAAAAACCTTCTTTTTGCATTTCACATATTTATTTAATTTACATTTAATTACGCATTATTTAAATTGCAAATATTCCAAATGATGTAATAATTTAGATTTAAATTCTTGTCAACATCCCCATTTGAACATTTGTACCCCCCTTCCCATATTTGGTTTTGTAATAGCTTAGTAACTTTAATCTCGCACTTTATTGCTTTCTAATGATAACATGTTAGAATTAGGGTTTGTATGCGAAAAACGATAAAAAATAGTTTGACCTAATACAAGATAAACAAGCATGAAAATGGACACACAAATCACACTTGCACCCCCCTAGGGTATTCCACTTGTTGCCTTCAAATAAAAGGGCCATGTTGCATGTTAAACTTCTTTGGGCAAAACAAACAATTTGAATGATCATAGTCCCTCGACAAAACTTTTCAAAACAAACAAAAACAAATGATTAAGTCCCTTAGAGAAATTGCCCAAAGACATTTAACGCCGTTGCAATTATGGTCTAAAACGATGACCCGCGCCTGTCCCTCTCACATCCTAACACAAGGTTGCCCACCAAATACAATGGTGGAGCAAACTTGTTAAAAGGGTTAAAATATAGCAATAATCTTTTGAGAAATTTAGGAGTAGATAACCTCTTAGTTACTTGAATCAACTTGCAAAACAAAACACTTGCCTAATTTCAAAATCACACCTCACAACACTTTCAAAACAACTTTCAAAAACAAATGAAAACTTTTTCAAAAGACATACATCTTTGTATACATCCCCACATGGATCATTACAAAGGTTGCCACCACATTGGCCTCTTTTCAAAAACATTTTCAAAACCCACACACTCAAGCACCATTTAAAACAATTGAAAACAAAAGGCAAGTGATCTAAGCAAGTAACTAAGAGCCCATGGATAACCATGGATAGAAAGGGTGCTAATACCTTCCCTTTCTATAATCTACTCCCCGAACCCAAGAAAACATCTCAAAAGGTTTTTGCTGTGCTTTTTAACCTTTCCTTAGGATAAAATAAAAAGTCGGTGGCGACTCTTGCTAACCGCAACATTTGCGAATACAAACGCAAACCTCAAGTCAGTTCTCCCACCGTATCACAGAACTGGCGACTCTGCTGGGGATTTTTTTTTAAGTGGGGTTACCTTAGGGTTTAGATCACCTTTACTTTCAATTGTTTGCTTTGTTTGCTTTTATATTTGTGGGCTTTGCATCGGAGTTTCATAGATCCTAACCCGGATCTGGGAAATACCCTTTTTAGGTAGCATAATCTGTGAGGGACCTGTCCGGCGTAGACCGACATGGGTGAAGCAGTGGCTACGTTGGTGTGGCATCTTAGTCTGTACCTATATCCCTTGTGTTGTAACGGGGAGAATATAGGTCTTCTAAGGGGTCATTAAACACCAACCAACCTTAGAACCCTAAATTGACCAACTTGGCTATTAGGACAGTAGCAGTATGCTACACTCATTGAGGCTAAACTCTCGAGATGGTTCTGGCCGCGAGAAAAGATTGCGATGCTGGAGTTATGACCGATTGAGGGTAGCCAATGATTTGAGATCCTCTAGAACCCGGTTACTTTTGATAGGACAGGTTTTAACCAACAAAACCAAAAGAGGGTAATACCTGAAACTCATGCTGGCCTGAAACCTAAGGGTGTCTTGTGTGGCTTGTGTGCCTTATTTGCCTATGTGAATACTTGTGGTGTGCTTCATCATAGCATCATGCCATCATACCATTGCATGCATCCTGTGTAAAAGGCTAACCCATTTCAAAGACAAAAGAGGTTTCATCTTTGCTCTGTTTTGTAGGACATTATGATGCCCGTGCGTAGAAATACTGTCCGGCTCAACTTTGTTCAACCACCAGTTTTACTCAAGGATCTGGTTGGAAGGATTCCAAACACTACCTCCTTCATCAACAGACATGCTTCTCTCCTTGGCTTGATCACTGCGAAATGGGACCAACAACTTATAAGTGTTCTGACCCAGTTTTATGACCCTCTGCATCACTGTTTCACCTTTCAAGACTTCCAGCTGGTTCCTACCCTGGAAGAGTTCTCTTACCTGCTCGGGATCCCTGTCTTGGAACAAACTCCATTCACTGGTTTGGAAAAGACTTCTAGGCCTGAAGAGATTGCTGCAATTCTCCCCTTGACCAAAGAAGAGATATTGTCCAACTGGGAAACTAGAAATGGGATCAAAGACTTTTTGGTCAAATTTCTGGTTGGCAAGGCTAATGATTTCTGGAATGACTTGGACTTCAAGGCATATGAGGATATTCTGGCTCTTTTGATCTATGGTCTGGTATTGTTTCCCAACCCTGACACCTTTATCAGTATCCATGTCATAAGAATCTTCATGTCTCGGAATCCGGTACCCACTCTCTTGGGTGACATTCTACAACAACTCTATGCTCGTACTGCTCGAAAACGGGGGACTCCGTGGTGTTGTGCTCCTTTGCTAGTAAGGTGGTTTATTTCGCACCTTCCTAAGTTCGTGCTGAAGAATGAAGAAGGAAAAGGTTGGGCTCGGAGGTTAATGTCTCTCACAGATAAGGATATCACTTGGACTCTCAGAGGTTTGGATGAGGTAGCTGTTATCGACCGTTGCGGAGAATACCCTAATGTCCCGTTGATCGGTATCCAAGGAGGAATCTCTTACAATCCGTGTTTAGCTCTCCGTCAGTTTGGAAGAGCCAGAGGAGATGGGCCTCATGAGATGCTGGTTCCTCACTTCCATTTTGAGTTTCAGGCAGATAGTGACAAACTACGTCAGGGATTCATTAGAGCTTGGGACAAAATTCACAAAGCTGACCCACATGAGTTAGGACCAAAGACTTCTCTACCATTGGAGCCCTATTGCAAATGGGTCCGCATCCGTGCTCAGAAGTTAGGTATGCCGTACGAAGCTGTCAGACCAATCATCCTTGAATCTCCCGATGAAGATGGGGTTCCCCCAACTGTCCTCCCTCCTCAGATACCTACTAATTTTGACACCATGAAGAGATCTTGGGCACAACTAAAGGAAGAACGAGATTTCTATCGGGAGAAGTTCAACGAACAGGAAAGGAAGATCCAAAGGCTGACTAAGCAATTGGAGGAAGAACGGGCCCTGAACAACTACATCAGCACTGAAAAGAGGAGGCCATGAGAGCATTGAGGAGCTTTGGATGTTTCCTTTTATAGTTTATTTCCTTTCCAATATTTTTCATTCCTGTAATGCCTAAGGGCAAATTGTTGAACAATTGAAATTTTAATCTAATGAAGTGTGTTTCCCTTTTTGTCTACAAAGTTGAATCTTGTTTGTCTTTGAAAATATAAAGCATACACATTCCATTGCACCATATGCATAGCAGGTACCCTATTTCACAGGTTGCTTAATTTTCTTCGCTGTTTGTGTGAACAGTCATCATGAATCCAGACTCCTCCAGTGAGCAAGCAATCAAGGCCCTTCAGGCCCAAAGTGCACAATTTCAAGAGATGGTCCTAAGCCTAGCCCAAGGTCAGCAAGAGTTGAAGACTCTACTCATGAAGAAGAAGAAGAAAAAGAGGACGGCGATGTTCAACACCGGACACAGATTTGGGAACACACTCCACAATGAAGCTGATCCAACCACTTCTTCTGCTGAGAAAAACAGTCCCCAAGGGGGAGGAGCTCCTAGTCCCGCAGTCTCCGACAACGAGACAGACTATAACGACGAACAATACCCACCTGCTGCTGACAGATACAAGCAATTGGAGGACCGCTTGAGCGCCATGGAAATTCAGAATGTGCCAGGATTGGATTTCGGAGATTTGGGGTTATCTTCTGGGGTAGTCATTCCACACAAGTTTAAGGCGCCTGCCTTCGCCAAGTATGATGGGGTCTCCTGCCCAAAGCTGCATCTGAGGTCGTACGTAAGGAAAATCCAACCTTACACGGCGGATAAGAACCTCTGGATTCACTTCTTCCAGGACAGCCTCTCGGGGTCACAGCTTGAATGGTTCTACCAATTGGATGGAGCTAGCATCCGACACTGGGAAGATTTGGCAACCGCATTCTACAGACAATACCAATACAATTCTGATCTCGCTCCTACGCGTACCCAACTTCAGGGTATGTCTCTAGGGACGGGTGAAGGGTTCAAAGAGTACGCTAAAAAATGGAGAGATTTGGCTGGCAGGGTGCAGCCTCCATTAACTGATCGAGAGCTGGTTGATATGTTCCTTGGGACTTTGTCTGGTCCGTTTTTCAATCATTTGGTTGGTAACTCCTCTGCTGGATTTACAGATTTGATATTAACAGGAGAAAGAATTGAAGCTGGCATCAGGTCAGGCAAGATACATAAGGCTGCCTCTACAAGTGTTGAGAAGAGGCCATTTAAGAAAGAAGCAAGCGCCGTCTATGGTCCTAGAAGACAAGTCAAGCCCGAAAGTCGCCAAGCCGTCAATGCTTTGGTCATCTCCAAACCTGTTGCTGCTCCTCAGCAGTACAATCAACAAAGAAGTGAAAGGCCCAAGAGGCAGTATACCCGATTGAGTATGACATTATCTCAAATTTTACCCCAACTGTTATCCACCAACCTGGTGACCCTCAAAGAAGCTCCTAAGGTCGTCAACACTGCGTCTCCTAAATACAACCCAAATGCCCGGTGTGCTTATCATTCTGATAGTCCCGGGCACACTACTGATGATTGCTGGGCCTTGAGAAACAAAGTGCAAGATCTGATCGACGCAAAGGAAATTCAGTTTGAAGCGCCGGAAAGACCGAATGTTGTAACGGCTCCTATGCCCCAGCATAGGGTAAATGCCATTGAGGAAGAAGTGTACGCTGTTTCGGTAGATGAAGTTGTTACCCCTTTGAAGACTGTTAAGAAGAACCTACTGCGGGCCGGTTTATTTCCGGGTTGCGGCGAAGGTTGCCCATTCTGTGCTATTTCCCTATCTGATTGTCCCTTGCTAAGGTTAGGCATCCAAGGCCTAATGGATAGCAAGGAGATTCTATTCAAAAAGACTGCTGTTCAATTGGTTCCGATGAAAGAAGTTTCTGTGATTACCATCTTCAAAAATCCAATCAAGGCTCCCCCGAAGAAGCCTATTCAAATCATGACAGTGGCACCTGTGATCATTACTGTTCCAGGGCCCCTCTCTTACGTGTCTGATAAAGCTGTCCCCTGGCATTATGGGGCAGACGTGTATGTAAATGGAATCAAGCAAGAATTCGACGCTAGTGCCAGTATCTGCGATATCACTGGTCCAGCCAAGGTCACCCGCAGTGGCAGGCTCTTCTCGCCTGACATTGCACCGCCCGCTATTCGAAAACCCCTCCTCATAAAACCTACAAGTTTACCTAGTCCTGTTGCTGATCAAATTGTGTCCCCTGCTGCCGAGTCATCAAATGCTCGGGGCAAAGGGATTGAAAAAGAGCCTGCCCGGATGGAGGCGCCAATACCCATAAATGCTGAGGCCTCCCGACAAGAAATGGAGGAGATTCTGAAAATAATAAAGAAAAGTGATTTTAATGTTGTCGAGCAGTTGGGGCATACACCCTCCAAGATCTCCCTGCTCTCCTTATTGCTATGCTTCGAGGCCCATGCTAAGGCCTAATCTCATTTTCTCAAGACGGCCCATGTGCCGCAGGAGACGTCTGCAGTCCAGTTCACTGACTGCATAGCGAATCTGACGGCGGATAACGGCTTGGGTTTTTCAAATGCTGACCTGACCGCAAAAGGGAGAGACCACAATGATGCCCTGCATGTCTCTATTGAATGCAGGGGCACTACTCTGGCACATGTATTGGTGGACACTGGTTCTTCTTTGAATGTTCTTCCGAAAAAGGCTTTAGATCGTCTGGATTATGAAGGCCTGGAGTTGAAACCCAGCAATATCATCGTCAGGGCCTTTGACGGTTCCAAGAGGATGGTTCACGGAGAGGTTAACATCCCTATTCGTGTGGGCTCTCAAGTGTTCGACTCTACCTTTTACGTGATGGATATACGTCCATCATACTCTTGTCTGTTGGGTCGACCTTGGATCCATAAAGCTGGGGCAGTGACCTCCACCTTGCACCAAAAGCTGAAGTATCCCGTTAGGGGGAAGATCGTCACTGTACAAGGAGAAGAGGAGTATATGGTGAGCCATTTGAATTCCTTCAGGTACATCGAGATGGACGGAGAGTTCATTGAAACCCCCTTCCAGCATTTCGAGGAGGTACATCCAATTTCAGCAGCTGCAGAGACAACGGCCGAAGAGAATGATTCCTTGAAGATGGCTTCCCTAAGGGATGCCCGGGCTGTGGTACAGAAAGGCAATTGTGCACACTGGGGTCAGCTTCCTGACTTCACTCAGAAGAACGACAAGTTTGGGCTAGGCTTTACTGCAGAGGCTCAGAAGGCGGTGCGCAAAGAGAAGATCGGAAAGGCTCCGGTGTTTATTTCCAGCTCAAGGGTGAATGCTATCGAGGAGAATGTAGAGGAAGCAGAGTTTGATAGTTGGATCTACCCGACTGCCAGCGACAGACCGAGCAACTGGACAGCAAAGGATTTTACCCCTATCACATTTGTCACGCAGTAATTGATTTCTTTTGATTTCCAAATTTGTAACAAACAATATGTTAAAACTTTGTTGGCTCGGTGTCCTGCCCGGGGCATCGTAGCTCCATTTGTGAGGGCTTTTTGTATGACATTTTCATATATCATCAATCAAAACATTGGACGTTTATTGCATTTCAAATCTTGTGCTCTTTTTCTTTCTGTGTTATACATATTGCAAAACAGCTATATTTACACACACTCACTTATACAGGTTTCAATCCACTCTGGATCTCACTGGTAACAGCTCTGCTACCGCCAGTTATGACTTCGAAAATCCGATCAACTTGGCCGAAGACGAAGGTGAAGATGATTGCGAAGTGCCTGGTGAACTTGCGAGACTTCTACTTCAGGAAGAGAGGGCTATTCAACCACATGAAGAGCCTGTGGAGACAATTAACCTGGGTACTGAGACGGATAGAAAAGAGGTCAAGATTGGTGCCAATCTAGAGCTCAGCGTGAAGCAACGATTGATCCAGATGCTACGAGACTACATGGAGATTTTTGCTTGGTCCTATGAAGATATGCCTGGTTTGGATGCCGACATTGTAGTTCACCATCTGCCAACCAAGGAAGACTACCCTCCAGTAAAGCAAAAAGTTCGACGGATGCGTCCAGAGATGTCTGAAAAGATCAAGGCCGAGGTTATGAAGCAGTTTGATGCCGGGTTCCTTGCAGTGACTTCTTACCCTCAGTGGGTTGCCAATGTTGTGCCAGTGCCGAAGAAGGACGGTAAAGTCAGAATGTGTGTCGACTACAGGGATTTGAACAGGGCCAGCCCCAAGGATGACTTCCCCCTACCTCACATCGATGTCCTGGTTGACAATACAGCTCAACACAAGGTGTTCTCCTTCATGGATGGTTTTTCAGGGTATAATCAGATCAAGATGGCTCCTGAAGATATGGAGAAGACTACCTTCGTGACTCAGTGGGGCACCTTCTGTTATAAGGTCATGCCTTTCGGATTGAAAAATGCTGGGGCAACCTATCAACGTGCCATGGTTGCTTTGTTTCATGATATGATCCATCATGAGATTGAAGTATACGTAGATGACATGATTGCTAGGTCTCAAACTGAGGAGGAGCACCTTGACCATCTGAGGAAGTTATTTGACCGACTCAAGTTATACAAGCTGAGGTTGAATCCCAACAAATGCACCTTTGGGGTAAGATCCGGAAAATTGCTAGGCTTCATTGTGAGTAATAAAGGTATTCAGGTGGATCCTGCCAAGGTAAAAGCCATACAAGAGATGCCGACTCCAAAAACAGAGAAAGAAGTCAGAGGTTTCCTAGGACGACTGAATTACATTGCCCGATTCATCTCACATCTAACTGCTACTTGTGAGCCAATCTTCAAATTACTGAAGAAAGATCAAGTGGTACGCTGGAATGATGAATGTCAGGCCGCCTTTGAAAGGATAAAGGAATATCTCCAAGAGCCACCCATTCTTATGCCTCCGGTGGAAGGAAGACCTCTGATACTATACTTGACAGTGCTTGATAATTCAATGGGGTGTGTGCTGGGGCAGCATGACGAGTCTGGCCGAAAAGAGCACGCTATTTATTACTTGAGCAAAAAGTTTACCGATTGTGAGTCTCGTTACTCACTGCTTGAGAAAACTTGCTGCGCTCTTGTATGGGCTGCTCGCCGGCTGAGACAGTATATGCTGACTCACACTACCTTATTGATTTCAAAGATGGATCCCATCAAGTACATATTTGAAAAGCCCGCTCTGTCTGGGAGAATAGCGAGATGGCAAATGATCTTAACAGAATATGACATCCAGTATACAACTCAGAAAGCAATTAAGGGAAGTGTACTGGCTGATCATTTGGCACACCAACCTGTGGACGATTACCAATCATTGAACTTTGATTTTCCGGACGAAGACATCATGGTGGTAACTGACTGTGAAGTACCTGGACCGGATGAAGGACCTGAGGAAGGATCCCGATGGTCTATGCATTTTGATGGAGCCTCCAATGCTTTGGGTAACGGCGTCGGCGCTGTAATCATATATCCCAAGGGGACTCATACTCCACTCACCGCCCGATTATGTTTCAGCTGCACCAACAACATGGCAGAATATGAGGCATGTATCATGGGTCTACAAGCTGCAATCGATTTGAGGATCAAGTTTCTAAGTGTCTTCGGAGATTCCGCTCTCGTGATCAATCAGATCAAGGGCGAGTGGGATACGAAACACCCGAATCTTATTCCTTACAAGGAGTATGTGTCGACCTTGCTCCCTCACTTTGAAGAGATAACTTTTGAGCATTTCCCCAGAGAGGAGAATCAGCTAGCGGACGCACTAGCCACGATGTCTTCAATGTTCAAAGTTAAATGGGACAATGAGGCTCCCCGAATCATTATCTGGAAGTTGGATGAACCGGCATACTGCTGTGAGCTCGAGGAAGTGACTGAAAAACCCTGGTATCACGAGGTGAAGAGGTACTTGGAAGCTCAGGAATACCCGGAAGGTGCATCTGTCAATGATAAGAAGTTCATGAGGAGGTTTGCTGCAAAATTCTTCCTCAGCAACGGCATTCTCTACAAACGGAATCATGATTCAACCTTGCTACGTTGTGTGGATAAGGCTGAAGCGGAGAAAATCATGATGGAACTACATGAAGGTACATTCGGAACGCACTCCAGTGGACACACCATGGCTAAGAAAATCCTTCGGGCAGGATATTTCTGGTCCACAATGGAAGCCGATTGTTACCAACACTCCCGAACTTGTCATAAGTGCCAGATCTATGCTGACAAGGTGCATATCCCTCCAGTTCCTTTGAATGTCCTAACAGCACCTTGGCCCTTTGCAATGTGGGGCATCGATATGATCGGTGAGATCCGACCAACGGCATCCAATGGGCATCGCTTCATCTTGGTGGCGATCGATTACTTCACGAAATGGGTTGAGGCAGCTTCCTATGCCACAGTAACCAAGAGAGTCGTGGCGCGTTTCATCCGGCATAATCTGATCTGTCGGTACGGCGTCCCAGAAAGAATCATTACGGATAATGGTACCAATCTCAATAACAAAATGATCACTGAACTCTGTGAACAATTCAAGATACAGCACCATAATTCTTCTCCCTACCGGCCGAAGATGAATGGGGCTGTAGAGGCAGCCAATAAAAATATCAAGAAAATTGTGCAGAAGATGACAGTGACCTATAAAGATTGGCACGAGATGTTACCGTTCGCTCTTCATGGGTACCGTACCTCAGCTAGGACGTCAACCGGGGCAACTCCTTTCTCCTTAGTCTATGGCATGGAGGCAGTCTTGCCAATTGAAATCCAGATACCCTCTCTCCGGATAATGAAGGATGCAAACCTGAATGAAGATGACTGGATCCAGACTCGACTTGATCAATTAAATCTGATTGACGAAAAGAGGCTCACTGCTATCTGTCATGGTCAAACGTATCAGAAACGGATGATCAGGGCATTTAACAAGAAAGTCAGACCGCAAGAGTATCAAGTTGGGGACCTGGTAATCAAACGCATCATCCTTCCTCAAAGTGATCCCCGGGGCAAATGGACCCCTACATACGAAGGGCCATTTGTGGTTAAGCGTGTATTCTCAGGAGGAGCCATGATCCTAACCACCATGGATGGTGACGACCTTCCTCACCCCGCCAATGCAGACATAGTGAAAAAATACTACGCATGAATAAAAGACCCGCTAGGTTGACATACCTAGGCAAAAATAAGGGCTTCCCGGCGAACCAAAAAGGTTCGGGCAAAAATAAGGGATGAAATGAAAAAAAATCTGTACACCCGGCAAGTCGAAAACCTGAAAGGGCGGCTTGGGCAAAAAAGGGTATCCCGGTGGACTGAAAACCCGAAAGGGCGGTCCAGGCAAAAGTTAGGGATAAAAGCGTAACACTATGTCTCATTGGATCACTTCGCATCCGGAATTCGGCATCAACTATCTGGCTCCAGATTTCGGCATTGACCAATCAGCTTCATCTTCAATTAAGCAGCAAGGCGATGAGATGTTCGAAGACATAAAGGCGATAGCAGAGTTGGAACCCAGTGGGATTGTTCACACAGCTGTTTTGTTTCCTTTTTCAAATTGTAAACTCTATGTTATTTGGGCGGCGTCCTCTTACTAGGATGTCAGTCTCTTGTACAAAAACGCCTATTCACAGGCAAAGTTTAAATCAATACAAATTCACTTGTCCATACAAATTACCATTGTTTTCCTTTTTTGTTTTGTCTCGCGAAGAACGTCCAATGTTCATTTTTGATATATGCATTTGACATTAAATTGCTGATTCATAAATGTTTGCATATGAAACAAGAGATTAATTACAGGTGACATCAAAGACAGGGGCAGTGCGGAGTTGTCTAATGCAGTCTAGTTGTTTTGTCCGCCAAAGCACCAAGGTAGGTTCAACTGAAGAATGTGGCCAAATCATCTCAATTCCCCGCAGAATAAGACAGGATGCGACAATACTTTCCCCAAGCGGAGTCGATTCCCCGTCGATCCCGAAAAGGCACAACATTCCCCGGCAGGTCTTAAAGCTCATCCCCAGTAGATTCTGCAAGCTTATCCCCTGCGGAGTACGGACGTCTCTCCCGAGTTTTATTTAGAGTTATTTCCTCACAAGGACTTATAACTGGGTTATCCTCAGCTAAAAGCCACGGAAGACCGCTCTCGGCAAAGTTCCTTCAATCCCCAGCGGAGTCTATCTTTGGTATTCCCAAGCAGAGTTTATCTTCGGAGTTCCCCAGCGGAGTTTATCATCATTATCCTCAGCGGAATCCATCATTAAAGTCCTCAGCGGGCCTCTCATCAAAACTTCGGCCAAGTATCTCTTCCAACAGAGCAGCTTCCCGGCCGTTCGTCAAGGATTTATTTTCCTAAGATGAAATTACACTCATAAACATTTCACATTTTCATACATCTTGCTTACATACATGACGAAACGCATACAACCTCTCATGTTGAACATCATGATATCATGCATATCATACATCATGACATTGCATACAACTTACGTTTTTTTTGCCTTTTCAGGAAAAAGACAATCCCAAAAAACAACTACCTTCAACTGTCACAATTCCAGATTCGATACCTGTATCTAGCCAGGGCACATCTGAGAGTGACCAGTTTCCAGACTCGACTCCTGTATCTAGCCAGGGCACGTCTGCAGAGTTCAAAGATTCGATTCCTGTATCCAGCCAGGGCACATCTATCAACTACAACATTTCCGGATTCGATTCCTGTATCCAGCCAGGGCATATCTGTTGACCACGTTTCCAGACTCGATTCCTGTATCTAGCCAGGGCACGTCTGAAGAGTTTGAAGATTCGATTCCTGTATCCAGCCAGGGCACATCTATTGACGACTATTTCCAGATTCGACTCCTGTATCCAGCCAGGGCACATCTGTGAGCAACCGATTGTAGATTCGATGCCTGTATCTAGCCAGGGCATATCTGCATAAAGAGACTGAAGATCAAACACCTGTAACTAGCCAGGAAAACATCCTCCTTCCTCAAATATACAAGTCTTTCGCAAAGGAATCTCTTATGCGACCGACACTTCCAAATGGCATCTATAAGCCCATTCCCGACAAGGTTCCGTCACTTCCCCAAATGGCATCTATAAGCCCATCCCCCTATCAACCACCTTTCCAAATGGCATCTATAAGCCCATTCCCGACACCACATGGTTGAGACTCCAGCATGCGAGTGCAAATTTCCGGGCACTCTAGTGTCCAATCTCCTTTTACCCTCGAGTCACGAAAGGCAAACTTGCCAATCTAACTCTTCAGGTCCAAGAAGATTGAACAGGGGCAACTGTTGTACCCCAAAATTTGCCCTCCCATTTCCTCAACATTTTCTCATCACAAGACCTTTGAAGATCAAGATACAGTTAGGGTTTCCTCTGCTCAAGGCTTCTCCTTGCACTGTGAATTCAAATTAGGGTTTGTGTTTGCCCTAGGATGTTTTGACCTAAAATGCCTAAAATGACTTTCATGCTTCATATTGGACTCCCAAGTTTACCTATACCAAGTTTCAAGTCTTGATTCCAAGTTTTACCCAGTCAGTTGAACAGTTGACCTAGAAATCAGCTGTATTGGGGAAAAAGTCAACTATGGCCAATTGACAGTCAAACCTCATGAAATTTGATCCACATCAACATTATGGACTCACATGGACCATTTGATCAAGTTTGGATCACAATTCCACAAGAAATTTGATCAGATCATCAAAAGGGCAAAATGGTCATTTTTAGGGTTTTGACTGCACAAAGGCAATTTTTGACTGTTTGACCTAGCCAATGGCAAACCAAGCTCACATATGGCCTCAAGGACTCAATGGAATTATCTTGACATGTTCATCAAGCTCAAAAGATCCCAAGTACACAAGATTGACAGTTGAATTTCCCAGTCAATTGATCAATTTTGACTGTACACTGAAAAGTCAAACTTTGACTTTTTGGTCAAAATCAAGAGTCAAGATTCATTTTTCATCAAAACATTCCAAATCATGAAACTTGTTCACCAAGAAATCTCAAAATGCAAATTAGGGTTAGAAAATGGAATTTTTCATAACTTAGAATTTTTTCTAAGTTATGGAAAACCCTAATTTTTTCCCAACTTTACCCCATCTTTTCACCATGATCCATTGGGATTAAAACAAAAGTCAAAACATGAAAGTTGTAGCTTGTTGCATAGTCTACAACTTTGATTCACAAAGTTTTCTCATTTGAAGCTTTTATCTCAAGTTATAATTTTTTGAATAAGGGCACTAAACCATCTTTTAACTTAGTGAAATTTGACCTATTTTGACAAGGTTTTCTACCCTACTTCAAGGCCACTTTTCATACCCTTCCACTTGGAATTTTAATTTGCATTTCAAAGATGGATTGTAGTACACATTCCAAGCTTTCCAAAATGTCCAAGAACTCATCAAACAACCTCATAACTTGAGAGATTCGAATTTCACAAGTTGGCAAAAATTCACTTTTGTTCTTCATCAAAGCATGTTCATAAACTTGGCAAATTTGAACTCAGTATAGTTTGTGCTACTTTACAGGTCCTAAAACCAAATTACACTCCTTAATTTAATGCAAAACCAATGAATCAAGTTGTTATTCTAAGCCTTTGGTCATTACACAAGGAATTAAGCCTAAACTAGAAAAAGCATTATTTCCATTCTTGAAAAGCTTGCTTTATGTCAATTAGAAATCCAAGCAAGTACAAGCAAGATCTTCTTGGCACAAGTTTGTGAGCAAATTGCACTGATCAAGGCAAGGGATAGCAGCATAGTTAGAGGGCCTGTACTGACCTAGAAAGCAAAGTGGCATTTTGTAGCTTAAGTGTGAAGAAAAGTCCATAACTTATGCTAACTCTCATCTCAGCTTAGAAACAGAAGAACAAAGTTATCAAACACTTTTCATAGACCAAATCCAAGCTAACACACGAGCCTTTGCCATCTGAAGCACCCTCCATCTCAAAATCACCTCAAAACTGCACAAACAGGGGAGCCCCTGCAGTTTGAGTGCAAACTCCCAATCCCTTCAAGCATTTTGATTCAAACCTTTTCCTCTACCTTCCCTACAATATATGCAAGCTAACCATGTCCTAAAATCAGACCTGTAACACCTCCAAGCCACTTCACCATTTTTAATTTTCTGTTTTGCAGTTGGAGTTCATTAGCTCGATTCAGGGAGTTTCAAGACAAAGTAGGAATTGGAAAAGCATCCTTACACTTCAAGGAAGATGTACAAGTCATCATTTCACTCTGAAACATCCTCCATTGCCAAGCTCGACTCCAACTGAACAGGTATATTCATGGAGTTCTATCTCTCTTATTAGGCATTGTTAGCTTTAGGTTTTTGAAGAAAACATGTCACAATCATAGCCCTGAACATGCTCATATGATTAGATTTCATTTATGTTTCGTGTGCTTAGAGAATTTCATGTCTGAACATTGATGAAAAGTTAGGTCAGAAAAGAGGGGGAGAGAAATTCTCCCTCATCTTAGAGAGATAGGTCAAGTTATTTATATGGTTGAAACTGTCTCTTCATGCTGAACATTTCTTGTGTTATGAGTTTTTGCTGAAAAGCCAAGAATCAGGAGTTAGACATTGAAGCAAGAGGCGCGCGTTTTTTCAAATGTTTGAAGCTGGAGGTTGAAGACAATGGTCAATGGGCTGGGCCTGTGTTATTTTGCTTTTCACACCATCTTTTTTGGTCCACACCCCCCTGAGCCCATTTGCTCATTTTTTAACATTTTTGACTTTTTCTTTTTTGGCTGACTTTGTTTATTTTTTCTCATGCCATTTAAAAATTAAAAATATTTTTTTCATCACTTTTTGCATTTATTGCACATTTATTTGTTTATTTTCTTTGTTTGTACATAAATATATATATATGATTATTAGAATAAAAATGTAAAAATAATGTAAATACAATTTTTATTTTCATTTACTTTCTGAAAATATTTCACACAAAAAATACTCTTTTATTTATTTTATTAAAATATTAAATAAATATTTATTTTGTATAATACATATTTAGGGTTTAATATATATATATATATATATATATATATATATATATATATATATATATATATATGTGATTATTAATATATTTAAGACAAAAATATAAAAAATACTTGATTTTTTCATTTTTATTAATATTTGATATAAAAATACCTTTTTTCACAATACACTTCATTTTATTTTATTTTTATAAATAATAAGTAAATAGTTGTATTAAATTAGAAAATAATACTTTTTTTTCTTTAAAATTAGGGTTTTTACCCTAAGTTCAAAATACTAAAAAAAATAATAATAATAATACATTTTTTTTTCTTTTCCCTTTTACATAAACCATACTTTTCTCATACACATAAAAACCTTCTTTTTGCATTTCACATATTTATTTAATTTACATTTAATTACGCATTATTTAAATTGCAAATATTCCAAATGATGTAATAATTTAGATTTAAATTCTTGTCAACATCCCCATTTGAACATTTGTACCCCCTTCCCATATTTGGTTTTGTAATAGCTTAGTAACTTTAATCTCGCACTTTATTGCTTTCTAATGATAACATGTTAGAATTAGGGTTTGTATGCGAAAAACGATAAAAAATAGTTTGACCTAATACAAGATAAACAAGCATGAAAATGGACACACAAATCACACTTGCACCCCCCTAGGGTATTCCACTTGTTGCCTTCAAATAAAAGGGCCATGTTGCATGTTAAACTTCTTTGGGCAAAACAAACAATTTGAATGATCATAGTCCCTCGATAAAACTTTTCAAAACAAACAAAAACAAATGATTAAGTCCCTTAGAGAAATTACCCAAAGACATTTAACGTCGTTGCAATTATGGTCTAAAACGATGACCCGCGCCTGTCCCTCTCACATCCTAACACAAGGTTGCCCACCAAATACAATGGTGGAGCAAACTTGTTAAAAGGGTTAAAATATAGCAATAATCTTTTGAGAAATTTAGGAGTAGATAACCTCTTAGTTACTTGAATCAACTTGCAAAACAAAACACTTGCCTAATTTCAAAATCACACCTCACAACACTTTCAAAACAACTTTCAAAAACAAATGAAAACTTTTTCAAAAGACATACATCTTTGTATACATCCCCACATGGATCATTACAAAGGTTGCCACCACATTGGCCTCTTTTCAAAAACATTTTCAAAACCCACACACTCAAGCACCATTTAAAACAATTGAAAACAAAAGGCAAGTGATCTAAGCAAGTAACTAAGAGCCCATGGATAGAAAGGGTGCTAATACCTTCCCTTTCTATAATATACTCCCCGAACCCAAGAAAACATCTCAAAAGGTTTTTGCTGTGCTTTTTAACCTTTCCTTAGGATAAAATAAAAAGTCGGTGGCGACTCTTGCTAACCGCAACATTTGCAAATACAAACGCAAACCTCAAGTCAGTTCTCCCACCGTATCACACCTGGTAATCAAGCGCATTATCCTACCTCAAGGGGATCCCAGGGGAAAATGGACCCCTACTTATGAAGGGTCATTTGTGGTTAAGAACATTTTCTCAGGAGGAGCTATGATTCTAACCACCATGGATGGTGACGACCTTCCTCACCCCGTCAATGCAGAAATAGTAAAAAGATACTACGCATAACCAAAGACCCGCTAGGTTGACTGGCCTAGGCAAAAATAAGGGCTTCTCGGCGAACCAAAAGGGTTCGGGCAAAAATAAGGGATGAAAATAAAAAATCTGTACACCCGACAAGTCGAAAACCTGAAAAGGTAGCTTGGGCAAAAATGGGTATCCCGATGAACTGAAAACCCGAAAGGGCATTCCAGGCAAAAGTTAGGGATCAAAGCGTAACACTATGTTGGATCACCTCGCATCCAGACTTCGGTATCGACTATCAAGCTCGGACGACACTAATCAATCAGATTCATCTTCAACTAAGCAGCACAGTGATGAGATGCTTGAAGATATAAAGGCAATAGCAGAGTTGGAACCCAGTGGGATTATTCACATATCTGTTTTGTTTCCTTTTCACAAATTGTGTAAATTCTATTTGTTCGGCGGCGTTCTCTTACTAGGACGTCAGCCTCTTGTATAAAAACGCCTATTTTCAGGCCAAACATTAAAATCAATACAAATTCATTTTCAGAAATTTCAAGCTATTTTTCCTTTATCTGTTTTGTTTTGCAAAGAACGTTCAATGTTCATTTTTGATATATGCATTTGACATTAATTGTTGATCATAAATATTTACATGCGAAATGAAAGATGAATTACTGGTAATAATAGAAACGGGGGCAAATAAGAATTGTCCGAACTGTACAAGCTGCTCCGTCCACCAGGTACCAAGGTACATTCAGCTGAAGAATATGGCTAAGATACCTTCACTCCTCGCAGAATAAGGCAGTAATGGTAGCTCTATCAGCTGAGACTTGTAGCTATGAACAAATTAGTAATACTCTCCCCAAGCAGAGTTCATCTACCATCAGCGCTAAAAAGGTTTGGTATCCCCATAAGGTCTTAACATTCCTCAGCGGAGTATAAAGATATTCCCCAACAAGCATAATATCATCCCCAGCGAGGTTCTTTCCTTTCCCCAAACAGGAGTTCAATCCTCAACAGATTCAGTGTCACCAGCAACAGTAATCCATCCCCAACGGAGTTCATCAGTGGAATCCCCAGCGGAATTTATCATTAAAATCCCCAGCTAAAACATTACATGTCCATACATAATGATACATGCATATACGCATCATACGATACAATCTCATTTATATTGAGAACATCATTGCTTGATCCATATCATGCATTGCATATGACTGACCTTTACCTTTCAGGAAGGATGCAGTTAAACTCTCAACCAAGTCAATGGAGACAAAATCAGTTAAATCAATTCCTAAAGATTTTTCTGAGGCAAAGCCAGTCAATGGAGACAAAATCAGTTAAATCGATTCCTAAAGATTTTTGAGGCAAAGCCTGTCAATGGAGACAATCCGTCAATGGAGACAACCCGTTAATAGAGACAACCCGTCAATGGAGACAACCCGTCAATAGAGACAACCTGTCAATAGAGACAACCCGTCAATGGAGACAACTCGTCAATAGAGACAACCCATCAATAGAGACAACCTATCAATGGAAACAACCCGTCAATGGAAACAACCTGTCAATGGAGACAACCCGTCAATGGAGACAACCCGTCAATGGAGACAACCTGTTAATGGAGACAACTCGTCAATAGAGACAACCTGTCAATGGAGACAACCCGTCAATGGAGACAACCCGTCAATAGAGACAACCCGTCAATAGAGACAACCTGTCAATGGAGACAACCCATCAATGGAGACAACCCGTCAATAGAGATAACCTGTCAATGGAGACAACCCGTCAATGGAGACAACCCTTCAATGGAGACAACCCGTCAATGGAGACAACCCGTTAATAAAGACAACCCGTTAATGGAGACAACCCGTCAATAGAGACAACCCGTTAATGGAGACAACCCGTCAATAGAGACAACTCGTCAAAGGAGACACCCCGTCAAAAGAGACAACCCGTCAGCAAAGACAAAACCACCTACCAACAATCTCAAAATGGCATCTGTAAGCCCATTCCCGACATCACAATGCTGATGCTACTCCATGCGAGTGCAAATTTCTGGGCACTCTAGTGTTCAATCATCTTCCACCTTCGGATCACGAAAGGCCCGAACACCAATCTATATCCTCAGGTTTAAGAAGATTGAACATGGGCAACTGTTGTACCCCAAAATTTTCCCTCCCATATTTCTCAAGACATGTCAAGAATCATCTCCAAGTTGTTCAAGATGGCTCAAGAGTTGGACAGTCAAATCACCTCCTAAGGCAGTCAATTCAAAATTAGGGTTTTGTGTTTCATCAAAGTCCTTACATCCAAATGGAATCAAAATCTCCCCAATGTCCTAATATGTTCTCAAGGTCATCTGTGTCAAATTTCAAACCTTGCAGAGAAAGTTTGGTCAGTCAATAGCTCAAGAAGCCCAAAGATCGACTATGTTAGGGCAAAAGTCAACTGTGACCCAAATACAGTCAAACCTCAAGGTTTTTTGTCAACATTCTCATTTTGAAGGATAATTCATCATTTGATCAAGGGTTGATCATGATTCATCAAGGATTGCTCAAAATTCATCAAGATTCAAAAGTTGCTAAATTAGGGTTTTGCAGGAAAAGTCAACTCAACTTTGACAAAGCATAACTTTATCATACTTTATGAGAAATGACCCATCCAAAGCTCATTTTTAGGAGGATGCAATTTCCTACAATCCATCTTCACACCCCAAGATCAAGAAATGCTCTCACAAAAAGTTACAAATTTGGACATTATAGGTCATTTTTGAAAGTCAACAAAAAACACCTTTTTTTCCAAAGCTTATAACTTGAGAATGGAATATCAAAATGAGATAAGACCAAAAGGGTTGGTTAGAGAACATCTCAAGGTTTCTAAAAAGTCAAGGAACCCTTACAAAAGTTAAAAATTGAAGAAGTTATGCATTGTTGAAGTTGGGCATTTTTCCAAAATTGCCAAAAGTCAACTATCCTCAAAACTCCAATTTTTGACAAAAGGGCCCACTTTTTCCACTTGATATGATCTTTTCACACCACACACGTGTCCTATCTTCAATTTCATGACCAATTATTAAATTTTCTATTTTATTTAATTTTTATTGATTTAATTCATTTTAAATCAATATTAATTCAAATAAAATCCAAAAATTGATGGAATGAGATTTTTTGATCATTACCGGTCTTCATTATCATGATACACATAATCAAATTCGTGCCAAGGTAAATCATGCACAAAATCTTGGATTTGGAAAGAATTTGAAAGCCTTAAATGGAGGAATCAAATCATATTTCAATTCATCAATATACATGGATTCAAGCCCAGACTTTTAACCTAATGCATTCCTTATTACTCACACAAGCTAGGCATATCAAGAACACGACCTAAAAGTGACTGAAGCGGCCAAACCAAATTGGAGAAAAAGCTTGAAAAAGTGGAAATTGAAATCATACTTAGAGCATGATTCAATCCAAAATCTCCACATAGCCTTCTTGCCTGACATCTACTGGAGCTAAAGTGATCATAATCAAGCCCTGAGACAGCCCCAAACTCACTGTAAGTCGTCTTAAACACGACCCTGTGCCCGAATTCATAACCTATGAATCTTGCATCTTTTTGCCAAAATCTTGACACTATCATGTTAGTCGATTCATTTAGAGTACTTCTGCATTATTTAATTTTGTTTTTGTAGCCTATATCACCTTACCCGAATCTAGGGTTTTGGAGATTTGCATTTGGGGTTTTATTTTGCAGGAATAATTAGGACAAACGACGACCATGGATGTGTTCAGGGAAGAGAGACGAACACGTTGATGTTCTTAGTTTGCATTTATATGACCTGGAAGTGGTTTTAGGATGATCCCACGGATCTTCCTGCGGATAAAAATCTGCAGGTAAGAAAACCAGGTTTTTGGTGAAGAAGACGACTAGGTGCCTTCCTCTGATAGGCCAGTTTAAATCTCGCGCCTTTTTATTTTTTATTCTGACATTTATTTGTTTGTTTTATATATTATTTGATTTCCAATGTTATATCAATAAAACGCGTTGGTTGAGTTGACAAGCAGGTTAGTGTATTGGCTAATGGGACCTGGGTTCGAATCCCAGGTCCCCCAAATTACTTGTTATATTTTTTTCATAGGTATTCCCATACTGCATCCAGAGCGTGGACCACCATATGCCTACAAACATCAACGCGCCAGATGGCCCCTTGGCCAAATCTGAAGGCTAGGATTGAAGGACCATCATATGTCCAGGTCAACAGGCGCATATGGAATCAATAAAGTCAAAGCAGGCTGGAACGAAAATGGGCCTCTGAGATGCTGATTCTACCTCCAGTTTGGGCCCATACCCCCCATTTGGTTTATTTTTATTTCTTTTCATATTTCTTTTTTCATTTAATTGTTTTATTAATTATTATTATTATTTACACTAACCAATTTATTTTTCTTAATAAAATAAGAAAACATAAAAAATATTATTTTTATTTATTAAATTTAATTTCATCACTTTATTTTTATAAATAAACTTTAATCAATTAATTTAGTTTTTAATTAGGGACAATTTTAATATTTTTGCAATAAATTAAAATTAATGTAGAATTAGGTTTTTAATAATTTTAATCACTTTTATTTTATTTCCTTAAATATAAAAAACCCAAAAATATATTTTTTAATTTAATTAAATTATTAATTTAGTTTATTTCCATAAATTCAAAAAATATAAAAAAACATGCTTTCTTTCAAAAAAAGGTCAAAACACTAAAAATACGCCGATTTAATTTCTTGCACGCGTATCATTTGATCCAATATTGTAATTGCTTCCGGAATGTAATAGCTTTTAATTAGGACTTTAATTATTTATCGCTTTATTTTACTTTCCGCAATTTAAATTAAAGGGTTTGTTTTTGGCGATGTAAATACCTAACGCCTTGTAATAGTTTAGATTTAATTTCCCGCAATTTAATTTCCGCACAATATTAACTGTTAGATGTTTGATAACTAGGCAATGCATGACAAGATCAATCTTTAACCTAAAATCAATATAGCTCACCCACGACATGTACAGATAAAATTAACCGAAGTAACACACTTGCACATGCCACTCTTAGGGTACACCTCACTTGGTTGCCTTCGAACGTGGTCATTGAGTATAGGAAGTTTTAGAGGTCGCTCTCTTGTCCAAAGATCATAAGTTGCCTCGAAACGGTTGCCTCGGAAAAAATGATCTAAGACATTAGGGTTACCACTAAGGCGTCCTAACATTGCTTTAGTGACCACACGTCCCTTAATCGAATTGACCCGAAAACTCCAACGACGATGCTACCTACTCCTCAATAGTGGGATATCATTGTCTAAAGGACATTAGCACAATTTAATTACTTTTTCGAGTAGGTAGATGGTTCTTAAGTACTTGCTCCTTTTTAAAAAAAAATAAAACTTTTTGCACTCACACTCTCTTCAAAACAAAAACTCTTTTCAAACCCACAAACACAAAGAAAAGCAAACTTTTGAAAACACGATGAGCAAGTACCTAAGAGCCAGTGGATAACCACAGATAGAAAGGGTGCTAACACCTTCCCTTTCTATAATTTACCTCCCGAACCCGAGAAATATCTCAAAAAGGAATTTTTCTGTGCTTTTGTCCTTTCCTTGTTGCATAAAATAAAAGACGGTGGCGACTCTTGCTTACCGCGGCATTTTGCAAAAACAAACGCAAACGCGAACCAGCATTCCAAAATAGTCAGTTCGCATTCCCACCGATCACACCAAGTAAGGGGACATTAGGGAACTCTCCACAACGGTCAACAATAGTAACATTCTCTATGGATCGGGAACACCAGTGAATGTCTGAATGTTTGAGCGTCATCAACCATTGTGACCACCTTGAACCTTGCTCATTCTTCAATATAGATTAAGGAAGATGCGAAATAAACCATCTCGCCAAGAGAGGAGTGCAACACATAAGAACACCTATTTTCCTTATTATGCGAGTGTGAAAAGAGTGTAGGATATCCCCTAGAAATGTAGGCACCGAGTTACGGGATATGAAGATTTTGACAGAGTTCACGTCTATGAGTTGGTCAGGATTTGGAAACAAAACCATCTCATAGATAAGGAGAGCCATAATTTCCTCAAAAGCTTGCAGGTCCAAATAATTCCAACAGTTTTGGGCTTTCTCAAACAAGAACTTCGCTAGAAAACCCTTGACACCACTCCTTATTTCCCAATAAGTTGTGACATCAGATGAGTGCAAGTGTAGAGCTTGAGCAATCTCTTTTGGATTTGGGTCTCTTTCTGTACCGTTGAAAGGTAGTTGATTGAGCATGGGAATTCTCAAGAGTTGGGAGAATTCTTCTAAAGTAGGCACAAGTTGATAGTCGGGAAATGTGAAGCAATTGTGTAAGGGTCAAAGAATTGAAAAAGCGCATTCATCATGTCCTCATCTGTGTTGGAGATGACCAAGTTGATTAGGCGACCATGTCTCTCGGTGAATGGAGAGTTTTCAGGAATCCTTGAAGCTAGATCCTTAAGTTGTGGAGTGATCCTTACAAGGTTGACTTGAATAGTTTTCCTGCGAAGAGAATCCATACCCTACAAAACAGAACACAGATAAATCCTAAGATCCTTGAAATGGTTAGTGAATGTGTATGATGTTATGATGTTCATGATGTTCATGATGTTATGTACAAGCATGTATACACAAGCAAAGAAAACAAGTCCTTAGGTTTAGGCTTGCATGGAGTTTCATAGGTAAGTACCCTTTTGAAGTTTAGTTGGCTCAGCCTGTCCTAGTAACCGGGTTCTAAGGAGCTCAATATCACCGGTTTGTTACCTTGGTCATTGTTTCAGCACAAGCCTCTTTAATGGCGACCTAAATATCCCAATAAACCAAACCTCAATGAGTGTAGTATCGATTATCTACTAACTTCATACTGCACCAAAGTCGGTCATCTCACTACATCCTAAAGGCTAAGTTGGTCAAGTAAAGGTTCTAAAAGTTCATTAGTGCTTCAAGACATCACTCAGCGGCCCCATATTCTCCTTAATTAAACTCAAGGGCTATCGGTACCCATAAATATGTCGCACTAACGTAGCTATTGCTTAGACCATGTCGGTATACCCCACACAGTTTCCATAACGTATTTCTATTTACCTATAATGTATCCCAAATCCGGGTAGAGGATTCAAACCCAAACAAAGAACCATAATGTAAAGCATACATGTCAAACAATACAAGCAAGTAAATATAATCTAACCCTAAGGTAACCCCCCTTTTAGAATTATCCCCAACAGTGACGCCAGTTCTGTGATACGGTGGGAGAACTGACTTGAAGGTCTTGCGCTTGATCGCAAATGTTGCGGTTAGCAAGAGTCGCCACCAACTTTTCTTTTATCCAAAAGAAAAGGTGAAAACGCACAGGAAAGACCTTTGAGATTATTTCTTGAGTTCGGGGGGTAGATTATGAAAAGGGAAGGTATTAGCACCCTTTCCATCCATAGTTTTCCACGAGCTCTTAGTTACTTGCTAGATCACTTGCTTTTTGTTTGAAAATTATGCTTGGTGTGGTTTTTGAAAGTATTTTGTAAAGAGGCCATCATTTAGGCAACCTTTGTAATGATTCTTGTTTGTATGAATGTATATAAAGATGTTTGATCTTTTGAAAATATTTTCAATTTTGTAAGATGTTTTGTAAGTGATTATTTTGAAAATAGAAAGGATGTTTTGTTTGAAATTGATCAAGTAATTAGGAGCATTCTACCTACTCAAAAGTCTTTATTGTTCATTTCCATTTTCCTTTGACATTGTTACCTTACCATTGATTTGGTAAGTAACCCTATCTTTGGATGTAAATGGGACGGGCGTGGGTCATCGTATAACCATGATTAGCAATGTTGCAAGGTATCTTATCATTTTTCTTTAGGGACTAAGATCATTTGAAAGGCAACACAGATAGCGTCATCGAGGGACTATGATCTTATATTTTGCTTATTTTTGCTAAGATACCTCACATGCGTAATATGACCATTTTGTATAAGGAAACCAAGTGGAATAACCCTAGTGGTGCTGTGAAAGTGTATTATTTTCATGCTTGTTTTTGTCTTGAATTAGGGTTTTCTAAGTATTAGTTTTAGTCTTTTCATACAAACCCTAATTACTAGCATGTTATGTATAAAAGCGATAAATTGCAGAATTTAAAGTTATTACGCTATGACAACATTTGTGGGGAGGGGGTGTACAAATTGAATGGGGATTGCAAGAATATAAACCTAGTTAGTCTATTACAACCATATTGAATTGGTATCAATGTACAAGAAATTTAAATGGATACAATGTACAAAATAAATAAATGTACAAAAATATGAAATGTGAAAAAAATAGATATTTTATTTAGTTTTCATGAGAAAAATGGAAATTGTTTTAACCTAATTAATTAAAGAAAATAATTAATAAAAGTTAAATTTATTAAGAAAAGATTTAAATAAAATCCTAGTTCTATTAATTGATTAAAAGAAAATAAGTTTAAGAAATATATTTTTTGGTATTTTTATGTCTTGAAAATATTAATAGTATTATAAAGTATTTATGGCCCTTTTTTATATTAAAATAAATATATTTTAATAGGTGTAAAAATAATACTAACCTAGTTTTAATTAAATTTATAAGACTAGTTAATAAAAATAAATAATGTATAGTTAAATAAAATATTTTTGTGAGAAAAATAAAATAAACTAAGTTAAAATGAAAATCTATTTTTTTTGTGATTTTTTAATATTATGAAAATAATTAAGAAAATAAATAAAAATAAAATAAGAAAATAAAATAAAATTGGGCCAAGGGTGTATAAATGAAATGGGGGGGGGGGGGGGGGGGGGTTAGCCAGCAAAGACAAAAAAAATAAGTCAGGCCCAAAGAGGCCCAGCGCCTGCAAAAAAACAAAAGTCAGGAAGCAAAAATATGAAAAAAATCAAAAGGGTACCACTAGGGCTCGAACCCAGGTCCCATAGGTTACAAGCACACGCTTCTACCACTAGGGTGGCTATACATCCGTTAACATAAGCAAAACAATAAATATACAAGGCAAAACGTGCCCTGATGACTTCATCTTCAACCACCAGTCAGACAACCTGTAACTTGCTCATTTTTTATCAAAAATGAAAACTATAAACATGAAACTTGTAGCAAATTTCCTCACGATTTCAGAAATGTAAGGCATTAAAACTATAGATCAAAGATAAGCATGAATTTTAATGGCCCTAATCTGAACCCTAAAAATCTCAAAAATTCCATGTGATACGGTGGGAGAACTGACTATGGTTTTGCGTTTGTTTTCGCAAATGTTTCGGTTGAGCAAGAGTCGCCACCGACTTTTTATTTTATCCTAAGGAAAGGTTTAAAAAGCACAGCAAAAACCTTTGAGATTTTTCTTGGGTTCGGGGAGTAGATTATAGAGAGGGAAGGTATTAGCACCCTTTCTATCCATGGTTATCCATGGGCTCTTAGTTACTTGCTTAGATCACTTGCCTTTTGTTTCCAATTATTTGAAATGGTGCTCTTGTGTGTGTGGGTTTGAAAATATTTTGAAAAGAAGCCAATGTGGTGGCAACCTTTGTAATGATCCATGTTGGGATGTATACAAAGGTGTATGTCTTTTGAAAAGGTTTTCATTTGTTTTTGAAGATTGTTTTGAAAGTGTTGTGAGGTGTGTTTTTTAGAAAATAGGCAAGTGTTTTGTTTTGCAAGTTTGATCCAAGTAACTAAGAGGTTATCTACTCCTAAATTTCTCAAAGTTTATTGCTATGTTTTAACCCTTTTAATAAGTTTGTTCCACCATTGTATTTGGTGGACAATCTCATGTTAGGATGTGAAAGGGACGGGCGCGGGTCATCGTTTAGACCATAATTGCAATGGTGCCAAGTATCTTTGGGCATTTTCTCTAAGGGACTTGATCATTTGTTTAGGCAACATTTTGAAAGTGTCATCGAGGGACTATGATCATTTGATTTGTTTGTTTTGCCCAAAGAGACCTAACATGCAATATGGCCCATTTATTTGAAGGAAACAAAGTGGAATACCCTAGGGGGTGCAAGTGTGATTTGTGTGTCCATTTTCATGCTTGTTTGTCTTGAGATTAGGTCATAACTATTTTGTTCATTTTATTCGCATATAAACCCTAATTCTAACATTGTATATTTAGAAAGCGATAAAGTGCGAAATTTAAACTCCTACGCTATTACAACACAATAATATAGGGAGGGGGTACAATGTTTCAAATGGGGATTTTGACAAGGAATTTAAACCTAAAACTATTACATCAAGATTTGAATTATTTACAAGATAATTTAATTGCATAAATAAAATAGAAATAGAACAAACATGCAAGAATGCAAAAAAAGGTTTTTTATATGTATGAAAAAAGTATTATTTATGTAAAATAAAAAGAAAATAAAAAGATATTATTTTTTGGAGTATTTTTAAATTTAGGGCAAAACCCTAATTTCTATTAAATGAAATGTATTATTATTTAATTTAATACAAGTATTTATTTATTATATACAAAATAAAATAAAGTGAAGTATTTGTCAAAAAATGATTTTAGTGTTTAATATTAATAAAATAAAATATGTATATTTTTAGTATTTTATTCTAAGTATATTAATAAATATATATATTTATGTATTAAGTTCTAAATATGTATTATATATAAAAAATAATAATATTTAATATTTAATAAAAAAAGTAATTTTTTCTATAAAATATTTTCAGAAAGTAAAACAAAAATAAAAATGTATAGAAATGCATTTGTACTATTTTTTAGTATTTTAAACAAAATATATATATATTTATCTATCTATGTATAAACTAAAAGAAAATTAAATAAATGCCTAATAAAATCAAAAATGGTGGGAAGAAATATTTTTTATATTTTTAATGTCATGAGAAAAAATAAACAAGTCAATCAAAAAAAGAAAAAGTCAAAAAGTCAAAGAAATAAGCAAAATGGGCTCAGGGGGTTCAGAAGCAATTATGTGGTGCAAATAAGAAAAATATTCCAGGCCCAGCCCAGAACCAGTCATCTTCAACCTCTGAACAACATCACTCAAGCAAACACGCGTTTTCTATCTCTTGATTCCTGGACTTTCAAGCAAAACTCATAACATGAAAAGTGTAGAGCATGAGAAGACGAATTCAACCATGTAAAGAACTTGACTTAACTCTCTAAGATGAGGGAGAATTTCTTCTCCCCCAATTTCTGACCTAACTTTTATGCCATGTTCAGACTCAAAATTCTTGCAGCACACATAATATAAATAAAATCTAACTATATGGGCATGTTCAGGGCTATGACTGTGACATATTTTCTTCACAAACCTAAAGCTAACAATGTCTAATAAGAGAGATAGAACTTCATGAAGATACCTGTTCAGTTGGAATCGTGCTTTGCAATGGAGGAGTTTTCAAAGCAAGATGATGATTTGTATAGCTTCCTTCAAGTGTAAGGATGATATTCCAAGTTCTACTTTATCTTGAAACTCCCTGAATCGTGCTAGAGAACTTCAACTGCAAAACAGAAAAATAAAAATGGTGAAGTGGCTTGGAGATGTTACAGATCGTGTTTTAGCTTTTGGATAGCTTGCATAGATGGTAAGGAAGGTATGTGAACTGGTTTGGGCAAGAAAGCTTGAGAGAAATGAAAGATAGCACTCAAACTGCAGGCCTTGCCCTGTTTTTGCAGTTTGAGAGTGATTATGGCAAGGGGAGTGTTTGAGAGGTGTTAGGGTCGTGCAAAAGCTTGGTTCTGATCTTTGGAATGTGTTTGATAAGTTTGTCTAAGTGTGCCTAAGCTGATATGAGAGTTGTGTGATGTTATGACACTTTTCTTCTTTCTTAAGCAACAAAAGCCAACTTGTGTTTCTAGGCATGTAGAGGACCCCCTAATGTGCTGCATAATCCCTCCTTGATCAGTGTGTTATGCTCATAATCTTGTGCCAATCAGATTTGCAATGTACTTGTTGGATTTTCAATTTGACATAAAGCTACCTTTTACAAAAATGGCCAATTTGCTTTATCTACTTTGGGATTAAACCTTTAGACAATGCTTGAACTCAAAGAACATGGTATTGACACAAAGAATATGCATTAAATTTATGAGTTTTGGATGGTTTAAGGACCTGTAATCTAGCTTAAGGCATGCTGAGTTCAAATTGCAAGGTTATGGACATGTAACTTGGTCATGAACAAAGTGAGTTTTTGCCATATTGTGAAATTCGATTCTCCATAACCATGAGGTTGTTTGAGAAGTTCTTGGACATTTTGGAAATCTTGGAATGTGTACTACAATCCATCTTTGAAATGAAAATTGAAATTCCAAGTGGAAGTGTATGGAAAATGGTCTTGAAGTTAGGTAAAAACTTGTCCAAAATAGGTCAAATTTTCACTAAGTTAAGAATGGTTTAGTGCCCTTATTCAAAAATTTGTAACTTGAGATACAAGCTTCAAATGGGAAACCTTTGTGAATCAAAGTTGTAGATTATGCAACAAGCTACAACTTTCATGTTTTGACTTTTGTTTGAATCCAAATAAATCTTGGTGAAAGAGTGGGGTAAAGTTGGGAAAAAATTAGGGTTTTCCATAACTTAGAAAAATTCTAAGTTATGAAAAATTCCATTTCAAACCCTAATTTGCATTTCTTGGTTTCTTGGTGAACAAGTTTCATGATTTGGCATGTTTTGATGAAAAATGAATCTTGACTCTTGATTTTGACCAAAAAGTCAAAGTTTGAGTTTTCAGTATACAGTTAAAATTGATCAATTGACTGGGAAATTCAACTGTCAATCTTGTGTACTTGGGATCTTTTGAGTTTGTTGAGCATGTCAAGATAATTCCATGGGGTCCTTGAGTCCATATGTGAGCTTGGTTTGCCATTGGCTAGGTCAAACAGTCAAAATTTGCCTTTGTGCAGTCAAAACCTTAAAAATGACCATTTTGCCCTTTTGGTGATCTGATCAAATTTCTTGTGGAATTATGATCCAAACTTGATCAAATGGTCCATATGAGTTCATAATGTTGATGTGGGTCAATTTTCATGAGATTTGACTGTCAATTGGCCACAGTTGACTTTTTCCCCAATACAGCTGATTTATAGGTCAACTGTCCAATTGACTGGGTAAAACTCGGAATCAGGACTTGAAACTTGGTATGGGTAAACTTGGGAGTCCAACATGAAGCATGAAAGTCATCTTAGGCATTTTAGGTCAAAATACCTTTGTGCAAACACAAACCCTAATTTGGGTCAACGGTGCAAGGAGAAATCTTGAGCAGAGGAAACCCTTAATTGGATCTTGAGCTCCAAGGGCCTTGTGATGAGAAAATGTTGAGAAAATGGGAGGGCAAATTTTGGGGTACAACAGTTGCCCCTGTTCAATCTTCTTGAACCTGAAGAGTTAGATTGGCAAGTTTGCCTTTCGTGGCTCGAGGGTAAAAGGAGATTGGACACTAGAGTGCCCGGAAATTTGCACTCGCGTGTTGGATTATCAGCAAATGTGATGTCGGGAATGGGCTTACAGATGCCATTTGAAGAGATGGTGGATAGGGAGATGGGCTTATAGATGCCATCTGAAGATGTGACAGAACCTTGTCGGGAATGGGCTTATAGATGCCATTTGGAGGTGTTGATCGCATAAGAGATTCTTTAGCGAGAACTTGTGTATTTGAGAAAGACAGATGTTTTCCTGGCTTGTTACAGGTGTTTGATCTTCAATCTCTTTATGCAGATTTGCCCTGGCTAGATACAGGTGTCGAGTCTACAAACGGTTGCTCACAGATGTGCCCTGGCTGGATACAGGAATCGAATCCGGAAATAGTTGTCAACAGATATGCCCTGGCTGGATACAGGAATCGAGTCTGGAAATGTTGTAGTTGATAGATGTGCCCTGGCTGGATACAGGAATCGAATCTTCAAGCTCTTCAGACGTGCCCTGGCTAGGTACAGGAATCGAGTCTGGAAATGATCACTCTCAGATATGCCCTGGCTAGATACAGGTATCGAATATGGAATTGTGACAGTTGAAGGTAGTTGCCTTTGGGATTGTCTTCTTCCCTGAAAAGGCAAAAACATAAGTTGTATGCAATGTCATGATGTATGATATGCATGATGTCATGATGTTCAACATGAGATAGTGTTGTATGCACTTTATCATGTACGTAAGCAAGATGTATGAAATGTGAAATGTTTATGAGTGTAACTTCGTCTTAGGAAAATAAATCCTTGACGACTGGCCGGGGAATTGCTCTGTGGGAGAGATACTTTGCCGAAGTTTTGATGAGAGGCCTGCTGAGGACTTTAATGATGGATTTCGCTGGGGATAATGATGATAAACTCCGCTGGGGATAACAAAGATAAACTCCGCTGGGGATACCAAAGATAAACTCCGCTGGGGATTGAAAGAACCTTATCGAGGGCGATCTTCCATGGCAAATAGCTGAGGATAACCCAGTTATAATCCCTGGTAAGGAATAACTCTGAATAAAGCTCGGGAGAGACGTCCGTATTCTGCAGGGAACAAGCTTCCAGAATCTACTGGGGATAAGCTTTTAGACCTGCCGGGGAAAGTTGACGACTTCACTGGGGGAAGTATTGCTGAATTTGGCCTTACTCTGCGGGGAGCTGAGATCATTTGGTCACGTTCTTCAGTCGAATCTACCTTGGTACCTTGGCGGACAAAACAACCAGACTGCATCAGACGGTTCCACATTGCCCCTATTTCTGATGTCACCTGTAATTAATCTTCCGTTTTATGTGCAAATATTTATGAATCAGCAATTTAGTGTCAAATGCATATATCAAAAATGAACATTGGACGTTCTTTGCAAAACAAAACAGAAAAACAATGGCAATTTGTACGGAAAAGTGAATTTGTATTGATTTTAATTTTGCCATGTGAATAGGCGTTTTTGTACAAGAGGCTGACATCCTAGTAAGAGGACGCCGCCAAATAACATAGAGTTTACAATTTTGAAAAGAAGACAAAACAGCTATGTGAACAATCCCACTGGGTTCCAACTCTGCTATCGTCTTTATGTCTCCAAGCGTCCCATCGCTTTGCTGCCTAGTTGAAGATGAAGCTGATTGGTCGATGCCGAAATCTGAGCCAGATAGTTGATGCCGAATTCCGAATGCGAAGTGATCCAATGAGACATAGTGTTACGCTTTATCCCTAACTTTTGCCTGGACCGCCCTTTCGGGTTTTCAGTCCACCGGGATACCCATTTTTGCCCAAGCCGCCTTTTCAGGTTTTCGACTTGCCGGGTGTACAGATTTTTTTCATTTCATCCCTTATTTTTGCCCGAACCCTTTTGGTTCGCCGGGAAGCCCTAATTTTTGCCTAGGTATGTCAACCTAGCGGGTCTTTTATTTATGCGTAGTATCTTTATACTATGTCTGCATTGGAGGGGTGAGGAAGGTCGTCACCATCCATGTTGGTTAGGATCATGGCTCCTCCTGAGAACACATGTTTAACCACAAATGGCCCTTCGTATGTAGGGGTCCATTTGCCCCGGGGATCACTTTGAGGAAGGATGATGCGTTTGATTACCAGGTCTCCAACTTGATACTCTTGTGGTCTGACTCTCTTGTTAAATGCCCTGATCATCCGTTTTTGATACGTCTGACCATGACAGATAGCGGTGAGTCTCTTTTCGTCAATCAGGTTTAATTGATCAAGTCGAGTCTGGATCCAGTCATCTTCACTCAGATCTGCATCTTTCATTATTCGGAGAGAGGGTATCTGGACTTCAATTGGCAAGACTGCCTCCATGCTATAGACCAAAGAGAAAGGAGTTGCCCCGGTTGATGTCCTTGCTGAGGTACGGTACCCATGAAGGGCGAATGGTAACATCTCGTGCCAATCTTTATAGGTCACTGTCATCTTCTGCACAATTTTCTTGATATTTTTATTAGCTGCCTCTACAGCCCCATTCATCTTCGGCCGGTAGGGAGAAGAGTTGTGGTGCTGTATCTTGAATTGTTTGCAGAGCTCAGTGATCATCTTGTTGTTGAGATTGGTACCATTGTCCGTAATGATTCTTTCCGGGACTCCGTACCGACAGATCAGATTATGCCGGATGAAACGTGCCACGACGCTCTTGGTTACTGTGGCGTAGGAAGCTGCCTCAACCCACTTTGTGAAATAATCGATCGCCACCAAGATGAAGCGATGCCCATTGGATGCCGTCGGTCGGATCTCACCGATCATATCAATCCCCCACATTGCAAAAGGCCAAGGTGCCATCAGGACGTTCAGCGGAACTGGAGGAATATGCACCTTGTCAGCATAGATTTGGCATTTATGACAAGTTCGAGAGTGTTGGTAACAATCAGCTTCCATTGTGGACCAAAAATATCCTGCCCGAAGGATTTTCTTAGCCATGGTATGTCCACTGGAATGTGTTCCAAATGTACCTTCATGTAGTTCTAACATGATCTTCTCTGCTTCAGCCTTATCCACACAACGCAGTAGAGTTGAATCATGATTCCGTTTGTAGAGAATGCCGTTGCTGAGGAAGAATTTTGCCGCAAACCTCCTCATGAACTTCTTGTCATTGACAGATGCACCTTCAGGGTATTCCTGAGCTTCTAAGTACCTCTTCACCTCATGATACCAGGGTTTTTCAGTCACCTTTTCAGCCTCAAGCTCGCAGCAGTATGCCGGTTCATCCAACTTCCAGATAATGATCCGGGGAGCCTCATTGTCCCATTTAACTTTGAACATTGAAGACATCGTAGCTAGTGCGTCTGCTAGCTGATTCTCCTCTCTTGGGAAGTGCTCAAAAGTTATTTCTTCAAAGTGGGGAAGCAAGGTTGACACATACTCCTTGTAAGGAATAAGATTTGGGTGTTTCGTATCCCACTCGCCCTTGATCTGATTGATCACGAGAGCGGAATCTCCGAAGACACTCAGAAACTTGATCCTTAGGTCGATTGCAGCTTGCAGACCCATGATACATGCTTCATATTCTGCCATGTTATTGGTGCAGTTGAAACACAATCGGGCGGTGAGTGGAGTATGAGTTCCTTTGGGAGATATGATTATAGCGCCGGCGCCGTTACCCAGAGCATTGGAGGCTCCGTCAAAATGCATAGACCATCGGGATCCTTCCTCAGGTCCTTCATCCGGTCCAGGTACTTCACAGTCAGTTACCACCATGATGTCTTCGTCCGGAAAATCAAAGTTCAATGATTGGTAATCGTCCACAGGTTGGTGTGCCAAATGATCTGCCAGTACACTTCCCTTAATGGCTTTCTGAGTTGTATACTGGATGTCATATTCTGTCAAGATCATTTGCCATCTCGCTATCCTTCCAGACAGAGCAGGCTTTTCAAATATGTACTTGATGGGATCCATATTTGAAATTAATAGAGTAGTGTGAGTCAGCATATACTGTCTCAGCCGGCGAGCAGCCCATACTAGAGCGCAGCAAGTTTTCTCAAGCAGTGAGTAACGAGACTCACAGTCGGTAAACTTTTTGCTCAAGTAATAAATAGCGTGCTCTTTTCGGCCAGACTCGTCATGCTGCCCCAGCACACACCCCATTGAATTATCAAGTACTGTCAAGTATAATATTAGAGGTCTTCCTTCCACTGGTGGCATAAGAATGGGGGGCTCTTGGAGATATTCCTTTATCCTTTCAAAGGCAGCCTGACATTCATCGTTCCAGCGTACTACTTGATCTTTCTTCAGTAATTTGAAGATTGGCTCACAAGTAGCAGTCAGATGTGAGATGAATCGGGCAATGTAATTCAGTCGTCCCAGGAAGCCTCTGACTTCTCTCTCTGTCTTAGGAACTGGCATCTCTTGAATGGCTTTAACCTTGGCAGGGTCCACTTGAATACCCTTATCACTTACAATGAAGCCTAGCAATTTTCCGGACCTTACCCCAAAGGTGCATTTGTTGGGATTCAATCTCAGCTTGTATAACTTGAGTCGGTCAAACAGCTTCCTCAGATGGTCAAGATGCTCCTCCTCAGTTTGAGACCTTGCTATCATGTCATCAACATATACCTCAATCTCATGATGGATCATATCATGAAATAAAGCAACCATGGCACGTTGATAGGTTGCCCCAGCATTTTTCAAACCGAATGTCATGACCTTATAACAGAAGGTGCCCCACTGAGTCACAAAGGTAGTCTTTTCCATATCCTCCGGAGCCATCTTGATCTGATTATACCCTGAATCTTGACTCTTGATTTTGACCAAAAAGTCAAAGTTTGACTTTTCAGTATACAGTCAAAATTGATCAATTGATTGGGAAATTCAACTGTCAATCTTGTGTACTTGGGATCTTTTGAGTTTGTTGAGCATGTCAAGATAATTCCATGGGGTCCTTGAGTCCATATGTGAGCTTGGTTTGCCATTGGCTAGGTCAAACAGTCAAAAATTGTCTTTGTGCAGTCAAAACCCTAAAAATGACCATTTTGCCCTTTTGGTGATCTGATCAAATTTCTTGTGGAATTGTGATCCAAACTTGATCAAATGGTCCATATGAGTTCATAATGTTGATGTGGGTCAATTTTCATGAGATTTGACTGTCAATTGGCCACAGTTGACTTTTTCTCCAATACAGCTGATTTATAGGTCAACTGTCCAATTGACTGGGTAAAACTTGGAATCAGGACTTGAAACTTGGTATGGGTAAACTTGGGAGTCCAACATGAAGCATGAAAGTCATCTTAGGCATTTTAGGTCAAAATACCTTTGTGCAAACATAAACCCTAATTTGGGTCAACAGTGCAAGGAGAAATCTTGAGCAGAGGAAACCCTTAATTGGATCTTGAGCTCCAAGGGCCTTGTGATGAGAAAATGTTGAGAAAATGGGAGGGCAAATTTTGGGGTACAACATTCCAGTTTCAAAATTCTCTAATCTCAAGCAAAATTAATGGAAATTATGGACATGGTTAGCTTCAGGGCAATGATATCTACATGTTTTGTTCACAAATAAATCATTCATGATGCCTATATGAAGAGTTCCCAGTTGAGAAAACTTACCTCAAAACTGGAAATCGTGTTTTGAGTTTGAGCTTGTTTCAAGTGATGGTGATGATCAGGTTAGCTTCCTTGAGGTCCCACGAAGCTAATGCAATGATTAGCTTGAGCAATGGATGACTGGAATGGCCTGGAGAAGTCAATGTGCAATACTCTGTTTTTGGTTATGGAGGATATGATAAATGATATTACAGTAATGAAATAGGAGCAGGGATAGGTTACACTTGGTGTAAGGAACCTTTATGAACCAAATGGCCAAGAAACGCACGAGGGAAATATGAATTTGATGTTTGAGGTCAGAAACTGTGCAACAATGGTGTTTTTGGGCAATTTCTAATTTGAGAGAGTTTTGGTGTATTTCAGAGTCCTTAAGCTCGTGTTCTAGCTCACAAATAGTGATTCTATCTATAAGCAACAAGTTTGGAGACTTGTCCTTGATAAGAATTCAAAAATCACATGTTATGGCCCTTTTTCTTGTTTTTGAAGCAAGCTTGACACACATTGTCCTAATGCATAGTACAAGGTTGTCTAGAGTGGTTGCAAACTTTAAACATGTTTATCTGACTTTGTATGTTGAGTGTGTGCTAAACAAACAAGTTAGAGGCTCAAGAAGAGTGGACTTTATGCATAAAGCCACTTTTCCAAAATGGCAATGTTGCCTTTCTTCCTAAAATGGTATTAAGCACGGGCAATGCATTGAATGCTTGGATTAAAGCTTCTAGCAGCTGTGCAAAACATTAATTATGGAGTGACAAACAAGTTTAAGGCCCTCAAAGCAAAGATTATGCAGCCTAGCATGGATTTGGTTCATGTGTTCACCAAACATGAAATTTCCAACACATAGAAGAATTTCTAAGTTTAGAAATTTTGACTTTTCAAAATGAAATCTTGACTTTTTGATATCTTAATGAATAAGTGTTATATTTTGACATGTTTTAATGAACTATGATCTTTGGCACTTGAATTTGACCAAAAAGTCAAAGTTTGACTTTTTAGTATACAGTTGACTTTTGATCAGTTGACTGAAAAATTCATCTCTCAATCCAATGGACTTCCAATGTTTTGAACCATGTCATTAGTTCAAAATGATGCAATTGGACTCTTGAGATCATGCCTTAAACCAATTGACCATTTTCTAGGTCAAAAATCAGAAATTGCCCTTTCTCAGTCAAAACCCTAATTTTGACCATTTTGCCCTTTTGGAGATTGGATCAAATTTCTTGAGGAGTTGTGGTCCAAACTTGATCAAATGATACATATGAGTTTAGAATGTTGATGTGGATCAAGAATCATGAAATTTGACTGCAAATTGGCCATAGTTTACTTTTCCTCAATACAATTGATTTTTAGGTGAACTGCTCAATTGACTGAGCAAAAGTGTGATCCAAGGCTTGAAACTTGACATGAGTAATCTTGGGGGTCCATAATGATCCATGAAATTCATATGGGGCATTGGAAGTTCAAAAATCCTTGTGCAATCTCAAACCCTAATTTTGGTCATTAGTGCTTAAGGAGGTGTCTTGAGCTGATCAACCCTAGTGCAGTCTTGAGACGAGGATATCTTGTGAGTAAATTATTGATAAGTGAGAGGGCAAATTTTGGGATACAACACATATGTCTATGACAAACCAAATCTCTGCGATAAAGCAAAAATCAAGAACAAACACCGATATTAATTCATAAAAGAGATTTCATACAACACCATGAGCAAGAAATATACATATAATCAAGGTAAATATACATACAAACTCCAAAAAATAGAGATTACAAAGAGAAGCGAAGAAAATGAACCAAATCTTTCTTCGTTTGTCAACACCAATCGATGAGAAATTCGACTCCGGCTAATCCGATTGCAACCTCCAAATGTTATTTCTAAGCCTCTCTCAACCAAAAAATGAATTTCATGGTGTTGGGACTTAAAAATACCCAATCTATAACCTAAAAATATGTTTTTACCCTGTTTAATGAGTTTTGAAGATGCATGGCACACTTAACGCGGTCTGTGGGCACTTAGCATGCTCGGTGCTATGTCGAAAAAAATTCAGCACTTATTTTTACCATAACTTGAGAACCACAACTCTGATTTGCACACAGTTTGAAGCATTGGAAAGCTTATTCAATGATTTATCTAACAATGATTAAATATCAACCAAATTGATGATTTTTACCTTCTTTAATTTGAGCCTTATTCGTTGATAAATTGCTCAAAATCGCATTGAAGCTTAGCCTTTGGCCTTTATTACTCAATGCTCAAATTATGAATGAATACCTACAAAAGAGGTGAAAAACTTTCAAACGATACAATATTTATACAAAAATACAAATATACAGAAACTAAACATATTTACAAACAAAGTGGAGATTTATTGCAAGAATATCAACAAAAGAATAGATAAGTGCCACAAAACTTATATACAAAGTGATGACATTTTTGCACTTATCAATTCTCTCCAACTTGAAACATTGTTGGTCCTCAAACAAAGTCAAACAACCTAAAGAAATAAAAGAAAAAAAAATCAAAGAATCATGAATCAACAGGTTTTGAAAACGGAAAACAAATGTATGGTTCAAAATAAAAACGTACAAGCAAGGCAAAAGTTATTACTAAACTACAACGATGACATATAAACGAAATGAATCACAAGTACAAAAATCATATCAAACATTCTAAAACAAAACAAGCTTAATCATGAATCACACCTAACAAAAATTTATCGATAGATGAAAAACACACAAAGGTGAAGATTTGACACTCATCCAACAGTCTTGTAAACAAAAGACTAAATTATGCATTCATTCAAAAATTCAGATTGAACATACAATGCAAGAATCACAATGGCTTTGCAAGGTTGTAATGTGACTTGGTTAACAAACAAGAGATAATTCCTAAAACTAGAAGATCATTTAATTTATTTTAAATATTAAATATCATTGACATGAATGTTAATTCTTTTCTATATTTTATAATTAATAAATTATCATGTACAAATTAATTTTATTGAAGTTTAATTCTTAAATCAAATAGGGTGAGTAGTTCTTTACACTTGAGTCTTAATTATTTGATTGAAATGGTATATTTATGTGCTGGTTTATCTTAGATATTATGTATGTAGTTGAAATATATTATTTTTTTATATTCAATATTCATATATATTTTAGTTTATACTATATGATATATTAATTTCTTAATTTTAAAAATAAATATTAAATATAATCTGGACCGACCCAAATAACCGAAATCCGTGAAGGGTCGGGCTTGGACAATTTAAATTTAACCCGTTTAAATTTCGGGCTTTTAAGCCCGACCCACCAAAGGCCCGAGCCCGTCACGGGCCGGCCCGAATTGCCAACTCTAAATATATATCATATAATATCTTTTAGGATATTATAAATATCTTATAATATATTTTTTATATTAATTTATATGATCTCTAAATTAATATAAAATATTCTAACATTAATGAATGGACTAATAAATTGAATCGATTGAATTTAATACCTGTAAATTACTCGAATTAGATTATTTTTCGACTTTATGATTTTTAACAATCTTAAAATATATTTTCTTTTTCTTTAAACCTAAATTTTAAGACATATTACAAAGAATTAAAAAAAAAAGAATAATGAAAACTTAAGAGTATAATAAAAAAATATTATTAATTATTTATTGATTATTCAAAATTAATACAAATTTTCCCGAAACAATATATAATAAAAAACAGAGGGAGTATAATGGAATAATCATCATCAATTATGTTTGAATGATATGCGATTTTTCTACCTTATCTCAAATTTGTATCATATTATCGTTGAAAGTTTGGTGAATCCCGTTGTTATTATTATACTTAATATAACTTATGCAATACATGTTGCAAGTCAATTTGTTGTTTTTTCTACTATTGTGAAAGTATACTTCTTATTCTCTATTATATTATGGGAATTTCAGATTTATAACTTTGATTTTTTTACGGCTTAGACTACGGTGAGAGATCTTTATAAGTTTTACACATGAGTGATATAACGATTTTGACCTCTTTTTTTAAAGTAAAAATTCCCACATAATATTGATAAACAATACTCATTTTTTAATAATAGTAAAAATAAATAGCAGAGATTTTGAACCTCTATTAAAAAAATCTTCGCAATTGCTTTGAAATAGACACAAAATAAAGTCTTTCACGTGAAAGATTTATCCATATTATTTAGACGGCGTTTTTTTACATCTTCTTCTTTATAGAGTTATATGCTTACTTAGATGTTGATCGGATTAATTATCCTATTGAACGCAAGTCTACTATGAGATTTTGTATATTTCTTAGAGGTTCTCTCATTAGAGTGGAGAATACAAATTATGATATTATTTTCTATTATTGTGCATGAAATTCACCATATTTAAAATGATTTGATTGCACTTTTTGATATATTTTTATCTTCTAGAACCAACTCATATGTATTATTATATTAAAAGGATAATTCAAATTGCACAAAAGTTCATCTTTTATGAATTCTTCAAATATATTGAGATTGAATTTCATTTCACTCATGAACACCTTCAACATGACTTCATTATGCTGTCATTTGTTTCTTCCTCTTTATAGGTTGCTCATTTGACGATGAAATTGTTAGTTGGTTAATTCTTGTTATGTAATTATTTAGGCTTTTAGCATGTTTTGGGCCCGGACATCTTGCTTATATATAGGGCTATTATTTGTAATCGAAGTAACAATAATAACTGAATTCAGTTCAGAGTTAGTTACACTTAACTAACTCAACTCCCTCTCTCTTCTTCTTCTTCTTCTTCTTGTTTTTCACAATATTCATCTTTCTTGAATCATTTTTTCCAACAAATTGGTAGCAGAGCTTGTTTGCAATTCAGAGTGAATCTAATGGCAAACAGATCAATAACATCAACACAATTTCCAGCAAATCTACCAGTTTTCAAAGGTGAAAACTATCAACGATGGATGGCACAAATGAAGGTTATTTTCATATTTTAAGATGTTGTAGAAATCTTGAATGATGGAATATCACAACTGGAAGTGAATGCTACAGAAGCCCAGACAGCTGCGCACAAAAATCAGAGGAAGAAAGATGGCAAGGCATTGTTCTTGATTCACCAGTTTGTAGATTGTGATGTATTTGAGAAGATAATCAAAGAAGAAACTAGAAAAGGAGCTTGGGAAAAGCTGAAGTCCTTGTATGGTGGAGATGAGAAATTGAAGAAAGTGAAGTTGCAGACTCTGAGAAAGCAGTATGAGATGCTGCAAATGAAAGAGGACGAATTTGTTTCTGCATATTTCTTAAGAGTAGTGACGCTAACAAACCAGATGAAGGCGTGTGGTGAAGCGCTAACGGATCTGCAAAAGATAGAAAAGGTATTGAGATCTCTAATTGCAGATTTTGATTACTTTGTTGTAACAATCAAAGATGCCAAGAATCTATCTGAGATGAAGTTGGAAGAACTTCAAGCTTCTTTAGAGGCTCATGAAATGAGGATGCAGCAAAGAAACTCAGAAAGGGAGAAAGCAGCTGAACAAGCATTGCAATCAAGATTCAGCGAGAAAGCTGGAAAAGAGAAATCGAAGCAGCGAAAGAATCTTACTGGTGATGAGAAGTTAAGAAAGAATACCGATTCGAAAGGAGTGGGCAACAAGTATTCTGGGAAGAAAGTTGACACGAAAGAGGTGCAATGTTACAATTGTTAAGGTTTTGGCCATTATGCTAGAGACTGTCGAAGAAAGAAAGCTGCAAAGTCGAAAGATAGTGATGAAGCTCAATATGCACGAGCTGGAAGTAGTGATTCTGATGATGTGTTGTTACTAGTGAACACTCAATCGAACACTGAGAAAAACAACTTGTGGTATCTGGATTCAGGATGTAGCAACCATATGACCGGCAATAAAAACTGGTTTACCAAGTTAGATGAGTCATTCGAAAAGGTGATAAAGTTTGTAGATGGCATGCATATAAATCAGGTGGTAAAGGAGATATTTTGATTATCAGAAAGGATGGTCTAAAGGCTACTATCACTGAAGTTCTATATGTACCTTCGATCATAAGTAACATGATAAGTGTAGGTAAATTACTTGCAAAAGGCTTCAATATGAAGTTGGAGAATAATCAGATGAAGGTATATAGGGCTGATGAGAGGCTAATCATGAAAGCACCATTGACAGAGAACAAAACCTTCAAAGTCAAACTCAACACATCAGATAACAAATGTCTTACTTCAACTACAGAAGAAGACAAGAACTGGCTATGGCATCACGGGTATGGACATCTAAACTTCAAGAGTTTATGTATGCTCAATCAGAAAAGAATGGTGCTTGGGTTGCCGTATGTGAAGGAATCAAAGCAGATATGTGAGGAATGTCGCAAAGCTAAACAAGAAAGGAAGGGATTCAAACGTGACTTTCCTATAAGATCAAGGCAGAAACTGGAGCTGGTTCATTCAGATGTGTGTGGACCCATTGAAGTAAAGTCCAATGGAGGTAACATGTATTTCCTTACTTTCATTGATGAATTCACCAGACATATATGGATTTACCTTATTGAAAGGAAGAGTGAGGTATTCACACAGTTCAAGAAGTTCAAGTTGCATGCTGAGAAACAAAGTGGCTGCAAATTGAAGAAGTTAAGAACCGATGGTGGTGGTGAATATACTTCTACTTAATTTTCCAGATTTTGCAATGAGGAAGGTATAGAGCATGAGGTTGTTGCATCCTATACGCCTCAGCATAATGGCATAGCTGAGAGAAAGAATAGAAGTGTGCTGAACATGACAAGATGTATGTTGAAAGCTAAGAATATGCCTAAGAGATTTTAGGCTGAAGCAACTTTGACAACAATATACATTCTAAATAGATGCCCAACAAAGAAAATGGTCGAAAAGACACCACATGAGGCTTGGACAAGGTCGAAGCCAAATGTAAGTCATCTTAGAGTTTTTGGACCAATGTGTTTCAGGCATGTACCTGAATAATTGAGAAAGAAGCTGGATGATTGAAGTGAAGTCATGGTGCTCATAGGTTATCATTCGACTGGTGCATACAAGTTGTATTCACCAATTGAAGATAAACTAATGATCAGTAGAGATGTTCTTGTAGACGAAAGCAAAGGGTGGGATTGGAGTCGAAGTTCAGTTCGACAAGAATCAGACACAATCACAACTGTGTTCGAAGAAGATGAAAAGAATGAAGCTTCGACAAGTCAAAATGAACAAGGTGATACTTTGACTGATCGAAATGAAGAACCACTTGTGCATGATGAAAGAAGATCCACAAGAACAAGAATTGAGTCAACTAGGCTGATTGGATATGAGAGGTTTCCATATCAAGTAATCGATGCCGATGGTGACTTAATCGAAGAAGCCATGATGATGGCCGAAGCAGAACTAATTGACTTGGGTGACGCCTTGAGCAATTCGAATTGGTGTGAAGTCATAAAAGAAGAACTTAGAGCCATTGAGAAGAACAACACTTGGGAGCTTGTCGAAAGAACCAACAAGAAACAAATTGATGTGAAATGGATCTACAAGGTGAAATAAAGGCCAGATAGTGAGATTGCAAAGTACAAGGCAAGACTGGTGGCCAGAGGTTTTCTACAACAACCAGGTATTGACTTTGATAAAGTATATGTGCCTGTTGCGAGGATCGAAACAATCAAGATTGTTGTTTCAATAGCTACATATAGAGGATGGAAAATGCACTAACTTGATGTAAAGTCAGCATTTTTTAATGGTCCATTGCAAGAAGAAGTCTATGTTACTCAACCACCAGGTTTCGACATCAAAGGGCAGGAGTCGAAAGTGTACAGATTAAGGAAGGCTATCTATGGCTTGAAGCAAGCTCCTATAGCTTGGAATAAAAGGATAGATAACTTTCTAAGTGAAGCAGGTTTCACAAAGTGTGTCTATGAACATGGAGTGTATGTAAATGATGTCGAAAGTGTCAATCGAATCATTTTATGCCTCTATATTGATGACTTACTCATTACAGGAGCAGACGAAGCTGAGATAATGAAGGTAAAGTCGAAGTTAATGCAGGAATTCAAAATGTGTGATTTAGGGAATCTCTCCTATTTCTTGGGAATGGAATTCAAAGACATCGAAGAAGGAGTGTTCTTGCATCAAACGAAGTATGCTCAAGATATATTGAAGATGTTCAATATGAGCAACTGTAAGGCAGTTGTTATTCCATTAGAGACTGGAGCAAAGCTGAAAAAGGAATCAAATGATGAGTTTGTAATTTCGACTCTTTACAAATAAAGCATTGGATCCTTGAGGTATCTTTGTAATACTAGACCAGATATCTATCAAAGTGTAGGATTCTTGAGCAGATTTATGGAGAAGCCTCAGGAATGTCATCTCAGTGTAGTAAAAAGGGTGTTGAGATACATCAAGGGAACCATTGATCGTGGTGTGCTATTTCCAAAGAAGTCGAAGAACAATACAAATGTCGAAGTGCAAGGATACACTAACTCAGATTTCAGTGGAGATCAAGATGAAAAGAAGAGTACTGCAGGATATATTTTCATGATCGAAGGAGCTCTAATATCCTGGAGTTCAAGGAAACAAAGCATTGTGGATTTGTCATCATGTGAAGCTGAATATGTGGCTCCATCATATGTTGCATGCCAAGCAGCATGGATCGAAATGCTACTTGAAGAACTCAGAATAATAGAATCAAAGATGAAGTTGTTTGTTGATAACAAGTCAACTATAAACCTTGTAGATCACCCAATTTGTCATGGTCAAAGTAAGCACATTGAACGAAGGTATCATTTTTTGAGAGATCAAGTCAAAAAAGGGAAGCTTGAAATAAAACATTGCAAGACAGAAGTGCAACTAGCTCACATATTCACCAAACCTCTGAAGAAAGTGAGATTCGAAGAGTTAAAGAAAGGCATTGGGATGAGAAGTCTTGATAACATGAATTAGGAGGTGTGTTAGTTGGTTAATTCTTGTTATGTGGTTATTTGGGCTTTTAGCATGTTTTGGGCCTGGGCGTCTTGCCTATATATAGGCCATTATTTGTAATTGAAGTAACAATAATAACTGAATTCAGTCCAGAGTTAGTTACACTTAACTCTCTCTCTCTCTCTCTCTCTCTCTCTCTCTCTCTCTCTCTCTCTCTCTTCTTCTTCTTCTTCTTCTTCTTCTTCTTGTTTTTCACAATATTTATCTTTCTTGAATCCTTTGTTCCAATAGAAATCACATTTTTTTACACGATTTTAGTTTTTGATCGACAAACTCTCAGTGTTTCATGTTAATGCCTTGTGAAATTGGTAAAAGATGTTATATATTACTTTCTTTATTTTAAAATGACTGTCGTTTTAGTAAATAAAATTTATTTTAAAACAAATGTCATTATCACTTTTCAATGTAAAAATAATTACTATTTTTTCAATTGTGTTTATTAATCATAACTATGTACACTACATTCTACGCACTTATAAGATTAACTTAATAAAAATATAATATCTTATGACAATATTATTACATTCTTTATTCTATGTTTACAAATCTTAAACGATAATCATTTTGAAATAACAAGTCCTTTATGAGTTACTCTTATACTATCTTATTTTATTCTTTTAATAAATCCCTAGCCATATTCTCATTTTTTTTCTTTTCATATAAATTAAAATCGTTAATATGGTATCAAAGTCAGACAAATGATATGTCAATATGACAACTGGACTCAATGATCATGAATATTAAAATTATATTATCTAACACTCTTATTTTTCATAAACTACATTTTATATTTGTTATGAATAATTGGATGATTTGTCTCTCAATAGCTTCATTTCTTATTTAATCAATTTGTATTTATTATATTGTCTTATGATATCCTATAAATAAGACTAATCTCATTGTATACGATTACATCGATGAAATAATACATAATCATTCTATCTTTCTCTCTTCTCTTTATTTCTTATTTCTCTTTATTTTATAATACGTTATCAGCAAGAAACTCTGACACTTAGAAGATAATATTTTTTTTATATTCTCTATGTGTTATTTATAAATATTGATTAGAAAATGAAAAAGAAAATCAGTGATGATTTTCATGCATCCTAAAAGGATTTCATGAATAATATTAAAGCATCTCTGAAGGATCGCAAAACAAATTACTCATATAGTTCCTGAAAAACTTATCAGGCTATCTCTGAAGAATAACAAAATAAATTATTTATATAGTTCCTTAAGAACTTATCAAGCTATCCTTGAATGATAGCAAAACAAATTATTTATATAGTTACCGAAGAACTTATTAAGCATCTCTAAAGGATAGCAAAACAAATTATTTATATCATGTATTTTTTTTAATTTATGTTTATTCGTATTTGTTTTTTGGATGCCTATTTTTTATTTAGAAATATTAATCCTACTTATTTAATAAATGAATTTGTTTTGTAAATTATTGGCACTTTCGTTTTGTAATACGCCGAACAAATTCTTGATAACGCTTTGTAATCATGTAATACACCGAATAAATTTGATATATATATATATATATATATATATATATATATATATATATATATATATATATATATATATATATATATATATATATATATATATATATATATATATATATATATATATATTGAAATATATTAACTGATTGTTGAAATATATTATTATTTTTATTAATTGTCAAAATTGATTGTACATCAAAATACTGAAATTTATGAATAAAAATAACTAATTACATATCTGAATTAATTGGAAAAACCTTCTATTTTTGAAATATAGATTTTTTTTAGTTATGAAAACAATAAGACATAAATTGTTTGTATGAACTTTCTATTTGTAAATAGTTTGTAAACTTTTTATTTAACCTGATTTGTTTGAATATTTAATTTTAGAGATATTTATTGGTTTTTTTATATTTTAAATAGAATTAAGTATGTAAAATCTTGAAAAACTTGACTTTGAGGCTCTTGACATATGGGAAAAGAATTATTTTTCTTGGGCTCAAGATGCTGAAATCCATCTAAATGCATAAGGTCGCAGTAATGATATTAAAGAAGGAAATACATCATCTCATCAACAAAAGACAAAAGCCATGACATTCCTTCGTCGTCATCTTCATGAGGACCTTAAAAATGAATATCTTACCGTAAGTGATCCATGTGTTTTGTGAAAAAATTTAAAAGAGATATATGTTCATAAAAAATTGGCTATTCTACCAAAAGATCATTATGATTGGATGCATTTATGCTTGCAAGATTTTTAAAAAGTAAGTAATTATAATTCTGCAATGTTTAGAATAATCTCTAAGCTTACATTATGTGGAGAAAAAGTAACCGATGAAGATATGTTAGAAAAAATATTCTCCACTTGTCATGCATCCAATATGATCTTATAACAACAATATCGATAAAAAAAGGTTTAATAAATACTCTGATTTGATTTCTTGTCTTTTGTGGTTGAACCAAATAATGAGCTCTTGATGAAAAATCATAAGGCTCGTCCCTTAGGAACAACTCCATTCCCAGAAGTGAATATAGAAAGACACAATCACTATGTGCAAAATCATGGTCGTGGTCATGTGTGTGGCCGCGATCGTGGTCCTGTGTGTGCCCATAATTATGCTCGTGATATTAATTTTGATCATAGCCGCAATGACAATCATAAGAATGCATCTTTTCACCAGAAGTGGAAAGATACTGAAAAGAATGAAAAAGGTGGTCAAAGTAGAAAAAATAAAGAAAACATTTGCTATCATTGTGGGGGGAAAGATCACTGGGGTCGCACTTGTCGTACACCATGTTGATCTTTATAAAAAATTATTAAAAAGTACAAGTACAAGGATTGAGACACATTTTTCTAATGAAGATGGTCATCCTGATTATGGCAATATGGATGTTACTCACTTAGAGATTGGTGATTTCTTTGTTGATCTAGATGGAAAAATTGATCACCTTATTGGAGATGGAACTGTCAAGAAATAAAAGTTATAAGAATTTTCTATTTATTTTAGTTATTATAAATGCTTTGAATTCTCAATATTTTTTTTATTTAATTTTAAATTCAATATTTGCTTCCTGTTTTTGAATTTTAATTCCCTATAATAATAAAATGTGTTTGCTTCTTGTTCATTTATATAATCTATTGTTTAAATAACTTGTATGTTTAAAGTGCACTCATAACTCATTATTTTTTTTAGAAGAATGAATATCGACACTTGCACCACTAATGAAGATATTTGTCTCGCTGATAGTGCAACTACTCACAAAATTTTAAAATAAAAAATATTTATCTTACTTAATAAAGTAAAATACTGATGTCAGCATTATATCTGGCACCTCAAAAATAATTGAAGACTCTGGAAGAGCCAGTGTATTATTAAGTGGAGGAACAATATTACACATTGAGAATGCATTATATTCCTCTAAATCTAATAGAAATTTATTAAGTTTTAAAGATATTCGCCTAAATGGCTACCATATTGAAACAAAAGATGATCGAGGTATTGAATATCTTTGTATTACACAACAGAATTTGGACATAAAATGTGTAATAGAAAAGCTACCGGCTTTTTTCTCGGGCTTGTACTACACTTATATTAGTACAATTGAAGCACATGCCATTGTAAACCAGAAGTTTACAAATAATAATAAATTTATAATTTTGCATTACCGATTGGGACATCCCGGTTATATAATGATGTGAAAAATAATTGAAAATTCATGCGGTCATCAATTAATGAGTCGGAAAATTATTCAATCAAATAAGTTCTCATGCAACTCTTGCTCGCAAGGGAAGTTGATAATTCGGTCATCACCAACAAAAATTGGAAATAAATCTATCAATTTTTAGAGCGTATATATGGTGATATTTGTGGACCTATACACCCATCATGTGGACCATTTAGATATTTTATGGTTTTAGTTGAACTAGATGGTCACATGTTTGTTTATTGTCAACTCGCAACCAAGCGCTTGTAAGATTGTTAGCTCAACTAATTCAAATAAGAGTTTAATTCCCTGATTATCCTGTCAAGAAAATACGTCTTGATAATGCTGTAGAATTTTCATCTCAAGCATTTCATGAATATTGTATGTCTATTAGAATTGACATTGAACATACAGTAGCACATGTTCCTACACAAAATGGACTTGCATAATTATTTATCAAACGTATAAAATTAATTGCAAGACTGCTTATTATGAGATGCAAACTCCCAGTTTCTGCTTAGGGACATGCAATTTTGCATGCTGCAACACTGATTCACATCAGGCCAACGAGTTATCACACCTCTTCCCCTTTAGAATTAGTGTTTGGTAAAGAACCTAATATTTCTCATCTAATTTGTTTTTGGATGTGTGGTGTATGTGGCAATTTCTCTACCACAACACACTAAGATGGCTCCTCAAAGGAGGATGGAAATATATGTTGGATATGAATCTCCATCTATTATAAAATACCATGAACCAACAACAAGAGATTTATTCACTGCTTGTTTTGCTGATTGTCATTTTGATGAATCAAATTTTCCAGCATTAGGAGAGAGAATAAGAAGCTGGAAAAAGAGATCAGTTGAAATGAACTATCATGATCTCATCTTGATCCTCGAACGAAACAATGTAAACTAGTAGTTCAAAAGATAATTCACTCGCAAAGCTTAAGAAATCAACTACCAAATGCATTCACTGATCCAAAATGAGTGACTAAATCATATATACCAGTTGCAAATTGTTGTACCCCAAAATTTGCCCTCCCATATTTCTCAAAACATTTCAAGAAAAATTCACAAGTCCAACCCGGCGCGTCATATTCAGGTGTTCTTTCACCAAGATATCTCTGATAACGTATTCTCAAAATCAGGTTCGGCTCAAGAGTCAATTCTTTAAAGAAGGTATCCGAATGTGTGAGTTTTCTTGAAGAAATATGGTGAAAAAGTGTGCTGAAAGTGCAGTTTTTACGCGCTAAAAAAATTCATAACTTGAACATCGCGACTCGTTTTGAACCCGTTCCGGTGGCTAAAATTCCGTCTTGACATTATCTACGTTTTCATCTCTCATGGCTGGAAGCCAATTTCGATCAGAAGGTCTTCAAAAATGTGGATTTATCAAGTATTTTCATACAGAAAATTTGTGACAGAAGTTTATTTGCGTCATGTTCAGAAAATCATAACTTGGTCGATTTTCATCTTATCGAGCTGGTTCTGGTGCCAAAATTTCACAAATTGAGTTGGCTACATTTTCACAGAAGGTATTGAGTTCAAACGGTATTCAAAATGCCTTCTTTTTTTGCTCAGAGTGCGTGACACGCTGAAAATCCTGAATGCTGAATATTATTTCATCTGAGCCGAAACTTCGAAAATTCATAACTCGGTCAATTTTTATCGGATTGGACTCATATTTTTACACAAGATCACTGACTCATAGATCTACAACTTTGCTTCAAAAGTCGAGACCAAATTATGCACCGATCAATACCAGTTTTTTATTGAAGAACGTGTCAGAGTCGACACTGGAGCCCAAAATAAGTTTGTTTGAGCTGAAACTTCAAAAATTCATAACTAATTCACCATTTATCCGATTGAGCCGATTTTCGGACAGGAGTTAGTTATCGATGTCGGCTACATTTTGTTTTCACATTTCAACTTCAAAAATTGCACTTAAGTCCCTGCGATTTAGCCTGGAAAGTGACGAACTCAAGTGAACATTGGAGGCCCAATTGCACATTCAAAGCCCATTTTCTTTACCCTAATTTCCATTATATAATCACCTTCTTTTCACACAAACCAGAGAGGAGGAAAAGAGAGAAAAAACCTTGCCACAACACTGTTAGAATATCAAATTCTTTCAAGAACCCTAAAACCTTGAAATCCTTATTACAAATCCCTCTCTCACTACAAACAAGCCATCACAGTTACAAACCAACACCTCACTACTTCTTCAGTAAGGGTAAGGCTGGCTTGATCTCCATGATCAAAAGAGCATAAAAGCATTCATGTCACTACTTTTCCAGTAAGGGTAAGATTGATTTTATCTCCATGATCAAAAGGGTATAATCATTCATACATGCCATATTGTGCCTAAACATTAAATTTCTTCATATATTGGCTTTATTTGCATTTTATGATTTTATTTAATGTGTTCATGAGATTCAACACTGCAGATTTAGACAGGATCCCATGCAGGTTCATTAAGGAACGTTGAGGCCAAAAAACAAATGGCCAAAAGCCAAAAGCCAAATGGCCAAAGTAGAACAACTTATGCATGACACCAATACATGGCGAGACAGACATCCTGAGAAGCTTAAGGAACGTTGAGGCCAGAACACAAATGGCCAACAACCAGAACACAAATGGCCATGAAACCCAATCCAATGGCCAAAGAATGCAGACCACGGTACTCAGGAGTCAATGAACACGCACGTGATGCCAGAAAGTCAAACAAGGCTTTTTATCTAATGGGCAAGAATACTTCAAAAAAACCTCCCCTTGGGCCTGAAACCCCCATTGGTTTGCATCCTTTTTAATTTTATTTTATTTTCTTTTCTAATTCTTTTTTATTTGTTTTAATTTTTTTTTTCACCATAAAATAATTTTCTATAATAAAAATAGAAAAATAAAAAATACAAATATATTTAATTATTATTAATTTCATCACTAACATTTTTTTTTTTGTAAATAAAATCTAACCATTAACTTAGTTAATTTAGGTTTCAATTTTAACATTTTTCTTAATAAATTAAAATATGTAGAAATTAGGTTTTTTTTAATATTTTCATCCTTTTTTTAATAAATAATTTTCTCATTATTATTATTATTACTTATTAAATACTTTTGTAAATAAATATGTAAAATAATTAATTAGTGTAAATTAGGTTTTAAACTTTAACATTTTCTTTAATAATTAAAAACATTTAGAACTAGGGTTTCATTTAACTTCTAATTAATTTTCTTTATTTCCATTAAATACCAAAAACCTAAAAAACATTTCTTTTCTTTAATTTAATAATCAATTAGTTCTTTTAATTTAATTTAATTTCAAAAGGGTCCAACGCCCTCGAACGTTCTATTTTCTATTCTTTTCGCGCATTTATTCTTATTTTTCTTATAAATATTATGTAATTGCTCAAGCCATGTAATAGTAATTAGGTTTTACTCTCCGCATTTTTATTCAAAACGGGTCTTTGTTAATTTGGCGATGTATAGACCCGCGCCTTGTAATAGCGTAGGATTTTACTTTCCGCATTTAAATTTCCGCACTCTTAAAACTGCTAAACTTTGCATGAAAGAATGTACGGCCTAAATTAAAAACAAGCGTAGATCACCATGATACATGTACAAAATAAAACATAACTGAAAATAACACACAAATTCACACACCACTCTTAGGGTACGCCTCACTGTTGCCTTGCCCTCGAAACGTGGTCGTCGAGTATAGGACGTTTTAGTAAGTCCTTATGTCCATGATCTATGGCATAAGGGTAGCTTCTAAGGTGTCCTACTGTTGCTCTGGTGACCACACTGTCCCTAAACAAACGAATTGACCCGAACACCTCCAACGGTGGTGCTACCTATCTCTCAATGGTGGGATGACACTACCTTAAGGACATTTACACAGTCTAATTTCTTAGGGTAGGTAGATGACTCGTAGATACTTGCTCTATTAAAAAAAAACAAATCAAAACTCTTTTCACACCGACACTTTCAAAAAGCTTTCAAAACAATTTTTCAAACACTCTTGAGGACTGATACAAGAGTCATTCTGAAATCTTTAAACGAAACTTTTTCAAACCCACTCACACTTTGAAAAGCAAACATTTTGAAAACACAATGAGCAAGTATCTAAGAGCCCATGGATAACCATGGATAGAAAGGGTGCTAACACCTTCCCTTTCTATAAATCTACCTCCCGAACCGAGAAACTATCTCATAAGGAATTTTGTTGTGCTTTTGTCCTGTCCATGTTGGAGAAAATAAAAGACGGTGGCGACTCTTGCTTCCGCGACATTTCGCGAACCAGCGTTAAATAGTCAGTTCCAGATCCACTGATCACAGAACTGGCGACTCTGCTGGGGATACTTAAAGTGAGGTGTACCTTAGGACTAAGATCACTTGTGTTTTCAATTGTTGTGCTTTGTTTGCTTTATTATTGTGGGTTGCATCGGAGTTACATAGATCCTAACCCGGATCTGGGGATACCCTGTTAGGTAGCATAAGCTGTGAGGGACCCGTCCGGCGTAGACCGACACGGGTGAAGCAGTGGCTACATTGGTGTGGCACCTTGGTCTGTACCGATATCCCTTGTGTCGCAACGAGGAGAATATGGGTCTTCTGAGGAGTCATTAAGCACCAACCGACCTTAGAACCTTAAATGACCCAACTTGGCCAATAGAACAGTAGCAGTATGCTACGCCCATTGAGGCTAAACTCTCGTGATGGTTCTGGCCACAAGAAAAGATTGCGATGCTGGAGTTATGACCGATTGAGGGTAGTCAGTGATATTGGGATCCTCTAGAACCCGGTTACTTTTGATAGGACAAGTCTTAACCCACAAACTGAAAGAGGGTAATACCTAGACCCCATGCTGTCCTAAACTCTAAGGGCTTCTCTTGTGTGACTTGTGTGCCTTCCAACTTGACTATTTGCATGCTTGTTATCTGACACTTGAGTTTCTTGCAGGTTTTGTTTACAGTCCTTAATTGGGACTCATAATAGGATTTGCCTACATTACCCCATGCATAGCATAACATCATACCATTGCATACATCTCGCATAAGGACTAATCCATTTCAAGGATCTCAAGGGTCTGTAATGCAGGTCATGATAAATCAAATGTCTAGCAAGGGGCAAAAGGGGATTTATTTTCCTCTAGCCAAGGGTGTCAGGGGCTATGACCCACTCGATATGGTGAGCCTTGACTCTTGAAGAAGGCCTCTCAACAATACGCAGTGCCTTCTATCAAGCTACAAAATGCAAATTCTAACAATTCTCTTGTTTACCCCGTGAGATCCTTGAGAACATCGCATGCATACATACACATCATTGCATAACAGGTACCCTTTTTTCTACAGGTTGCTTACCTTCTTTGCTGTTTATTTCAGCAGTCTCATCATGAATCCGGAAACATCTACTGAGCAATCCATCAAGGCTCTCCAGGCTCAGAACGCCCAGTTCCAAGAGCTGATCATGAGTTTGGCCCAGGGGCAACAAGATCTGAAGACCCTGCTTTCGAAAAAGAAGAAGAAGAGGACGGCGCTGTTCAACCCTAGACGCAAATCTGGGAATGGATCACGAAATGAAGTTGATCAGACTACCCCATCTGTTGGGAAAGACAGTCCCCAAGAAAGGGAGGTTCCTAGTCCAGTGGTCTCCGACAACGAGACCGATTACAATGATGAGAAGTACCCTCCAGCTGAGGACAGGTATAAATAGTTGGAAGATCGGCTAAGTGCCATGGAGATACAAAAAGTGCCCGGCCTGGACTTCGAGGATCTAGGTCTGTCTTTTGGGGTAGTAATCCCGCACAAATTCAAGGCACTTGCCTTTGCAAAGTACGACGGAGCATCCTGTCCTAAGCTGCATCTCAGGTCTTACACAAGGAGGATCCAGCCCTACACGGCTGACAAGAATTTATGGATTCACTTCTTTCAGGATAGTCTGTCTGGAACCCAACTCGACTGGTTCTATCAACTGAATAGAGCTAACATCTGCAGCTGGGAGGATTTGGCCACTGCATTCTACAAGCAGTACCAGTACAATGCCGACCTTGCTCCCACGCGCACTCAGCTTCAGGGAATGTCTATGGGTGCAGGTGAAGGTTTCAAAGAATATGCTCAAAAATGGAGGGGCCTTGCTGGAAGGGTACAACCACCTCTGACTGACCGCGAGCTCGTCGACATGTTCTTGGGGACCCTGTCTGGTCCATTCTTCAACCACCTGATTGGGAATTCTGCTGCTGGGTTTACAGATCTGATCTTGACCGGGGAAAGAATAGAAGTTGGCATCAAGTCGGGGAAAATACAGAATGGTGACTCCTCGAACACTGAGAAGAAACCATCCAAGAGAGAATCTAGTGATGTCTATGGCTCAAAAGGGCAGAATAGGTCCGAACACCGCCAAGATGTCAACGCGGTGGTTATTGCAAAACCGACCGGCGCTCCTCAGCGTCACAATCAGCAAAGGGAAGAGAGACCCAAAAGGCAATTCACCCCCCTCGGCATGACCTTGTCACAGATATTGCCACAGTTGCTGAAAACCAAGTTGGTAACTCTCATGGACCCTCCAAAGAATCCCAACAGGACGCCTTCAAGGTATAACCCCAACGTTCGCTGCGCTTATCATTCTGACAGCCCGGGGCATGCTACCGATGATTGTTAGACTTTGAGAAACAAGGTTCAGGATCTGATCGACGCGAAGGAAGTGACTCTCCAGAGACTCCGAATGTGACCACTGCTCCCTTGTCAAAACATGGCTAGGATTGGAAACTTTTGTTCATTTGAATGTTCAGATTGTAATTTTCTTTGATTGTTCAAACATTTTATTTCATGTCAAACTTGGTTATTTCGTTAATGCATTACACATGTCTGTTTTGAAGTAATTATTTCGTATTCACTATATGCAAACTGTTTTCATATTTTTGTGATGATCAACTCTTGATTGAAAATTCTAAGCCTCTTGAGGGAGGATGACGAAAACGATACCACGATCTTTACAGTATGCTTTTAAACGGACCCCGCTGATGAGGTACAGGCATTGTTTCAATTCTTAAACACTGGAGTTATAAGGAAGATAATCCCTCGTCAACCCCTCTGAGCCAAAGAAGTAGGAGTTTTTCTTTTCGAAATTTAAAACCCTTAATCATAACCTGGGGCAGGGTAGTCTCTCAGTTGATCCAAGTGCATAACAAATGGCACCAAAGAGGTCCTTACAAAACAAAAGACAGTGATGGTTCCGAACAATCATACAGACAGGCAGTCATTACTTCTCAAAATAAAAACCCATTAAGTCAAAACCTATGAAGGAGACTTACAAAACTGGGGCACCCCGCTGACTGTAATTCCAAAAAGAAACAGTTCAGGCAAAAAACAGGGATAATGAAAGAAAAAGAAAGAGGTCTTACAAACCCTAAACCAAACAAAAATGACTGCCTATTCAAATAAACGTTCAACATCCGAACCATCACTGGAATTTCAGAGCAAAGACTCAAACAAGGTCTAACGCACGATCAGCTGAGTTTAGGTTTGAAGAACATCACGAAGAGCGGGTGGGTACAAATAATTTGAGCCTTTATCCTTTGTTTCTTAAACCGTGAACCAGGCCACGCTACAACCCTTAAAAGTCCTAGCTGAAGCATGGGTTAGTTCGAAAGCATACTGTTACCAAAGGTATCCTGACTCCTTAAGGATTACGGTAAAATAACGAGTTGACGTCACAGTTTACAAAAAAAATTCACTTGCTTTTACTGAAAAAAATGCATTTTCAAAAAATTTCAAGACAGACATAAGCTTTGCATTTTTAATATAACATTGCTTGCATGTGACTATTTGTTTGAACAGCATAGAAATTCGCACGAAGAATATCTGATGAACAAAGACACTTCCAATCAAGGGGCATGGCATGATCATTGTCCGTCATCTGGGGCAGTCCAGTCAAGATTCCGAGAATCTCTCAAATGCCAAATAGTTAGGGGAAAATCTCCACCTGAGTCACTCGGGGCATTGGACCTGAATTCCAGCAACGAATCTTGCATGATCAAACATCTTCTGGCAGCATGACAACACAACAACAGGGGCAACTCCCTGCATTCTGAGAGTGTGGACATAGTCGAAAAAATACTACGCACAATTAAAGACCCACTAGGTTGACACACCTAGGCAAAAATAAGGGCTTCCCGGCGAACCGAAAGGGTTCGGGCAAAAATAAGGGATGAAAAGAAAAAATCTGTACACCCGGCAAGTCGAAAACCTGAAAAGGCGGCTTGGGCAAAAATGGGTATCCCGATGGACTGAAAACCCGAAAGGGCGGTCCAGGCAAAAGTTAGGGATCGAAGCGTACGCCTATGTCCCGACATCTCGTCACTTGCCTACCAGAAGAAGATTTTCAATTGGCAGTCATCAAACACCTTCACAGGTACTGTGATACGGTGGGAGAACTGACTTGAGGTTTTGCGTTTGTTTTCGCAAATGTTTCGGTTGAGCAAGAGTCGCCACCGACTTTTTATTTTATCCTAAGGAAAGGTTTAAAAAGCACAGCAAAAACCTTTGAGATTTTTCTTGGGTTCGGGGAGTAGATTATAGAAAGGGAAGGTATTAGCACCCTTTCTATCCATGGTTATCCATGGGCTCTTAGTTACTTGCTTAGATCACTTGCCTTTTATTTTCAATTATTTGAAATGGTGCTCTTGTGTGTGTGTGGGTTTGAAAAATGTTTTGAAAAGAAGCCAATGTGGTGGCAACCTTTGTAATGATCCATGTTGGGATGTATACAAAGGTGTATGTCTTTTGAAAAGATTTTCATTTGTTTTTGAAAGTTATTTTGAAAGTGTTGTGAGGTGTGGTTTTAGAAAATAGGCAAGTGTTTTGTTTTTTGCAAGTTTTGATTCAAGTAACTAAGAGGTTATCTACTCCTAAATTTCTCAAAGTTTATTGCTATGTTTTAACCCTTTTAATAAGTTTGTTCCACCATTGTATTTGGTGGACAATCTCATGTTAGGATGTGAAAGGGACGGGCGCGGGTCATCGTTTAGACCATAATTGCAATGGTGCCAAGTATCTTTGGGCAATTTTCCTTAAGGGACTTGATCATTTGTTTAGGCAACATTTTGAAAGCGTCATCGAGGGACTATGATCATTTGATTGTTTGTTTTGCCCAAAGAGACCTAACATGCAATATGGCCCAATTTTGAAAGGCAACAAGTGGAATACCCTAGGGGGTGCAAGTGTGATTTGTGTGTCCATTTTCATGCTTGTTTGTCTTGAGATTAGGTCATGACTATTTTGTTTATTTTATTCGCATATAAATCCTAATTCTAGCATTGTATATTTAGAAAACGATAAAGTGCGAAATTTAAACTCCTACGCTATTACAACACAATAATATGGGGAGGGGGGTACAATGTTTCAAATGGGGATTTTGACAAGGAATTTAAACCTAAAACTATTACATCAAGATTTGAATTATTTACAAGATAAATTAATTGCACAAATTAAACAAGATAAGAATAAATATGCAAAAATGTAAAAAATGGTTTTTGTATGTATGAAAAAAAATATTTTTATGTGTCAAATAAATAAAATAAAAAGATTTTTTTTTGGAGCTTTTTTCATGTTTTAGGGTAAAACCCTAATTTTAAATCAAAAAGGGATATTAATCAATTAATTCATATAATAATTATTATTTACATACAAAAATAAAATAAAATATAGTATATTTGTAAAAAAGGTATTTTTTAGTATTAAATATTGAAAAATAAAATATGTACATTTTTTAGTATTTTATCCTAAGTATATTAATGTATACCTATATATTTATATTATTTACAAAATGTATATTATATGTATTAGTTAATAATATTTAATATTTAAATAAAAAAAGTAATTTTCTATAAAATATTTTCAAGAAGTAAAGATAAGATAAAAATGTATATAAAAAATATATTTGTACTATCTTAATATTTTAAACAAAAAAAGCATATATATATATATATATATATATATATATATATATATATATATATATATATATATATATATATATATATATATATATATATATATATATATATATATATATATATATATATATATATATATATATATATATATATATATATATATATATATATATATATATATATATATATATATATATATATATATATATATATATACAAACTAAAGAAACAATCAAATAAATACTTAATAAATTCAAAAAATGATGAGAAAAATATTTTTGTATTTTTAATATGCTGAGAAAAAATAAATGAGTCAGTTAAAAAAGAAAAAGTCAAAAAAATATTAAAAATGAAGCAAATGGGCTCAGGGGTGCAAAACCAAAAAGGGTGGTGTGAAAAGGAAAAACACTCAGGCCCAGCCCAAGAAGCCACTGTCTTCAACCTTCAGCCAAAAACAATTCAAAAACGCGCGCCCTGTTCTTGATCTTCTAACTCCTGATTCCTGGCTTATTAACAAAAACTCATAACATAAAAAATGTTCAGCATCAAGAGACGAATCCAACCATATGCAGAACTTGACCTAACTCTCTAAGATGAGGGAGAATTTCTTCTCCCCCAAATCCTAACCTAGATTTTCTGCCATTTTCAAACCTCAAATTCTCACAGCTCAAGCAAAAGAAATGAAAAGTAAAAGCATGTACATGTTCAGTGGCATGAGTAGAACATTGTTTATTCACAAACTTAAAGCTAATGATGCCTAATAAAAGAGATACGAATTCAAAAACTTACCTGTTCCGTTGAAGTTCTATCTGGCAATGTAGAAGCTTTCAGTGCAAGGTGATGATTGAAAAAGCTTCCTTGAGGTCCAGGGATGCTATTCCAATGTTTACTTTGTCTTGAAAGCTTTTGAATCGTGCTAGAGCACTTCACCTGCAAAACAAGAAACTGAAAATGGTGGAAATGGTTAGAGGGATTACAGGTCGTGTTTCAAGGCATGGTTAGCTTGCATAGGTGCTAGGAAATGTATGTGAACTGGTTTGGGCAAGAGAGCTTGAGAGAAATGGAAGATGACACTCAAACTGCAGGCCTGACCCTGTTTTTGCAGTTTGAGAGTGATTATGGCAATGGGAGTGTTTGAGAGGTGTTAGGGTCGTGTAAAAGCTTGGTTGGGATGTTTGGAATGTGTCTACAATATTTGCATCTGTGTTCTAATGCTGAGATGAAAGATGATCTATGTTATGGCACTTTACTTCACCCTTAAGCAAGCAAAACCAACTTGGTGTTTTAGGCAAGTAGGAGACCCCTAATGAGCTGCATAATCTCTCCTTGATCAGAGTTATTTGCCCATAATCTTGTGCCAATTGGATTTGGTTTGTACTTGTGGATTTGCATCATGACATAAAGTGAAACTTTAGCAAAAATGGAAAGAATGCTTTATCTTATTTGGGATTAATCCATCATACAATGCTTTAGCTCATGAAACAAGGTCTTAGCACAATGAACATGCATTAAATTATTGAGTGTTGGATGGTTTTAGGACCTGTAATCAAGGGGCATGCTGAGTTTTGAAAATGCATAGTGTTATGAACATGTAACTTGGCCTAATCAAAAGTGAGTTTTTGCTATATTGTGAAATTCGAATCTCTCAAGTCATGAGGTTGTTTGATGAGTTCTTGGACATTTTGGAAAGCTTGGAATGTGTACTACAATCCATCTTTGAAATGAAATTTGAAATTCCAAGTGGAAGTGTATGGAAAATGGCCTTGAAGTGGGGTAGAAAACCTTGTCAAAATAGGTCAAAAGCTCACTAAGTTAAGAATGGTTTAGTGCCCTTATTCAAAAATTTGTAACTTGAGATACAAGCCTCAAATGGGAAAACTTTGTGAATCAAAGTTGTAGATTATGCAACAAGCTACAACTTTCATGTTTTGACTTTTGTTTGAATCCAAATGGATCTTGGTGAAAAAGTGGGGCAAAGTTGGGAAAAAATTAGGGTTTTTTATAACTTAGAAAAATTCTAAGTTATGAAAAATTCTAATTTCTAACCCTAATTTGCATTTTGTGATTTCTTGGTGAACAAGTTTCATGATTTGACATGTTTTGATGAAAAATGAATCTTGACTCTTGATTTTGACTAAAAAGTCAAAGTTTGACTTTTCAGTATACAGTCAAAATTGATCAATTGACTAGGAAATTCAACTTTCAATCTTGTGTACTTGGGATTTTTTGAACTTGTTGAACATGTCAAGACAATTCCATGGGGTCCTTGAGTCCATATGTGAGCTTGGTTTGCCATTGGTTAGGTCAAACAGTCAAAAATTGCCTTTGTGCAATCAAAACCCTAAAAATGACCATTTTGCCCTTTTGATGATCTGATCAAATTTCTTGTGGAATTGTGATCCAAACTTGATCAAATGGTCCATATGAGTTCATAATGTTGATGTGGGTCAATTTTCATGAGGTTTGACTGTCAATTGGCCACAGTTGACTTTTTCCCCAATACAGCTGATTTATAGGTCAACTGTCCAATTGACTGGGTAAAACTTGGAATCAAGACTTGAAACTTGGTATGGGTAAACTTGGGAGTCCAACATGAAGCATGAAAGTCATCTTAGGCTTTTTAGGTCAAAACATCTTTGTGCAAACACAAACCCTAATTTGGGTCAACAGTGCAAGGAGAAGTCTTGAGCAGAGGAAACCCTAACTGGATCTTGATCTTCAAAGGTCTTGATGAGAAAATGTTGAGGAAATGGGAGGGCAAATTTTGGGGTACAACAGGTACCTTCTTCTCCAACAGAAACTGGGGCAATAATGAGTTGTCTAAATGATCTGGTTGCCCTGTCCACCGAAGTGCCAAGGTAAGTTCAGCTGAAGAATACGACCAAGATACCTTCATTTCCAACAGAGCACAACAACGAAATCCCCAGCGGAGTTATCATCAAATCTCAGCGAAGTATCTCTTCCCACAGAGTAATTCCCCGCAGCGTAATCTCTTCGCCAAGTTTATTCCCCAACGGAGTTATCTTCTCCGACCGATATTCTTGCAATCATCATCCCCAACGGAAACGAAGAATCTCACTCTTCAACATCAGCCCAGGATTTGACTTCCCGGCATCCGTCAAGGATCTATTTTCCTAGACGCAGATACATTCACAAACATCACATTGTTATACATCATGATACATGCATATAAGCATCATATCATACAATCTCATGTGTTGAAAAATATTATTGCTTGATCCATATCATGCATTGCATATGACTGACCTTTACCTTTCAGGAAGGATACAGTTAAAAGATCAGCTATGTAGACGAATACAGTCAAAAGAGACCAACCCAGTCAAAGAATACAAATCCAGTTAAATAAATGCCTAAAGATTTCCCTGATCCAACTCGTCGTTATAGACACTCGTCGTTTTAGACACTCGTCGTTATAGACACCCGTCGTTATAGACACTCGTCGTCATAGACACTCGTCGTTATAGACACTCGTCGTTATAGACACTCGTCGTTATAGACACTCGTTGTTATAGACACTCGTGGTTATAGACACTCGTGGTTATAGACACCCGTCGTCATAGACACTCGTCGTCATAGACACTCGTCGTTATAGACACTCGTCGTTATAGACACTCGTCGTTATAGACACTCGTCGTTATAGACACTCGTCGTTATAGACACTCGTCGTTATAGAAACTCGTCGTTATAGACACTCGTCGTTATAGACACTCGTCGTTATAGACACTCGTCGTTATAGACACCCGTCGTCATAGACACCCGTCGTCATAGACACTCGTCGTCATAGACACTCGTCGTTATAGACACTCGTCTTTATAGACACTCGTTGTTATAGACACTCGTCGTTATAGACACTCGTCGTCATAGACACTCGTCATCATAGACACTCGTCGTTATAGACACTCGTCGTTATAGACACCCGTCGTCATAGACACTCGTCGTCATAGACACTCGTCGTTATAGACACTCGTTGTTATAGACACTCGTCGTTATAGACACTCGTCGTTATAGACACTCGTCGTTATAGACACCCGTCGTTATAGACACCCGTCGTTATAGACACTCGTCGTTATAGACACTCGTCGTTGTAGACACTCGTCGTTGTAGACACTCGTTGTTATAGACACCCGTCGATAAAGACCACCCGTCCATGGAATTAACCTGTCAGTAGAGACAACTCACCAACCTTTCTGAATTCCAGACTCGATTCCTGTATCCGGCCAAGGCACGTCTGAAGAGTTTGAGGATCCGATTCCTGTATCTTGCCAGGGTGTATCTGTTGACGACTAACATTACCAGACTCGATTCCTGTATCTTGCCATGGCACGTCTGAAGAGTTCGAAGATCCGATTCCTGTATCTTGCCAGGGTGTATCTGTTGATGATTATATTCTCCGGACTCGATTCCTGTATCTTGCCAGGGTACGTCTGAAGAGTTTAAAGATTCGATTCCTGTATCCAGCCATGGCACATCTACACAAAGAGTTTGAAGATCAACTCCTGTAACAGGCCAGGTAATTATTTTCTTTTCTCAGGTACGTAAGTTCTCGCTAAGGAATCTCTTACGCGATCGACACCTAGATGGCATCTATAAGCCCATCCACATACTAACAGTCTCCAAATGGCATCTATAAGCCCATTCCCGACAAGGCTCTGTCACAACTCCAAATGGCATCTATAAGCCCATCCTTCTATCCGTCATCTCTCCAAATGGCATCTGTAAACCCATTCCCGCCATCACGTTGCTGATACTCTACTATGCGAGTGCAAATTTCTGGGCACTCTAGTGTTCAATCATCTTCCACCTTCGGATCACGAAAGGCACGCAAGCCAATCTACATCCTCAGGTTTAAGAAGATTGAACAGGGGCAATTGTTGTACCCCAAAATTTACCCTCCCATATTTCTCAAAACATTTCAAGAAAAATTCACAAGTCCAACCCGGCGCGTCATATTCAGGTGTTCTTTCACCAAGATATCTCTGATAACGTATTCTCAAAATCAGGTTCGGCTCAAGAGTCAATTCTTTAAAGAAGGTATCCGAATGTGTGAGTTTTCTTGAAGAAATATGGTGAAAAAGTGTGCTGAAAGTGCAGTTTTTACGCGCTAAAAAAATTCATAACTTGAACATCGCGACTCGTTTTGAACCAGTTCCGGTGGCCAAAATTCCGTCTTGACATTATCTACGTTTTCATCTCTCACGGCTGGAAGCCAATTTCGATCAGAAGGTCTTCAAAAATGTGGATTTATCAAGTATTTTCATACAGAAAATTTGTGACAGAAGTTTATTTGCGTCATGTTCAGAAAATCATAACTTGGTCGATTTTCATCTTATCGAGCTGGTTCTGGTGCCAAAATTTCACAAATTGAGTTGGCTACATTTTCACAGAAGGTATTGAGTTCAAACGGTATTCAAAAGGCCTTCTTTTTTTGCTCAGAGTGCGTGACACGCTGAAAATCCTGAATGCTGAATATTATTTCATCTGAGCCGAAACTTCGAAAATTCATAACTCGGTCAATTTTTATCGGATTGGACTCATATTTTTACACAAGGTCACTGACTCATAGATCTATAACTTTGCTTCAAAAGTCGAGACCAAATTATGCACCGATCAATACCAGTTTTTTATTGAAGAACGTGTCAGAGTCGACACTGGAGCCCAAAATAAGTTTGTCTGAGCTGAAACTTCAAAAATTCATAACTAATTCACCGTTTATCCGATTGAGCCGATTTTCGGACAGGAGTTAGTTATCGATGTTGGCTACATTTTGTTTTCACATTTCAACTTCAAAAATTGCACTTAAGTCCCTGCGATTTAGCCTGGAAAGTGACGAACTCAAGTGAACATTGGAGGCCCAATTGCACATTCAAAGCCCATTTTCTTTACCCTAATTTCCATTATATAATCACCTTCTTTTCACACAAACCAGAGAGGAGGAAAAGAGAGAAAAAACCTTGCCACAACACTGTCAGAATATCAAATTCTTTCAAGAACCCTAAAACCTTGAAATCCTTATTACAAATCCCTCTCTCACTACAAACAAGCCATCACAGTTACAAACCAACACCTCACTACTTCTTCAGTAAGAGTAAGGCTGGCTTGATCTCCATGATCAAAAGGGCATAAAAGCATTCATGTCACTACTTTTCCAGTAAGGGTAAGATTGATTTTATCTTCATGATCAAAAGGGTATAATCATTCATACATGCCATATTGTGCCTAAACATTAAATTTCTTCATATATTGGCTTTATTTGCATTTTATGATTTTATTTAATGTGTTCATGAGATTCAACACTGCAGATTTAGACAGGATCCCATGCAGGTTCATTAAGGAACGTTGAGCCCAAAACACAAATGGCCAAAAGCCAAAAGCCAAATGGCCAAAGTAGAACAACTTATGCATGACACCAATACATGGCGAGACAGACATCCTGAGAAGATTAAGGAACGTTGAGGCCAGAACACAAATGGCCAACAGCCAGAACACAAATGGCCATGAAACCCAATCCAATGGCCAAAGAATGCAGACCACGGTACTCAGGAGTCAATGAACACGCACGTGATGCCAGAAAGTCAAACAAGACTTTTTGTCTAATGGGCCAGAATACTTCAAAAAAACCTCCAATTGAGCCTGAAACCCCCCTTGGTTTGCATCCTTTTTAATTTTATTTTATTTTCTTTTCTAATTCTTTTTTATTTGTTTTAATTGTTTTTTTCACCATAAAATAATTTTCTATAATAAAAACAGAAAAATCAAAAATACAAATATATTTAATTATTATTAATTTCATCACTAACCTTTTTTTTTATAAATAAAATCTAACCATTAACTTAGTTAATTTAGGTTTCAATTTTAACATTTTTCTTAATAAATTAAAATATGTAGAAATTAGGTTTTTTTAATATTCTCATCTTTTTTTTAATAAATAATTTTCTCATTATTATTATTATTACTTATTAAATACTTTTGTAAATAAATATGTAAAATAATTAATTAGTGTAAATTAGGTTTTAAACTTTAACCTTTTCTTTAATAATTAAAATATTTAGAACTAGGGTTTCATTTAACTTCTAATTAATTTTCTTTATTTCCATTAAATACCAAAAACCTAAAAAATATTTCTTTTCTTTAATTTAATAATCAATTAGTTCTTTTAATTTAATTTAATTTCAAAAGGGTCCAACGCCCTCGAACGTTCTATTTTCTATTCTTTTCGCGCATTTATTCTTATTTTTCTTGTAAATATTATGTAATTTCTCAAGCCATGTAATAGTAACTAGGTTTTACTCTCCGCATTTTTATTTAAAACGGGTCTTTGTTAATTTGGCGATGTATAGACCCGCGCCTTGTAATAGCGTAGGATTTTACTTTCCGCATTTAAATTTCCGCACTCTTAAAACTGCTAAACTTTGCATGAAAGAATGTATGGCCTAAATTAAAAACAAGCGTAGATCACCATGATACATGTACAAAATAAATCATAACTGAAAATAACACACAAATTCACACACCACTCTTAGGGTACGCCTCACTGTTGCCTTGCCCTCGAAACGTGGTCGTCGAGTATAGGACGTTTTAGTAAGTCCTTATGTCCATGATCTATGGCATAAGGGTAGCTTCTAAGGTGTCCTACTGTTGCTCTGGTGACCACACTGTCCCTAAACAAACGAATTGACCCGAACACCTCCAACGGTGGTGCTACCTATCTCTCAATGGTGGGATTGCACTACCTTAAGGACATTTACACAGCCTAATTCCTTAGGGTAGGTAGATGACTCGTAGATACTTGCTCTATTAAAAAAAACAAATCAAAACTCTTTTCACACGACACTTTCAAAAAGCTTTCAAAACAATTTTTCAAACACTCTTGAGGACTGATACAAGAGTCATTCTGAAATCTTTAAACGAAACTTTTTCAAACCCACTCACACTTTGAAAAGCAAACATTTTGAAAACACAATGAGCAAGTATCTAAGAGCCCATGGATAACCATGGATAGAAAGGGTGCTAACACCTTCCCTTTCTATAAATCTACCTCCCGAACCGAGAAACTATCTCATAAGGAATTTTGCTGTGCTTTTGTCCTGTCCATGTTGGAGAAAATAAAAGACGGTGGCGACTCTTGCTTCCGCGACATTTCGCGAACCAGCGTTAAATAGTCAGTTCCAGATCCACCGATCACACAAATGCTTCAACAAAAATGGATACCCCTGTTAGACAATCCAATGAGTCTCAACCACGCCTGAAGCGTGGCAGACCAATCAGTTCCAAAGATAAAAATCCTCGAACAAGAAAGAGAGCTAAGAATAAAGATGAATCGAGTGAAGATATAGAAAATCTAAAAGAATTTTCATGCATAATAAATATTTCATCTCAAGAAGAGATTGATCAGGTACTTGAAACTCATGAAAATAAAGAGATCTCAATAAATTATGTCCAAAATGGAATACAATAGAATCGACACGAAGTCGACATTGATGATATTTTTTTGTATAATATAGCGCTAAGTGGTGTTGTACCCCAAAATTTGTCCTCTCATTTTATCAAGATTTCCCCTCACAAGATTCTTTGGACTCAAGACCAAATTAGGGTTTTGCTCTGCTCAAGACATCTCCTTACACTGATGACCTAAATTAGGGTTTGAGTTTGCACAGGGATTTTTGGACTTTCAATGCTCAAAGTGACTTTCATACTTCATGTTGGACTTAAAATATTGCCTCTACCAAGTTTCAAGCCTTGAATCAAATTTTTACCCAGTCAATTGGACAGTTGACCTAGAAATCAACTATATTGGGGAAAAAGTCAAATGTGGCCAATTTACAGTCAAACCTCATAATATTTTATCCACGTCAACATTCTAGGCTCCTATGAACCATTTGATCAAGTTTGGATCACAACTCCTCATGAAATTTGATCAAATCATCAAAAGGGCAAAATGGTCATTTTTAGGGTTTTGATTGAGAAAGGGCAATTTCTGATTTTTAACCTAGTCAATGGCAAATTGGGTTTAAGCATGGATTCAAGGACTTAATGGCATCATCTTGACCTAATTACATAGTTCAAAAGATCTCAACTGCATTGGATTGACAAATGAATTTTTCAGTCAACTGATCAAAATTTGACTGTACATTGAAAAGTCAAACTTTGACTTTTTGGTCAAAATCAAGTGCCAAGGGTCATTTTTCATCAAGATGTGTCAAAATATGAAACTTGTTCATCAAGAAACCTAATTTTGCAAATTAGAGTTTAAAATTGAAAATTTTCATAACTTAGAATTTTTCTAAGTTATGAAATTTTCTTATTTTTTCCCAACTTTGCCCAACCCTTTCACCATGATGCAATTAGATTCAAACAAAACTTCCAACATTAAAGTTGTATTCCTCCACAAAATCTACAACTTTGATTCACAAAGTTTTCCCAAAAGAAGCTTGGATCTCAAGTTATGATTTTTGGAACAAGGGTCCATGAAACTTTTAACTTAGTGAAATTTTGCCCTAGTTTAGGCAGGATTTTGACCTATCTTCATGACCATTTTTCACATAGTTCCACTTGGAATCTCAAAATAAATTTCAAATATGGATTGTAGAGCATGTTACAAGCTTTCCAAAATGTCCAAGAACTCTCCAAAATTATTTATGGTTAGGGAGAATCGAAGATTTGAATTTGGCAAAAACTCACTTTGATCCATGGCATTTTCATGTTGGCACAAGTTGCAAAATTTGTCCAAACTTGCTTTGTACTTAATTACAGGTCTCTAAACCCTTCCACACTCAAAAATTGAATGCAAACTCATTGGTTTAATGTGTTATTCTGATCAATAGAGGTTTACACATTGAATTAATCTTTAAATGGCAAAAAGGTAGCATTTCCATTTTCATAAAGGCAACTTTATGTCAACTTGCTTCTCTTGAGCCTTGGACCTCTCTCTTTGAAGCAAACAAGTTCCATAAACTTAGGCAAAAGTACAGCAATCTTGTGCATGCTTGGAGATAGCCTGTACAGGCCTATCTTGTACCACTTCACACTTTTCTTTCAAAATAAGTCAACTTGCCAAAATCACATATCTTGAGTATCTGTTATAACCAAGCTTGGGGACCATTCCAAACAAGTTTTGCACATTGCCTTGAGTCAGAAACACGAGCCATTCATCCCTCAAACACTCTTGAACATCAAAACACATTCCTCTTGCAAAACAGGGCAGCTTCTGCACTTTGAGTTCTAAAACAAAAACCACTCGTGCGTTTTGCCCCAAACCACTTCCAATACCTTCCATATAACCCACCTGAGCTATCCCAACCATTGGCCATTGATTGTAGCTCCATTTGCAAGCTTCACCATTTCTGTTTTCAGCTTGTGCAGGTTGACTTCTACAAGCTTGTTCAAGCAAATCCAAAGCAAACTAAGCATTGGGGAAGGTCAGAGGAAGTTCAAGCAAGCTCCCAAGCATCTCAGGCCTCATTGAAAAGCTCCACATTGCCATACACGAGTTCATCTGAAACAGGTATTTGTCAACTTTCTATCTCTCTATTTAGGAATCATTAGGCTTAGGTTTGTGAATAAAAAATGTAGTACTCATAACCCTTAAGCTGTACATATGCATAGATTTCATTTAAGTTAAGTGTGCTAAGAGAATTTGATTGATGAACTTCCTGAAAAAGTTAGGTTAGAAATTAGGGCCAGAGAAATTCTCTCTGGTCTTTGAGAGTTAGATTAAGTTCTTTATATGGTTGGAATCGTCTTGAAAAATGCTATGACTTTGGTGTTATGAGTTTTTGCTTTAGAGCACGTATGCATGATTTCCAGATTTTGTACACAGGCGCGTGTTTGTGATTCAAAGGTTGAAGATGAAGCTGATCTGGGCTGGGCCTTGACCTGGCTTGCTTTTGACACCTTCCCCTTTTCATAATCTACCCCCCGAACTCAAGAAAACATCTCAAAGGTCTTTCCTGTGCTTTTTGACCTTTCCTTTGGATAAAATAAAAAGTCGGTGGCGACTCTTGCTAAACCGAAACATTTGCGAACACAAACACAAAACTTCAAGTCAGTTCTCCCACCGCATCACAAATGGCATAGAGGATCATGAACCAACGTATATTAAAAATTGTAGACAAAGTGAAGATTGGCCAAAATGAAAAGATGCAATTGAAGCATAATGAAACTCACTCTATAAAAGACAAGTTTTTGGATTTGGAGTCTGAAGACCTCAAGGTGTGAAGTCAGTTGGTTACAAATGGGTTTTCGTGCGAAAGCAAAATGAAAATAATGAAATTGTGAGATACAAAGCTCGACTTGTCGCTCAAATATTTTCACAAAGACCTGTAATTGATTCTGATGAGACATACCCACATGTAATGGATGCAAGCAATTTTCGATATTTAATAAGCCTTATAGCACATGAAGGACTTAATTTGCACATGATGGATGTTGTAACAGCTTATCTTTATGGTTCACTTGATAGTGAAACTTACATGAAACCCCCTGAAAGATTCAATGTACCAAATGCACATAATTCCGAATCTCGAGAAAACTACTCCATAAAATTGAACAAATCTCTCTATGGGCTGAAACAATCTGAACGCATGTGGTATAACCGTCTTAGTGAATATTTGCTTAGAGAGGGATATACAAATAACTCCATTTGTCCTTGTATTTTTATAAAAAAAAGATCAGGAAAAGAATTTGCAATAACAGTTGTCTATGTTGATGACATAAATATTATTGAAGCTCCTGAAGAGCTTCCAAAAGCTATGAATTGTTTAAAGAAAGAGTTTGAGACGAAGGACCTAAAAAAGACAAAATTATGTCTAGGTTTACAAATTAAGCATTTGAACAAAGGAATATTTGTACATCAAGAAGACTATATAGAAAAGATGTTAAAACGCTTCTATATGGACAAATGTCACTCATTGTCTACTCCAATGATTATGCAGATGTAGATGCAGGTTACTTGTGGGATCCTCACAATAGTAGATCACAAATAGAAAATGCTTTCATGCAAAACTTTTAGTACTACACGAGACAAATGGAGAATGCTTTCACAAAGTCACTTCCAAGTAGAACATAAATAATCATTAAAATCATAAACGTGATTTTTTAATTAAATATTATATATTTTATTAAGTATATATTATTATTTTATTTTAGAAGTTATTAAATATATTGGGCTTAAGACCCATGGTCTCATCTTGTTACTATTCCACTAATACATATGAGTAAGATGCTTTATAAACATTATACTATTCTAAAACAATCGATGTGGGACTCTGTTTGTTATTTCTATACCACAATAGCACTTCTTTTACAGAGGAGGACGTGTACGTAAAGCCTACAACATTAAGAGATCCTGCTAGTGTTAAAATGCTTCAGAAAAGTCTTTTGCTATTAGTGCACCTATTTGAAATACCTGCAAGTGATGTTCCATGAACCAAATGATGTTCCGTGAGAAAACGGGCTTAGGCCAAAAAACGTATTTTTATAATTTAAAAAAATAATTGAAAATAAAAAATTAATGAAAAAAGTAAAAGAAAATAAAAAATTAATAAAAAAATATAATATATATAAAAAAAGAAAATAAATTTCAAAAGTATTAAATAAAAATTTCAAAAAATAATTTAATTTCACATGGCTTTTAATATTTAAATAAAATTAAACAAAATTTCAATTGTCCTGTCAAGTCATCAAAAAATGGAATCTTAGCTCAACGAAGATCATAACGACGAAATCTGAATATTACGAGGGGGCGATTATAATTTTTTTTTATCAGAGGTTAAAAATAAATCTCGCTAACATTACATGAGAATTTGTATATTTAACCCTTATTTTAAATATAATAGTGTACATAATGAGTTTGCATAAATGATGGTGTACAAACTTATTTCAATAGACTAACTAAATTTTACCTTATTAAAAAAAACAAGAATCTTTCTAATTTCGGAGACATGCATGTGATCCTTTAAAATTAAAATCTACTCAAAAGTGGATTTCGGCTCCACTTCTCCAATACTGAAAACATTAGTGGCATGGACAACTCCGAACAACACTTTCTTATTTTAAACATTTATGTAAGTTTTGAACATCCCACGATCATAACAAACATGATAAAAAAAGTCATTGTCTATCCACCAACCATCAAATTCACTAACCATCTTGATTTAAATGATCATTGCAATACATTGTCCATTAGTCAAGTTAACATGTGCATTAGGGACAACACGAGGTTTAGGCATGATCTTGTTGGGTGAGAACATGGAGTAAGTAAATAGGGGAGGGAGGGGGGGGGGGGGGGGGGGGGGGATAGACTTTTAAAACAAAATTCAGTCGATTTTTCATAAATGAATTATCAGAGGTTTTTAGAGTTTGCAAGCGGAATATTTAGAGCGAAAATATGAGAATTATACTTGTATAGGAATAGTTTCGCGTAAGCACTTAATCACTTCACAAATATCACAAATGATCTAATGATGATACATAGGGTATTCGATTGGAAACCTAAGAATTGGAAATCTAATGATCATAAATCACTACTAATTAAATATACGATAAACTACTCTAAGAATTGGAAACCTAAGCATTCAATATCCTACTAAATTTAAACGCGAGAGTAAAAGAGAGAGAGAAAACACAGAGATTTATAGAGTTTCGGTTTTCGTCCTCGCTTTGCCCATGTGCACTCTTCAATGGTTTCCAATTGGAACCTGCATAACTCCTTTTTATTTTGACTAATATTGCAAGATATAATACTATCACTAGTCCATAATAATGCTGAAGTAAATAAATATTCTATCTGGATCTTAACTTGTATATAGTATAATATCAAACTCTTATGTGCAATCTTTACTCGATTCACACTTCTAAATCTTCCAATATCACCAATCTACTCCAAGCCTTCGTGTGTAGAAACCAACCCTTTGATGATACCGATTCTTTAAGCGGTGAATTATCTGAAGATCTAAGAAGAACTTTGCCTTATTTGTAGTCTTCCACATAGTCACTACTAAGGCAATATGGAGAAAAGAACTTCATTATTTTCACTGGAATTTGTCATCACCATTGACAACTCCTCAATCTTGCAAGAACCTGGAAATATTTACCCAAAATTCAAGAACGATTAGTTTTAAGATATCGTCTCCCTAATCAATCACAAATATCTCATTATCAATATATGAAATCAAAACTAAGGTTAAAGAAGAAAGAAATTTGAACACAAGGGTTTTGAACTTTTCAAAAGTGAGAGAAAGTTGATTTCACATAAAATTACAAAATGATTATGAAAATTTTACATGAAAAGTGTTAAATAAAAGTTTTTATATGTGCTTGAGATTAAACACAAAAATGAGTGGTAAAAGTTAGTTAAATTTGAATCAAGAACATCTCATGGTTAGAGTCAAATGAGCAAGTGAAGTGGAATAAAAAGAAATCAGTTTTTTGACCCATTTCACGCTTGATTTGAATTAAAAACAAAGTCTGATTTGAATCAAAGACCCCATGATTCAAATCAAGTACAACTCCTGATTCGAATCAACTGCAACAGGCCCTAATGGAAAATGGTTTGATTCGAATCAGGTAAAAAGTCTAATTTGAATCAAATCAAGCATGGGTGATAAGGAGGAGCTTGATTTGAATCAAGTGTAAAATTTGATTCGAATCAAAATGTTAGAAAAATCCCAATTTGCATCTGGTCAATTTGATTTGAATCAGAATGTGTGTTTGATCAGTTTGATTCGAATTAAACACAAAAAATCTCAAAATTTCATAGTTTTAAAAATACTTTGAGATTTTTCTTTGCACCTAACTTGAATCAAAGCACATACAGTTTTTATTCCACAGACTCATGCAATTGACTAAAAGCGTCATGATCAAGTTCAAATATAACAATTGTTTTATGCATGCTAAAATGAATAACGAATCAATTTCAACCTTGATTTAAAAGATGTGCAATCAAGGGGGAGACTCAATAAATAATAATAAATGAAAGTGACAAGACAAGCAACAAAATAACCTTATTGGGGGTGATTCCCCTATATATGTTAGGGACATGCAATAATCTCTCCCTAGGGATATGCAGCTTCATTCTCCCCCATTTTTTATGCTTGATAATCTTTCACTTGGAATTGAGTCGACTTTGAGCTAAAATAAAAAATTACACACAAACCACATTATAAAACGTATAAAAAAATTATATACTCATTACAACTTTCCCCCCCTTTGACAACATCAAAAAGAGATAACAACTGTTAGAAGTCTAAAAACCAAATAACCTACCAAAATAATTAGTTCCAGAAGAACACATGAGCTAAACAACTAAGAAGAATATACCACAACAAATATCATATACATAATTAGAAGATAAACATGATACATACAACAAAATCTAAAATAAACATGCAACACCAATATTCAACAATATACAATTAATGATCAAAACTTATCATGTAAAGGAATGCATTAACAACTTATCATGTTGTTTACCCTCATGCCATTAAACATGTAATCCTTCATCTCATTATGTACAATAATGCAACACGTATTTGTAAAAAGACACTTTAAAGCCTTTGTCACATAGTTGACTAATGCTAAGAAGATTATATTTAAGACCTTCAACTAACATAACATCGGAATAGTAGTAGACAAGGGATTACCTACACTACCTTTTCCAAGTATTGCACCTTTGTTGTTGTCTCCATAGGAAACAAACACTACAACAAATAACAATTTTCATGACGAAGCTTTTACGTCATCCAGAAAAAACTGAGGATTTATTCCAAGGCACACCATATTTTTTTGTTAAAAAAACAACTTGTTCCCTCGTTTATTTTAAAAACTGAGGTGATATACCATTTCACACATGCTTCGAATCCCAGCTACTGCACTATATGTTTTTATTTGTTTAGAAGCGTAAAATAAATGATCTAACCCTTTAGTTACTTTGATAACCTGAGGGACAAAATAATCAAATTTACATTCGTTAAACAAATTTCACCCTAATATTATCTTATTTGTAGCTGCCTCACTGTACAATGCATCATTTTTTTAGGATGGATTGCAAAACTAAAAAAAAAGTTCTTCTACCTTAAACAAAACATTTTTTTAGCTTTTGCAATCCATCTCAAACAATGGTGTTGATGTTGTTGTTGTTGTTGTTCAAGGTTTTGAACAACTATGATTTATTCCTAAAAGTATTTACTAATGGATTGCAAGTGTAGAAAAATATTTTCTAATTTTTGGAACAAACACCTTTTTAGAAGTTGGATGCATTCAATGCTTGCACATTGTATACGCTAGTGAAGACAATGATAATGATAACATCAACAATCAATCTTGGATACAAAGTTATGACATTCAAGCATCAACACCTATATGATGGATTGCAAGTGCAGAAAAATCATTGAAGAGATTTATTGTAAACAATTTATTTTAATATTATGTGTAGACAATGTAATATTAAAAAAAATAATAATAACTATCACCTCGGTTTTTAACCCTAACCGAGGTGATAGTTTAAAAAATAATATGAAGCCGTCCTAACTCGCATCATTATTCAGGATAGATTACAAGACAGAAAAAATCTTCAATGTTCTTCTATCTAAAACAAAACATTTTTTCTACCCTTGTAATCTATTTCACAAAATGGTTTTGTATTTTTCTTTGGAGAAATATTGTTGTATTTTTTCTCATTTGATAGATTGCAAGTACAAAAATTATTCTTTCTTCAAGTTAAGAAAAGAAGGAAGATCAACCTTTGAAAGTTTAAACAAAGAAGGGAGCTTAATTTTTTAGAAGATGAATATCAGTGAAACAGATCTCTAGCATCTTGTATGGGACTTGGACATGCTATATTTTTAATATTCTACATAAACAATCTTGATATTCTGTGAAGATTTGTTACATACAATGTATATTTAATATTCTGGAAAAACAATGTAACATTTTTGTAAATAATTTTTTTTAATCCAACCCCTCGATTTTATTCCAAAATCAAGAGGATAGTTAAGTGTTAATTTTCACTATTTTCAACGGTCTTAAACAAATCTTTGTCGTCCATTTAAAGGTTATCAACGCTCAAGAATCCGCCATTAGTGATCCGCGTGAAACCTAAGGGACATCCATTATATAATTTTTCTTACGATATTGGAAACCTAAATGAAACATATGAAACGCTTGAAACCTAAAGACACTTGGAAAAGTTCTCTATGATGGATTGCAAAAGTAGAAAATCAGTTGGGTTCAAGGTTTGTTTTATTAAAAAAAATTGTATCGAAAATATTTTTGATTATTAATATTAATTATCTTACCCTTTTTTTTTACTAGAAACAAATGCATTCCAGATCTATAGAGAATATTCTTGCACCCAACATTTAATCTTCACCTATATTCAATAATTCGAAGATCTAAGATCTACATCTTGAGAAAAATTGATTTTTATCTAGATTCCTAGAAAGTTTAATTTTAATTTTAATTTTAATATTTTGGATAAACATTGTAATATTCTGGGTAAACAATGTAACAATTTAAAAAAAAATAATCATACCCCTCGTTTATTTTGATAAACCAATATAAAATATATGCTAGTTTTCATAATAATAAAACTTTATGCTGCTGAGGTTCGACCCACACGATGATAAACTTTTACCTCGACGTTTTAAATACCGAGATGATAAGTCTTTACTTTTTATGATGAATTTTGCGTCCGACGTTACAAGCGTTATTTGTAGTAGTGAAAATCCTTCTTCTTTGCCTCATAGTCGATGAAAAGAGAAATGTCATCCGTCATATGTCTTGAGCATCCACTATCGAAAATCCATCTTCTCTCCATAGAGTCAAGAAATTCAACCTACAAGATTAAACAAAAGTGATAAGTACCAAGTTTTTATTGGATCCTTGAGAGTGAGTGAAATCATGGTTGCATTTGAGAAACCATTGAAAACACCTTTAGGGACCAAAAACTCCTAAATTTGCATTATTCAATAGTATGACCTTTATTGCAACAATAGATACAAGTCAAATTATGAAGAGATTTACTTTTACTATTTGGGTCCTTTTTAACAAAGCTATACATTTTATATGGTTTATTCAAAGACTCTTTAGACTCTGAGGGATCAATAGAAAATATAGCACTTGGTTGTAATGCCTTGTCCAATTTTGCTTTAAGAGTATTAGTCTCTTTTTTAAAAATGTGATAAGTTTCAGAACCTAACCATGAATGTTGTTTATCCTCCTTCTTAAATTTTAGACTATCTACCATAGATTTATTTTGAGATACCATTTGCTTTTCGATTTCTAAAACTTTAGCTTCTAAGTGTGAAAAGATCCTTTTATATGAAGCTAAATTTTTAAAAGCATCTACTATTTCTCTATGTAGATTTTTGAAAGATAATTGTAATTTGGAATAAGACAATTTATCAACATGTTCATATTTAGAATGACTTACATTTTTTCTTCTTCTTTTGACGTAGGTGGGCCGAGAGACAAACATTTTCCTCTACTTCACTATCACTTGAGCTTTCATCACTTGAGAAATCATTATCACTTTCCCAAGAAATGTAAGCTCTTTTATACTTGCTAGATTTCTTGTGTTTACCAATTCCCTTATCTTTGTCAAGCAATGGACAATCCAGCTTATAATGACTGGTTTTGCCACCATTGTGACATGAACCTTTTGATTTTCCTTTTTTATTATCAACTTCCTTTTTTATTATCAACTTCCTTTGAGGAGTTTGACTGTCTTCGAAGTTTTATGAGGTTTTTTCCAGAGTGCTTTGCATTATTTCTTTTGATGTACTTATTGTACCTTTTCACAAAAGCCCTATTTTTCATCATCCGAATTCTCGTCGTCACTTGTTTCATTATCACTTTTCTCAATTGTTGAGGACCTCGAACTAGAAACCTTTAGAGAAATGAACTTATTTTCTACCTTATTTTCCCTGCCTTTCTCCTTCTTTAGCTTCTTATCATGCTTTTTCTCATCTTTTTCCAAGCAAGTGAGTTCTTGCTTATGTTCTTCAAGTTTTCTAAATAAAGTTGTGAGGTATAATGTTGTAAGATCATTCACTTCTTTGATTGAGGTGACCTTAGGTTGACATTCTCTATTAAGACATCTCAAAACTTTACACTAAAAGAAAATTAAGGATTTACGATGCATAGGTTGTGACAGTTGAATGATAACCTTCTTCATTTTCTAGCCACGACGGTTTCCACTACAGTATTGGACAACCGCCTTTTTATTTTTTTAAAATTACAAAAAGTCACGATGGTTGGTCAACCAACTTCCCCTAAACATTAAACTACGATGTTTCACCCGTCACCCCTCCCCAATTTAAAGTCACGACGAGTACTTCACCTGTCTTCCCTCCTAAATCCATCCTAAATCGCAAAAATATTGTAAAATGCAAAGGCTACCCTAAATGCACGCACATCAAAGTGTAACATTTTCTTAATGAGTATTTCACTTTTTCTCGTATGTAAGGAAGATCCAACCTTACACTGCTGACAAGAATTTGTGGATCCATTTCTTTCAGGATAATCTTTCAGGGACTCAACTCGAGTGGTTCTATCAGCTGGATGGGGCCAGTATCCGTACCTGGGAAGATTTGGCTACTGCGTTCTATAAGCAGTATCAGTATAATTCTGACCTTGCTCCTACGCGTACCCAGCTCCAGGGTATGTCACTAGGGACGAGCGAAGGATTTAAAGAATAAGCCCAAAAATGGAGAGACCTGGCTGGAAGGGTGCAGCCGCCTTTGACTGATCATGAGCTGGTTGATATGTTTCTGGGGACCCTGTCTGGTCCATTCTTCAACCATTTGATTGGAAATTCTTCAGCCGGGTTTATGGACCTTATCTTGACTGGTGAGAGAATTGAAGCTGGTATCAAGTCTGGGAAGATACAGAAAGGTGCCTCCTCGAGCATTGAGAAGAAACCATTCAAGAAGGAATCTAGTGCTGTCTATGGTTCAAGGAGATAGAACAGACCGGAATGCCGCCAAGCTGTCAACGCGGTGGTTATTTCAAAGCCTGGTGCTGCTCCTCAGCATCATAACCAACAAAGGGGTGAGAGACCTAGAAGACAGTTCACTCGACTCAGCATGACCTTATCCCAGATATTGTCGCAATTACTGACAACTAATCTGGTGACTATAAAAGAAGCTCCGAAGGTGGTAAACACAATATCCCCAAAGTACAATCCTAACGCCCGCTGCGCTTATCACTCTGACAGCCTGGGGCATACTACGGATGATTGTTGGGCTCTGAAGAATAAGGTTTAAGACCTGATTGATGCTAAAGAGATATAGTTCGAGGCGCCCGAAAGGCCCAATGTTGTGACTGCTCCCATGCCCAAGCATGGAGTGAATGCTGTAGAGGAAGATCTGTTTGTAGCCTCTGTGGATGATATTGTTACTCCGCTGATGGCCGTCAAAAGGAACCTGTTACTAGTCGGTTTATTTCCGGGATGTAGTAAAGGTTGCCATCTATGTTCTGTTTCACCTACTGGGTGTCCATCTTTGAAGTCAGTTATCCAAAACCTGATGGATAATAAAGAAATCCTGTTTGAAAAGATTTCCAATCCTGCCACCCCTACTGAAGAAGTGTCCATTGTTATTATTTTCAATAATGCTCCCAAGGCTCCTTCAAGGAAGCCTGTCAAAATTATGCCTGTGCAGAAGCTTGCACCTATAATTATCACTGTTCCGGGGCCCATCCCCTATACATCCGACAAAGATGTCCCTTGGCACTAGGGGGCAGACGTTTATGTTCTTGGAGTCAAGCAAGAGTTTGATACTAATACCGACGTCAGCAACATCACCGGGCCTGCCAAAGTCACCCGTAGTGGTAGACTTTTCTCACCAGATATTGCGCCACCAGCTATCCAAAGACCTCTTGTCATCACACCTGCAAATGTACCTACTTCCCTTCCTAATCAAGTTCCTACTTCTACCCCTGCTGCCGAGTCATCTGATGCTCGGGGCAAAGGGATAGCCATTGATATGCCTGCCCAGACGGAGGCACCGAAGACCATCAATGTTGAAGCTTCCAAACAGGAGATGGAAGAGATTCTGAAGATCATTAAGAAGAGTGATTATAATGTAGTCGAGCAGCTGGGGAAAACCCCATCTAAGATATCTATGCTATCACTGTTGTTGTGTTCAGAAGCCCATGCCAAGGCTCTGATTACCTTCCTGAAAACGACCCACGTGCCACAAGAGACGTCAGCTGATCAGTTTACCGATTGTGTGGCCAACTTAACTGCTGATAACGGTTTGGGTTTCTCTGACGCTGATCTGACTGCTAAAGGGAAGAACCATAACGATGCCTTGCATGTCTCCATTGAATGCAAAGGCACTACTCTTGCACATGTGTTGGTTGACACTGGTTCCTCATTAAACGTCTTGCCCAAGAAAGCTCTAGACAGGTTGGATTGCGAGGGGCTGGAGCTAAAACCAAGTAACATTGTTGTCCGGGCCTTTGACGGGTCTAAAAGGATGGTACATGGTGAGGTTGACATTCCAATTAGAGTTGGCTCTCAGGTCTTCGATTCTACATTCTACGTGATGGACATTCGACCATCCTATTCTTGCTTGTTGGGTCATCCATGGATCCATAAGGCCGGAGCTGTGACCTCCACACTACATCAGAAGCTGAAGTACCCGGTCAGAGGGAAGATTGTGACAGTTCAGGGGGAGGAAGAATACATGGTCAGCCACCTCAACTCGTTTCGGTACATAGAGATGGATGGGGAGTTCATCGAGACCCCCTTTCAACACTTTGAAGAGGTTCCTCAGACACTGGCATCAGTGGAGACTGTGATTGAAGATTCTCCTTTGAAGATGGCTTCCCTAAAGGATGCCCGGGCTGTTATTGAGAAGGGTGAGTATGCAAACTGGGGCCGACTTCCTGACTTCACTCAGAAGACTGACAAGTTTGGTTAGGGTTTCACTGTAGAAGCTCAGAAGGCTGTTCGTAGGGCAAGGATTGGAAGACCTCTTATGTTCATCAGTAACTCAGGAGTAAACGCCATTGAAGAGGATGTAGAGGAATCTGAATTCGACAGCTGGATCTACCCAACGACCAACGGTGGTCCAAACAACTGGATAGCGAAAGACTTCACACCTATTACTTTTGTCACTCAGTAATGAACTCCTTTGTTTTGAATTTGTAACAGATAATATTATGAAACTTTATGGCCCGGTGTCTTACCCGGGGCATCGTGGCTTCATTTGTGAGGGCTTTTGTGTGTTATTTTCATATATCATTAATAAAAGCATTGGACATTTTTTTGCATTTCAAATCTTGCGCTCCTTGTCTTTCTTTATTATATGTCACAAAACAGCTATTTACACACACACTCACATATACAGGTCTCAATCCACTATGGATCTCACTGGTAACGACTCTGCTACTGCCAGTTATGACTTCGAAAATCCGATCAACTTAGCCGAAGACGGAGGTGAAGATGATTGCGAAGTGTCGGGCGAGCTTGCAAGACTACTACTCCAGGAAGAGAGGGCCATTCAACCACATGAAGAGCCAGTGGAAACAGTGAATCTGGGTACTGAGACAGACAAAAAGGAAGTCAAGATCAGTGCAAATCTGGAGCTTAGTGTGAAAGAACGGTTGATTCAGATGATACATGACTACGTGGAAATCTTTGCCTGGTCTTACGAAGATATGCCTGGGTTGGACACTGACATTGTGGTTCATCACCTGCCTACCAAGGAAGACTGCCCTCCGGTAAAACAGAAGGTCCGCCGTATGCGTCCAGAGATATCTGAGAAAATCAAGGCTGAGGTTATGAAACAATTTGATGCCGGTTTTCTAGCAGTAACTTCTTACCCCCAGTGGGTCGCCAATGTGGTTCCAGTGCCGAAGAAAGATGGTAAGGTCAGAATGTGTGTTGACTACAAGGATTTGAACAGGGCGAGCCCTAAGGATGACTTCCCTCTGCCTCACATCGACGTTCTGGTTGACAACACTGCTCAGCATAAGGTATTCTCCTTCATGGATGGTTTCTCCGGTTATAATCAAATAAAGATGGCTCCCGAAGACATGGAGAAGACCACTTTTGTTACCCAGTGGGGTACCTTTTGCTACAAGGTCATGCCGTTTGGGTTGAAAAATGCTGGGGCAACGTATCAGCGTGCCATGGTTGCTCTGTTTCATGATATGATCCATCATGAGATCGAAGTATACGTTAACGATATGATTGCAAGGTCCCAAACTGAGGAGGAACACCTTGACCATCTACAGAAGCTGTTTGACCGTTTGAAGTTGTACAAGCTGAGATTAAACCCGAACAAGTGCACCTTCGGGGTGAGATCTGGAAAATTACTAGGTTTCGTCGTGAGCGACAAAGGTATTCAAGTGGACCCTGCCAAAGTGAAAGCCATACAAGAGATGCCAGTTCCCAAGACTGAGAAAGAAGTCAGAGGCTTTCTGGGATGTTTGAACTACATTGCCCGATTCATCTCACATCTGACTGCTACTTGTGAGCCAATCTTCAAGCTATTGAAGAAAGATCAAGTAGTACGTTGGAACGACGAATGTCAGGCCGCTTTCGAAAGAATCAAAGAGTATATCCAAGAGCCACCCATTCTTATGCCACCGGTTGAAGGGAGACCTCTAATCTTATACTTGACAGTACTAGACAACTCAATGGGATGTGTGTTGGGGCAGCATGACGAGTCTGGTCGAAAAGAGCATGCTATTTATTACCTTAGCAAAAAGTTTACTGACTGTGAGACCCGATACTCACTGCTCGAGAAAACTTGTTGCGCTTTGGTATGGGCTGCTCGCCGGCTGAGACAGTATATGTTGACTCACACTACTCTATTGATTTCAAAAATGGATCCAATCAAGTATATCTTCGAAAAGTCTGCCTTGTCCGGAAGAATAGCAAGATGGTAGATGATCTTGACTGAATATGACATCCAGTACACGACTCAAAAAGCAATCAAGGGAAGTGTGTTGGCAGACCATTTGGCACATCAGGCAGTGGATGATTACCAGTCGATGAACTTTGAATTTCCAGACGAGAATATCATGGTGGTGACTGATTGTGAAATCCCTGGACCGGATGAAGGACCTGAGGAAGGATCCTGATGGTCTATGCACTTTGATGGAGCCTCAAACGCTTTGGGTAACGGTATTGGCGCTGTGATCATATCTCCTAAAGGCTCACATACTCCACTCACCACCCGACTATGTTTCAACTGCACCAGCAACATGGCGGAGTATGAAGCATGCATCATGGGTCTTCGAGCTGCAATTGACTTAAGGATCAAGTTTCTGAGTGTCTTCGGAGATTCCGCTCTCGTGATCATTCAGTTCAAAGGCGAGTGGGATACGAAACACCCAAATCTTATTCCTTACAAGGAGTATGTGTTGACATTGCTTCCCCATTTCGAGGAGATAACCTTTGAACACTTCCCAAGAGAGGAAAATCAGTTGGCGGACGCGTTAGCTACGATGTCCTCTATGTTCAAAGTCAAATGGCACAACGAGGCTCCCCGGATCATTATTTGGAAATTGGATGAACCTGCACACTGTTGTGATCTTGAGACCAAAGAGGTAACAGAAAAGCCTTGGTATCATGAAGTGAAGAGGTACCTTGAAGCTCAAGAATACCCCGAGGGTGCATCCGTTAATGACAAGAAGTTTCTGAGAAGGTTCGCGACAAAGTTCTTCATCAGCAATGACATTCTTTACAAGCGAAACTATGATTCAACCTTACTGCGTTGTGTGGATAAGATTGAGGCAGAAAAGATCATGGCAGAACTGCATGAAGGCACCTTCGGAACTCATTCCAGTGGACATACCATGGCAAAGAAAATCCTTCGGGCAGGATATTACTGGTCCACGATGGAAGCCGACTGTTATCAGCATTCTCGGACATGCCACAAGTGCCAGATCTATGCTGATAAAGTGCACATTCCTCCAGTTCCTTTGAACGTCTTGACGGCACCTTAGCCTTTTTCAATGTGGGGGATTGATATGATCGGCGAGATCAGACCTACGGCATCCAACGGGCATCGTTTCATCCTGGTAGCAATTGATTACTTTATGAAGTGGGTCGAAGCAGCTTCCTTTGCTACCGTAACCAAGAACGTCGTGGCACGGTTCATTCGGCACAACCTGATCTGTCGATACGGTATACCAGAGAGGATCATTACGGATAATGGTACCAATCTTAACAACAAGATGATCACTGAGCTCTGCGAGAAATTCAAGATACAACACCACAACTCTTCTCCCTACCGGCCGAAGATGAATGGGGTTGTAGAAGCGGCTAATAAGAACATTAAGAAGATTGTGCAGAAGATGACAGTGACCTACAAAGATTGGCATGAAATGTTACCATTTGCTCTTCACGGGTACCGTACCTCAGCACGGACGTCAACAGGGGCAACACCCTTTTCCTTGGTATATGGCATGGAGGCAGTCCTGCCCATTAAAGTTCAGATACCCTCTCTCCGGATAATGAAGGATGCAGGCTTGAGCGAAGATGACTGGATCCAGACCCGGCTTGATCAACTAAACCTAATCAACGAAAAGAGACTCACTGCTATTTGCCATGGTCAGACGTACCAAAAACGGATGATCAAGGCATTTAACAAGAAAGTCAGACGACAAGAGTATGAAGTCGGAGACTTGGTAATCAAACGCATCATTTCACCTCAAGGTGATCCCAGGGGAAAATGGACCCCTACGTACGAAGGGCCATTTATGGTTAAGAACATTTTCTCAGGGGGAATGATGATTCTAACCACCATGGACGGTGACGACCTTCCTCACCCCGCCAATAAAGACATAGTAAAAAGATACTACGCATGATTAAAGACCCGCTAGGTCGACTGGCCTAGGCAAAAATAAGGGCTTCCTGGCGAACCAAAAGGGTTCGGGAAAAAATAAGGGATGAAAATATAAAAAAATCTGTACACCCGGCAAGTCGAAAACCTGAAAAGGCGGCTTGGGCAAAAATGGGTATCCCGGTGGACTGAAAACCCGAAAGGGCGGTCCAGGAAAAAGTTAAGGATAAGCATAATACTATGTCTCATTGGATCACCCTGCATCCAGACTTCGGTATCAACTATCAGGCTCGGACGGCACCGATCAATCAGATTCCTCTTCAACTAAGCAGCAAAGTGATGAGATGCTTGAAGACATAAAGGCGATAGCAGAGTTGGAACCCAATGGGATTTTTTACACAGCTGTTTTGTTTTCTTTTCACAAACTGTATAAATCTTATTTGTTCGGCGGCGTTCTCTTACTAGGACGTCAGCCTCTTGTACAAAAGCGCCTATTTACAGGCAAATCTCAAAATCAATACAAGCTCATTTTTTCAGACAAATTGCAAATTGTTTTTCCTTTATCTATTTTGTTTTGCAAAGAACGTCCAATGTTCATTTTTGATATATGCATTTGACATTAATTGCTACTCATAAATATTTGCATGCGAAACAAAGGACTAATTACAGTTGACATCGGAAGTAGGGGCAATAAGAATTGACCAAGCGATCTAGTTGCTCTGTCCACCAAGGTACCAAGGTAAGTTCAGTCGAAGAATATGACCAAGATACTGTCACTCCCCACAGAGTAAGACAATAATGGTAGCTCTCCCCACTGAGAATTGCAACTATGAACAAATCAGCAATACTCTCCCCCAGGCAGAGTTGGTCTACCATCAGCCCTACAGAAGTTGGGTATCCCTAGTAGATCTTAATATTCCCCAGCAGAGTATACAGATATTCCTCAGCAAGCATCCCCGACAGTCTTAATATTCCTCAACAAAATATAAGATTGTTCCCCGACGGAATACAAGATACCCCCAGTAGAGCCATTTCCCAGCGCAGTCTAAAAAAGGCTTCCCCGCCAGAGTTGAATCATCTTCCCCAGTAGATTCTGGAAGCTTGTCCCCTGTAGAGTACAAATGTATCTCCCCAGCCGTATTCAGAGGTTATCCCCACAAAAGTCTAACTGGGTTATCCTCAGCAAGGTGCAACGGAAAGATCATCCCCAACAAAGTTCTTTCTATCCCCAGTGGAGTTCATCATCAAAATCCCCAACAAAGCTTATCAACGGAGTCCCCAGCGGAGTTATCATTAAAATCTCAGCGAAGTATCTCTTCCCCACAGAGTAATTCCCCGCAGAGTAATCTCTTCACCAGGTTTATTCCCCAACAGAGTCATCTTCTCCTACAGGTTTATTCCTGCAATCATCTTCGTGCATCATCCCCAGTGGAAACGAAGAATTCAACCAGATTCTTCAATATCAGCCCAGGATTTAACAAACTCCCCGGCATTCGTCAAGGATTTATTTTCCCAGACGAAAATACATTCATAAACATATCACATTTCACATCTCCTAGTTACATACATGATAAAGTGCATACGACACAACCTCATTTATTCTGGAGAACATCATGACATCATGCATTTCATACATCATGACATTGCATGCAACTAATGTTTTGCCTTTTCAGGAAAAGGTCAAATCAAAAGATGATTACCATCAACCTTTCAAGTTCCAGATCAACACATGTAACATGCCAAGAAATATCTGTGGACGACTGATTGTAGATCTATACCTGTAACTAGCCAGGAAAGTTATCTACATGAAGAGATTGAAGATCAACACCTGAAACCAGCCAGGAAACTATCTTTCTTTCTCCGGTCAGAGATTAACACCTGAAACCAGACAGGACAACTATCTCCTCGACCAACCTTTCATGTTCCAGATTAACACCTGTAACAGGCCAGGAAATATCTATGGACAACTGATTGTAGATCTATACCTGTAACTAGCCAGGAAAGTTATCTACATGAAGAGATTAAAGATCAACACCTGTAACAAGCCAGGAAACTATCTTTCTTTCTCCGGTCAGAGATTAACACCTGAAACCAGACAGGACAGCTATCTCCTCGACCAACCTTTGAAGTTCCAGATCAACACCTGTAACAGGCCAGGAAATATCTGTGGACTACTGATTGTAGATCTATACCTGTAACTAGCCAGGAAAGTTATCTACATGAAGAGATTGAAGATCAACACCTGTAACAGGCCAGGAAACCATCTTTCTTTCTCAGGTCAGAGATTAATACCTGAAACCAGACAGGACAACTATCTCGTCGACCAACCTTCTTAAATTCCAGATTAACACCTGTAACAGGCCAGGAAATATCTGTGGACTACCAATTGTAGATCTATACCTGTAACTAGCCAGGAAAGTTATATACATGAAGAGATTGAAGATCAACACCTGTAACAGGCCAGGAAACCATCTTTCTTTCTCAGGTCAGAGATTAATACTTGAAACTAGACATGACAACTATCTCGTCGACCAACCTTCTTAAGTTCCAGATTAACACCTGTAACAGGCCAGGAAATATCTGTGGACGACCGATTGTAGATTAATACCTGAAACCAGACAGGACGATTATCTACTTGACCATCATAAAGCAACCCTACACCGGTTCCTTCTCAATGCAGTTTTACACGGACTCATCATCAGGAAACCCTACACAGGTTCCTTCTTTCAACCTACCAAGATCACAATTCAACTAACAATCTCCAGATGGCATCTGTAAGCCCATACTCCTACCAACAATCTCCAAATGGCATCTGTAAGCCCATTCCCGACATCACATTGCTGATACTACACCATGCGAGTGCAAATTTCTAGGCACTTTAGTGTTCAATCATCTTCCACCTTCGGATCACGAAAGGCACGCAAGCCAATCTACATCCTCAGGTTTAAGAAGATTGAACAGGGGCAACTGTTGTACCCCAAAATTTTCCCTCCCATATTCTTCATGGTTTGTCAAGAATCATCTTCAAATGGTTCAAATTGGCTCAAGAGGTAGACAGTCAAACCACCTCCTAAGACAATTCAAAATTAGGGTTTTGGTTCTTTCAAGGAATTTGTGGTTCTCAATGGTTCAATCAAGTATCATGGGCCTATATACATTCTCAAGCACCTACATGCCAAGTCTCAAGACTCACAGTGCCAATTTGCACAGTCAAAAGCCTCATTTGATCTACAGTCAACTGCAAGGGCAAAATGGTCATTTTGCAGTCAAAAGTCAAAATTTTTGGTCAACATCTTATTTTGAGCTCACAATCATCATTTGATCAAGTCTTGATCATGATTCCATAAGAATGGCTCAAAAATCATCAAAGATGCAAAAGTTACTATTTTTGGACAGCAGAAAAGTCAACTGTATCTTGACCAGGGCATAACATTTTCATGGTTTGTCAGAAAAATTCCATCCAATGCTCATTTTTAAGGGGATGCAATTTCCTACAATCCATCTTCACACTCCAAGTTCAAGAAATGCCCTCACAAAAAGTTATCAATTTTTACATTATAGGTCAATTTCAAAAGTCAACAAAAATACACTTTGAGTCAAAGGCCATAACTTGAGATTGGTAAATCCAAATGACATGGGACCAAAGGCATTGGTTATAGGACTTCAAGAGCTTTCCAAAATGTCCAAGAACATGGTGATATGATCAAAATTGAGCAAGTTGTGCATTGGAGAAGTTGGGAAATTTTCATGAATTTGTAAAAGTCAACTTTGCTCAAAATACCTTATTTTTGCTAATGGGCCTCAAATCTCTTCTTGAAACTTCATCCATGACCTATGCACGACCCATCAAGCTTAATTGAATTTATTTTCTTATTTTTATTGATTAATTGGATTTTTAATTAATATTAATTCATTTAATTAATTTAAATTGTAAGAAAATGCAAGATTTGATTTTTCAATCAATTTATGAAGCAAATATGGTCAAGATATGCTGGAAAATTTGAGCACCAAGTCAAAGATATCAAAAAATCCAAAATTGGCAACTTTGTTCAATCATGAAAAATCAAAAAGATTTGATTTTCAATCAAGGATTCAAACATCAATGCAATGGATTTTTGCCCAAGTTGTTGACCTAATTTCATTCTCTTATACATAAGCAAGCAAACCCTGATGAAGAGGACGTGAAAAAGCTGCAGAAAAAAACCATAGCCAATTCAAGAAATTTCCAAGAAAATTGAAAACTGATTTTGGCATTCTAGGTTGATTCAAGGGTTTTTGATCATTCAAACACATTGTAGGAGGTTCCAAGAACGTGTTGCAATCAAATTCCAATGCCAAAGCTCAAGGAATCGTTCATTACAGTTCCACGGTTTTCCTTCTTTATCCATAATCGTAACTCTTAAATCATGCATATTTAACGTGTTTTCTTGATTGATTTGTGTTGCTAGGGACCATATGAAGCTAATGGCATAATTTAATTGAGCTATAACGCCCTAAATCAAAAGATGCCATGAACGATTTTCTAGGGTTTCCAAGCTTTGAATTAGGGCTTTCTGAACCAGGCAAAATTAGGACTTGTAAGACACATGGTTGAGATCGTTAGACCCAGACGAATGCAATCCACCCTTCGCAAAATATTTATATACCATGTGGTGCTAATCGCTATTTTTCGTGCAAGCGTATAGTGGGGGTTAAAACCCCCCGCTATCTAATGTTTATTATGCAGGAACGAACAAAGAAGATGATGAGGTATTAGCATACTATTGGCTCCTTTGAAAATCGCGCGCTTTTATTTTGTTTTCAGGTACATTTGTTTGTTTGTTAATATAATAATCGCCACTTATTTTACTAACAGTTGAAGCAGCGTAGTGGAGTGGTTAAGGCATTGGCATGTGAGCGCTGGGACATGGGTTCGAATCCCAGGTCCCCCAAAATTCTTGTTATTATTTTCTTGTACATATTCACATGCAGATCTCCAAAAGTAGTCCACCATGCATCTCAAACATCAACGCGCCATGTGGCTTCAGGCGTAGATCTAGTGGATATGAGTGGGAGATCACTATACTCCCCAGTCAATGAGCATGCAGGGAATCCTGGAAAGTCAAACAGGCTTTAGATTAATGGGCCATCAATTTCCAAACACACCTCCTAATTGGGCCAGCACCCCCTGGGTTATTCTTTTTCTTCTTCTTTTATATTTTCTATTTAATTGTTTTACTAATTATTATTATTATTATTTAATTAACCAAATTAATTTTTCATAATAAATTCAGAAAACTAAAAATAATATTATTTTTATTATTTATTAAAATTAATTTCACCCTTTTATTATTTTTGTAAATAAATATAATTAACTAATTTAGTTCCTAATTAGGTTAATTTTAATATTTTTTGCAATAATTTAAAATCAACATAGAATTAGGGTTCTTGACAATTTTAATCATCTTTTTTTATTTTATTTTCCTTAAAAACATAAAAAACTCAAAAAATTATATTTCTTTTTTATTATTAATTGATTAGTTTTAGGTTTAATTTAATTTACCTCATAAACATAAAAAATCTCTTCCTTTCTCAAAAAAGGGTCAAAACCCTAAAAAAACTCCCCGATTCAATTTTTCTCGCGCGTGATTATTTTTGATTCATTTATTCCTATTATGTAATTGTTCCGAGGATGTAATAGCTTTAATTAGGACCTCTTTTTATCGCTTTTCTTTAATTTCCCGCATTTACTTTTCAAGGGTTTGTTTTTGGCGATGTAAATACCCGACGCCTTGTAATAACGTAGATTTATTTTCCGCAACCTTTAATTGCTAGATGTATGTTAACTAGGCTATGCATGACAAGACTTCTCTGAAAATTAAAATCAATCGTAGCTCACCATTACTTGTACAAAGATAACATAACATGAAACCTGGCACACGTGCACATGCCACTCTTAGGGTACGTCTCACTTGGTTGCCTCGACGTGGTCATTGAGTATAGGATGTTTTAGAGGTCGCCCTCCTGTCTAAAGATCAAAAGTTGCCTCGAAACGGTTGCCTCGATAAAAAATGATCTAAGACATTAGGGTTACCGCTAAGGCGTCCTACTATTGCTTTAGTGACCACATGTCCAATTAATCGAATTGACCCAAAACTCCAACGACGGTGCTGCCTACTTCTCAATAGTGGGATAGCACTGTCTAAAGGACATTTACACAGCTTAATTTCTTTTGAGTAGGTAGAGGTTCTCAGGTACTTGCTCTTTCAAAACAAAAATACTTTTTGCACTTACACTTTTCTGACAAAAGTTTTCAAACAACACTTCATACACTCTTGAGGACTGATACAAGAGTTAAATCGAAGTTTTCAAACAAAACTTTTCCAAAACCCACAAACACAAGAAAAGCAAAACTTTTTGAAAACATAGTGAGCAAGTACCTAAGAGCCCGTGGATAACCACAGATAGAAAGGGTGCTAACACCTTCCCTTTCTATAATCTACCTCCCGAACAGAGAAATATCTCGAAAAGGAATTTTGTTGTGCTTTTGTCCTTTCCTTGTTGGAGAAAATAAAAGACGGTGGCGACTCTTGCTTACCGCGACATTTCGCGAACCAGCATTAAAAAACAGTCAGTTCTATTTCCACCGATCACGGAACTGGCGACTCTGCTGAGGACTCTTATAAGTGAGGTGTACCTTAGGATTAGATCATTATGTTTTCAATTGTATGCCTTGAATGCTTTAATTTTGTGGGCATTGTATCAGAGTTTTATAGATCCTAACCCGGATCTGGGGCACCCTTGTTTAGGTAAGTAGCAATAAACTGTGAGGGACATGTCCGGCGTAGACCGACACGGGTGAAGCAGTAGCTACATTGGTGTGACACCTTGGTCTGTACCGATATCCCTTGAGTTGGAACGAGGAGAATATGGGTCTTCTGAGGAGTCATTAATCACCAACTGACCTTAGAACCTTAAATTGACCAACTTGGCCATAGAACAGTAGCAGTATGCTACACTCATTGAGGCTAAACTCTCGCGATGGTTCCGGCCGCAAATAAAGGTTTCCAAATTGGAATTATGACCGATTGAGGGTAGTCAGTGATATTGAGATCCTCTAGAACCCGGTTACTATTTTTAGGACAGGTCTTAACCAACTGAAACTGAAAGAGGGTAGTACCTAAACTTCATGCTGGCCTGAAATCTAAGGGCTCTCTTGTGTGACTTGTGTGCCTTTGCTATGTTTGCCTTTTGTGAGTACTTATGGTGTGACTTTATCATAACATCATACCATCATAACATTGCATGCATCCTGCATAAAGACTGACCCATTTCAAAGACAAGAGGGTTTCATCTTTGCTCTGTTTTGTAGGACATCATGATGCCCATGCGTAGGAATACTATCCGGCTCAACTTTGTTCAACCACCTACTTTGCTTACAGAATTGGTTGGCAGGATTCCAGACACTACTTCCTTCATCAGGAAACATGGTTCTCTTCTCGGATTAGTCACTTCAAAGTGGGACCTACAGTTGATGAGTGTCCTGGTCCAGTTTTATGATCCGCTACACCATTGCTTCACCTTTCAAGACTTCCAGCTGGTCCCTACCCTGGAAGAATTCTCTGAGTTGCTTGGTATCCCTGTTTTGGAGCAGACTCCCTTTACTGGTTGGGAAAAGACCCTCAGGCCTGAAGAGATTGCTGCAGCCCTTCACTTGACCAAAGAGGAAGTAATGGCTAACTGGGAGACTAGAAGTGGAGTTAAGGGCTTTTTGGCTAAGTTTCTGGTTGACAAAGCTAATGGTTTCTGGAATGACTTAGACTTTCAAGCGTACGAAGACATTCTGGCTCTCTTAATCTATGGTCTGGTATTGTTTCCAAATCCTGACACCTTTGTTGATGTTAATGCCATAAGGATCTTCATCTCTCGGAACCCTGTACCCACTCTCTTGGGTGATATCCTTTATCAGCTCCATACTCGTACTGCTCGAAGATGGGGAACTTTGTTGTGTTGTGCTCCTTTATTGGCGAGGTGGTTTATTTCGCACCTCCCCAAGTTCGTACTGAAGAATAAAGATGGAAGGGGTTGGGCTCATAGGATAATGTCTCTTACTGATAAAGACATTATTTGACTCTCAAAGGCTTAGATGAGGTGGCCGTCATTGATCATTGTGGAGAGTACCCTAATGTTCCATTGATCGGAATCTGTGGAGGAATCTCTTATAACCCATGCTTAGCTCTCCATCAGTTTGGAAGAGCCAGAAGAGAAGGGCCTCATGAGATGTTGATACCTCATATCTTCTTTGATTTTCAGGTAGATAGCGATGAGCTGCACCGTAGATTCATCAGGGCTTGGGATAGAGTTCACAAAGTTGACCCACATGAGTTGGGACCAAAAACTTCTCTGCATATGGAGTCATATTTCAGATGGGTCCGCATCCGTGCTCAGAAGTTAGGTATGCCATACGAAGCTGTCAGGCCTATTACTCCTGAAGCTGCTGATAAAGATGGGGTTCCTCCAACTATTCTCCATCCTCATACACCTACTGATGTTGGCACACTAAAGAGGTCTTGGGCGCAATTGCAGGAAGAACGGGATTCTTATCGGGAAAGGTTCAACGAGCAGGAACAGAAGATCCAGAAGCTGACTAAGAAATTGGAGAATGAGCGGATCCTGAATGATTATATCCGCACTGAGAAGAAGAGGCCATGGGAGCAGTGATGGACCTTTGATGTTTTATTTTATGGTTTATTTACTTTTCAGTATATTCATTCCTGTAACGCCCAAGGGCAATTTGTTGAACAATTTAAATTCCAAAGTTAAATCTAATAAAGTGTGTTTCTTTTTTTGTCTACAAAGTTTAATCCCGATTGTCTTTGAAAACATAAATCATACGCATTTCATTTCATCATATGCATAATAGGTACCCTTTTTACAGGTCACTTATCTTCTTCGCTGTTTATTTCAGAAATCATCATATCTGCCGAACCTTCCACCGAACAAGCTATCAAGGCCCTCTAGGCCCAGAATGCCCAGTTCCAAGAGTTGGTTGTGAGCCTAGCCAAGGGTCAACAGGAGTTGAAGACCCTGATTCTGAAGAAGAAGAAGAAGAAGAGGACCGTCTTGTTCAACACTGGACGCAGATTTGGGAATGGACTGCAGAATGAGGTTGAGCTGACTACTTCATCTGTAGGGAAAGATAGCCCACAAGAGAGAAGGGTTCCTAGTCCCGTAGTCTCCGACAACGAGACAGATTATGATGCAGAACAGTACCCTCCGGCTGAGGATAGGTATAAACAGTTGGAGGACTGCTTGAGCACCATGGAGATACATAATGTGCCCGGGTTGGACTTTGGAGACCTAGGCTTATCCTCTGGGGTGGTGATTCCCCATAAGTTCAAGGCACCTGCTTTTGCCAAATATGACGGAGCCTCCTGCCCAAAGCTGCACCTCCGGTCGTATGTAAGGAAGATCCAACCTTACACTGCTGACAAGAATTTGTGGATCCATTTCTTTCAGGATAGTCTTTCAGGGACTCAACTCGAGTGGTTCTATCAGCTGGATGGGGCCAGTATCCGTACCTGGGAAGATTTTGGCTACTACGTTCTATAAGCAGTATCAGTATAATTCTGACCTCGCTCCTACGCGTACCCAGCTCCAGGGTATGTCACTAGGGACGGGCGAAGGATTTAAAGAATACGCCCAAAAATAGAGAGACCTAGCTGGAAGGGTGCAGCCGCCTTTGACTGATCGTGAGTTGGTTGATATGTTTCTGGGGACCCTGTCTGGTCTGTTCTTCAACCATTTGATTGGAAATTCTTCAGCCGGGTTTATGGACCTTATCTTGATTGGTGAGAGAATTGAAGCTGGTATCAAGTCTGGGAAGATACAGAAAGGTGCCTCCTCGAGCATTGAGAAGAAACCATTCAAGAAGGAATCTAGTGCTGTCTATGGTTCAAGGAGACAGAATAGATCGGAACGCCGCCAAGCTGTCAACGCGGTGGTTATTTCAAAGCCTGGTGCTGCTCCTCAGCATCATAACCAACAAAGGGGTGAGAGACCTAGAAGAGAATTCACTCGACTCATCATGACCTTATCCCAAATATTGCCGCAGTTACTGACAACTAATCTGGTGACTATAAAAGAAGCTCCGAAGGTGGTAAACACAACATCCCCAAAGTACAATCCTAACGCCCGCTGCGCTTATCACTCTGACAGCCCGGGGCATACTACAGATGATTGTTGGGCTCTGAAGAATAAGTTTCAAGACCTGATTGATGCTAAAGAGATAGAGTTCGAGGCGCCCGAAAGGCCTAATGTTGTGACTGCTCCCATGCCCAAGCATGGAGTGAATGCTGTAGAGGAAGATCTGTTTGTAGCCTCTGTGGATGATATTGTTACTCCGCTGATGACCGTCAAAAGGAACATGTTACTAGCCGGTTTATTTCCGAGATGTAGTAAAGGTTGCCATCTATGTTCTGTTTCACCTACTGGGTGTCCATCTTTGAAGTCAGGTATCCAAAACCTGATGGATAATAAAGAAATATTGTTTGAAAAGATTGCCGTTCCTGCCACCCCTACTGAAGAAGTGTCCATTGTTACTATTTTCAATAATGCTCCCAAGGCTCCTTCAAGGAAGCCTGTCAAAATTATGCCTGTGCAGAAGCTTGCACCTATAATTATCATTGTTCCGGAGCCCATTCCCTATACATCTGACAAAGCTGTCCCTTGGCACGATAGGGCAGACGTTTATGTTCTTGGAGTCAAGCAAGAGTTTGATACTAATACCGGCATCAGCAACATCACTGGGCCTGCCAAAGTCACCCGTAGTGGTAGACTTTTCTCACCAGATATTGCGCCACCAGCTATCCAAAGACCTCTTGTCATCACACCTGCAAATGTACCTACTTCCCTTCCTGATCAAGTTCCTACTTCTACCCCTGCTGCCGAGTCATCTGATGCTCGGGGCAAAGGGATAGCCACTGATATGCCTGCCCAGACGGAGGCACCGAAGACCATCAATGTTGAAGCTTCTAAACAGGAGATGGAAGAGATTCTGAAGATCATTAAGAAGAGTGATTATAATGTAGTCGAGCAGCTGGGGAAAACCCCATCGAAGATATCTATGCTATCACTGTTGTTGTGTTCAGAAGCCCATGCTAAGGCTCTGATTACCTTCCTGAAGACGGCCCACGTGCCACAAGAGACGTCAGCTGATCAGTTTACCGATTGTGTGGCCAACTTAACTGCTGATAACAGTTTGGGTTTCTCTGACGTTGATCTGACTGCTAAAGGGAAGAACCATAACGATGCCCTACATGTCTCCATTGAATGCAGGGGCACTACTCTTTCACATGTGTTGGTTGACACTGGTTCCTCATTAAACGTCTTGCCCAAGAAAGCTCTAGAAAGGTTGGATTGCAGGGGGCTGGAGCTAAACCCAAGTAACATTGTTGTCCGGGCCTTTGACGGGTCTAAAAGGATGGTACATGGTGAGGTTGACATTCCAATTAGAGTTGGCTCTCAGGTCTTCGATTCTACATTCTACGTGATGGACATTCGACCGTCCTATTCTTGCTTGCTGGGTCGTCCATGGATCCATAAGGCCAGAGCTGTGACCTCCACACTACATCAGAAGCTGAAGTACCCGGTCAGAGGGAAGATTGTGACAGTTCAGGGGGAGGAAGAATACATGGTCAGCCACCTCAACTCGTTCCGGTACATAGAGATGGATGGGGAGTTCATCGAGACCCCCTTTCAACACTTTGAAGAGGTTCCTCAGACACTGGCATCAGCGGAGACTGTGATTGAAGATTCTCCTTTGAAGATGGCTTCCCTAAAGGATGCCTGGGCTGTCATTGAGAAGGGTGAGTATGCAAACTGGGGCCGACTTCCTGACTTCACTCAGAAGACTGACAAGTTTGGTTTGGGTTTCACTGCAGAAGCTCAGAAGGCTGTTCGTAGGGCAAGGATTGGAAGACCTCCTGTGTTCATCAGTAACTCGGGAGTAAACGCCATTGAAGAGGACGTAGAGGAATCTGCAGTGAAATCAAAGTTTCAAACAACACTTCATACACTCTTGAGGACTGATACAAGAGTTAAATCGAAGTTTTCAAACAAAACTTTTCCAAAACCCACAAACACAAGAAAAGCAAAACTTTTTGAAAACATAGTGAGCAAGTACCTAAGAGCCCGTGGATAACCACGGATAGAAAGGGTGCTAACACCTTCCCTTTCTATAATCTACCTCCCGAACCGAGAAACATCTCGAAAAGGAATTTTGCTGTGCTTTTGTCCTTTCCTTGTTGTAGAAAATAAAAGACGGTGGCGACTCTTGCTTACCGCGACATTTTGTGAACCAACATTAAAAAACAGTCAGTTCTATTTCCACCGATCACAATCCATATCCTCTTTACTAATTATTTCGTAATAGGAAAAACCAAAAATACCTTCCTCCATAGGTATATTACGAGTACCTCTGTCAGCCGAATTTGATATTCCTATTAATGTCTGAAGGCACGACCTATATCGAGAAGTAAACTTTTTTTAGCCGCGGTCTTTGTAACATCCTTTTTTGTGTGGACATGTTTCCAATTTCAGGCTTCTTACACATACTGACATGTTGCATCTCTTTATCATGAATCTAAAGATCAAATACATATAAGTTAGGTGAAGTATAAGATCGTGAATTAACATTTTATATGTATATATATATATATATATATATCAATGTACCTCTTTTTTAGATACAATTGACTCGGTTTGTCGTGTAATCCCCTTATCTTTTGATTTAGATTTTGTAGGAGTCTAACATTTCTGTCGCAACTGGTTTTAAAATTAGAGTAGCCACCCTTAATTTTTATCCTAAAAGAAGGGAATATAAAGGAATAATCCAAAAGTTCAGAGATTCTAGATTTAGACTCGGTTCTAGACGAAGGGAAGGTGTTAGGCACCCATCATCTACCTTGTTCACAAGGATACTAGGGTTAGAAGCACAATCTCGGGAAATAGGGTTTTAATTATTTATTTGGGAAAAGGGTTTGAACTTTAGTCAGGGGGATTCACCATGATTTTCGATCGTATGCCTACGTATCCGCTTAGGAGGAATCAAAGTCCCATTTCGTAGTTCACGGGGTTGTTTGTATTTTTTATGGATTGTGAAATATATTTTGAATTTCCCGCATACGTAGTCTAAGAGTGTGAATAACAGAGTTTGTTAGACCAAGTACGCAGTTAATTTAGATATATTCGTATTCCTTTTCAAAAATTAATTGTTCGAATTAATTTAATTTGCGAAAAAAGATTTGGTGTTTGGTTGAATATTTTTTATACGTAGAGCGAGGGAGTCTGATATAGTCTCCTCGTCACGTGGCTATATATTGGCCATGTGTCGCTCGCGGATGTAGTAATTTGATGAATTGCGCGGGTTTTAATATTTTGATGTAAAATATTAAATCAAATCATATTGTGAAAAATATCTTTAAGTGCATAATTAAAGGATATAAAGTGAATAATATTATAACTTAAATGAGTTTAAAATACTAAATCAGTTATAATAATAAATAATAATATGATATTATATATATATATATATATATATATATATATATATATATATATATATATATATATATATATATATATATATATATATATATATATATATATATATATATATATATATATATATATATATATATATATATATATATATATATATATATATATATATATATATATATATATATATATATATATATATATATATATATATATATATATATATAAATGAAATTATAAAAGAAAATAAATAAATAAAATTGAATTCGCAGGGGGTGCAAATTATTCTAAGCTAGCAAAAAAAGGGGTGTTAATAGGAGGGGCCTAAATTCAGATGTTGAATTCAGGCCCAGAAGGCAGGGGGTGCATTTCTGGCCTATGTAGCAAAATGAAAATAAAAGGCAGTGTGAAGAGCTTATGGGCTAGCCCAAAACACTTAGGGAGAGGTTTCGTTGGGATCTTGTATGGGAGTGTGTACGGAAATTATAATGGGCGCGTGTATTGAGAGCGTTAGATCATGATCAGATGGTCATGATGGAGGATGTATGGCAATGTTTGTGGGTCTGCGTGCATAGAATCGATTAACACAATATATTATACTTTTACAAAAAAAACAAGTTTTATATTCTTCTACTGACTTCTCTCTCTCTCTCTCTCTCTCTCTCTCTCTCTCTCTCTCTCTCTCTCTCTCTCTCGTTTTTGTCTCTCATCTCTCTCGTTTCAAACGCCAACCCTAAAAAAAACATCCATTGGCGGCGACCATTTATCCTCACTCTCTCTTCACGCCTCCTTCTCTTCTCTCATCTTTCTCGTTTCTTCTCGACTTCCTATTATCCATAAACCCTAGACTCTTTACCCAACCCAACCGCGGCGACGCAAATTCCTTCTTCTTCTATCTCTCTTTTCCTTTCTCTCACTGCAACACAAACCCTAAAAAAGAAACACAAAAAAAAGTTAATTTATTTTACCCCCCTCAACCATGGTTGTTTGCTTATGATCTGGGTTTTTGGTAATCTCCACTTCTTCTGTTTACAGGTGTGGTGATGGCATGATGATGGCAATAGTGATAGAGGGGATGGCGACGACGTGATGGAGGAAGCGCCACAAATTTAGGGTATGGGCCTACGACGGTGAAGCTTTGTTCTAATGTTAATTTTATTTCCCTATGATTTTTTCTGTGTAATTATTTCTTTTATATAATTATTTTTGTCTCTGTATTGTGTCCCCCCCCCTCTCTTATGTTTTTTGTTCGTCTTTTATAGCTTGTTTAGGGTTTACGTTTTTTAGGAAACAAAATTATTAGGTTTCAATATTTTGATTTTTATTTTAGGAAACAAAATGATTCTGTTGTAATTTGTATTGAGCTAGTACGATTCTGTTTAAAGTTTCCAATGATATTGTTTCTGTTTTTAGTCTTGTACTGATTCTGTTTAGTTAAAGAACAATTAATGTATAGATATCAATCTGATAAAGACATTGCAGTAAATGTTTCGATTTTTATAGTAAATGTTTTTGGCTTTGGGCCATACGTATTGATTTGTGTTTGACTTGTTTTGAGCTGTAATGGTTTGATTTGGGTTTGGGCCCGTGATGGTGTTGGACTATGTGATCGAGTTACTATTCTGGCCCATTTAATAAAAAATTTAAAGAGACAACTTATTAATAGTAATAATAATAATTTTAATAATGTACTCTTTAAGACAAAACAAAAACTGAACGTTCTTCCTTGTTGGACCTAAAAAACCAATTTACTTTTTTACACATTCCTTCAGTCTTGATAAAAAAAACCTAAATGGGCTTATACAATCTCAATATATTGGGCCTTGGAAATGGATCATAATAAAAAAACCTATTTATCAAAAACATAAATCATTTTAAATTAAATTTAAAGTGTAATACTTTATAGCTATAATAAGCATCAATATCATTAATAAAGATAATGGTAATGTTAAAAACAAAATATTCTTTTTCAAAACAATTTCAAAAAACAAAAATGGGCCATTATTTTAATTTATTGGGCCTTGAGCAAAAACAGATTACTTTGTACACCCTAAAAAAATGAAATCTTAATGGGTTTTAAATAAGAACGATTTTCTCACACCTTCTTGGTTAAAACAATACACCTCTCTTTTAAAATTGAAACGAATTTTAAAACCTAATGAACCATCAGATATTGATGGTCCATTTTACATCAACACACCCCCTTTGACTTTAAACACCCCTATAAAAGTGAAAACTAAATAATACGATTTATTTAAAGAAACCCTAGATACAATTAAGGGTAGGGATAATTTGGGGTATGACAGCTGCTCCTATTTAATCATCTTTCATTTTAATAGTGCGAGAATACGCGGGTCTTGCACATTTCGATTGGAAGTTTATTAAATATTGGAAGACCCTAAAATTTTCCCGAAAGACTTACAAGGATACGTTGTGCAACATTCCCATGGGTGCGAAGAAAAGGTACAGATGATGATGTATCATCCTACCAGCATTTGAACCAAATTATTTTTTATTTAATTTAGACATGACAATGCAGATGATTCGTCAGTATCTAAAAGAGATTGTAGAATTTGCTTATTTACCGTAACCTAGGAGGTAAATGATACAAGTTTTGAAAAGCTGACCTACTAATGCTAGGAGACTAACATAGTAAGTTTCTGATGCAAATTTTATATATTCATCGCAATCTAGGGGATGAATAAAATAAAGCTTGATAACATATTGCCACTTAGAAACTAACGCAATGAGCCAAAACTTTTTCGTGTACCTGTCACAGCCTAGAGGATAGATAATACAAGCTTGAAACCAGATATTAGAAACTTGGAGAGATGATGTTGATTGTGTCAACCTTCAACCAAGACTCAATAACCAAATGAAATAAGCTAGATTTAAAGCGATGGAACCTAGACTCATTAATGACGTTTGGTTCTGTCATCCCTCAACCAAGACTATCAACAGGAAGAAAAATATACCTTAAATTCATTGATGATGTCGGTTGTGTCAGACCACAACTCTGACTATCAACATGAAGAAAATTTACCCCAAATTCATTGATGATGTCGGTTGTGTCAGCCTGCAACCATGACTATCAACATGAAGAAACTATACCCCAAATTCATCGACGATGTCGGTTGTGTCAGTCTGCAACCATGACTATCAACATGAAGAAAATACCACAAACTCACGATGATGTTGGTTGTGTCGTCTCAACCAAAACTATCAACATGATGAAAATACCCCAAACTTACGATGATGTTGGTTGTGTTATCTTAACCAAAACTATCAATATGACGAAAACACCCCAAACGCATGATGATGTTGGTTGTGTCGTCTCAACCATAACTATCAACATGAAGAACACCAAATTCACAATGATGTTGGTTGTGTCATCTCAACCACAACTATCAACATGAAGAACACTAAATTCACGATGATGTCGGTCGTATCGTCCTCGACCATAACTATTAACATAAAGAACACCAAATTCATGATGACGTCGGTTGTGTCGTCCTTGACCATAACTATCAACATGAAGAACACTAAATTCATGATGATGTCGGTTGTGTCGTCTAAACCACAACTATCAACATGAAAAAAATAAACCCCAAATTCGCTTAAAGTTTGAACTGTATAGTTCGCACAGATAAGCCTGCTAAAGATGAAACCCAAGAAAAAAAATCATAATTTTAGCCAAAGTAGCTTTGCAAGATGCCATGCATGCATAATTCCCTAAATTGGTATGTTATCCAAGTGTGATGCATGCCCCAAATGTTTGTATATTTTGCCCCAAGTCTACTTAAGTGTTTATGCCCCAAATGTTTGTATGTGCCCCAAATGCTTTGCATATTCCCCAAATGTTTGTATATGCCCCAAATGTATGTGTATACCCCAAATGTATGTGTACGCCCCAAATATTTTACAAATGTTTTTGATGATTCTCCTTTGTTAAATCATCAGGTTCTCATAATCACCAACTCCCCAATGTTGTTTGTTGCCAATTATTGTATCTCCAAGTTAATTTGAATTTGGTGACAAGTTTCAGCAAGATCTTGATGTCTGTATTGTAGGCGCAGACGTAGGTATGGATGTAGACGTGGATGTTGGCATAGATATTGTCATAGTCGTAGACGTAAGTGTTGGCATAGAAGTAGGCGTAGACTTTCTTCTAATATTTTTTATAACCAGAATAAACTTTGATGCTTTATCAGATGCTCTTTGGTGTTTCTGTATGTTAGATACACCAAATGTTGTGAATGACCTTGAGATTTTGATATGATTATGTGTACATCATGCTCGATATGAGGCTCTTAGTGTAATTCTACTGTAGAGATTCGATTAAGGACTACCTTCTGGCGAGGTATTCTGGAAATGTTTGTTGAACTGTATGTCATTGGTGAGTGGACGAGTATCAGAAAGGTATCTATGTTTTGGAACATCTCTGAACTGGGGGTCTGAACAAGCGATAGATTGACATCCATGTTTGGAGAATCCGTAAACTGTTTTCAGGAGTTGAAGTTGAATAAGCAATAGAGCAGCATCCGTTGTTGGGAAGCGTCCGTAAACTGTTTTCAAAAGTTGAGAAGAATCTGAACAAGCGATAGATTGACATCCGTTACTGGAGAACCCGTGAACTGTTTCCAGGAGTCTTGAAGTTGAATAAGCAATAGAGCAGCATCCGTTGTTGGGAAGCATCCGTAAATTGTTTTCAGAAGTTGAGAAGAATCTGAACAAGTGATAGGTTAACATCCGTTACTGTAGAACCCGTGAACTATTTTCAGAAGTCTTGAAGTTGAATAAGCAATAGAGCAGCATCCGTTATTGGGAAGCGTCCGTAAACTGTTTTCAAAAGTTGAGTCTGAACAAGCGATAGATTAACATCCGTTACTGGAGAATCCGTAAACTGTTTTCAGAAGTTGAAGAATCTGAACAAGCGATAGGTTAACATCTGTTACTGGAGAACCCGTGAACTGTTTTCAGAAGTCTTGGAATCTGAACAAGCGATAGGTTAACATCCGTTACTGGAGAACCCGTGAACTGTTTTCAGAAGTTGAGTCTGAAAAAGCGATAGATTAACATCCGTTACTGGAGAATCCGTGAACTGTTTTCAGAAGTTGAAGAATCTGAACAAGCGATAGGTTAACATCCGTTACTGGAGAACCCGTGAACTGTTTTCAGAAGTCTTGGAATCTGAACAACCGATAGGTTAACATCCGTTACTGGAGAACCCGTGAACTGTTTTCAGAAGTTGAGGAATCTGAACAAGCGATAGGTTAACATCCGTTACTGGAGAACCCGTGAACTGTTTTCAGAAGTCTTGGAATCTGAACAAGCGATAGATTAACATCCGTTACTGGAGAATCCGTGAACTGTTTTCAGAAGTTGAATAATCTGAACAAGCGATAGGTTAACATCCGTTACTGGAGAACCCGTGAACTGTTTTCAGAAGTCTTGGCTTATCAATCTTATCCTGAAAAGGGTAAAATATTAGCTGAAACACAAAGTTATGTTGCATGAAATGTATGATGGATTATGCGTATTGGCTTATGATATGAATGTGATGAATGCGCATGTAAGCTGATGAGTTGTCTTGCTGAGGAAGACGAATCCTGGATAGCGGGAGATAAAAGAATCTTGATTGCTGTCGGGGAAAGTGAATCTTTGACTGCTGCAGGGGATTGAAAATCCTTTGATTGTTGAAAGTGAGAAGTCCCGGGACCGCTGTTGGGGAATCCGGAGCTTGGGTTGTATGCCAATCTACTGGGGATTCCTGTCTTGAGGAGATCTTCACTGGGGAATATCTGAATATCCTGTGAGGAATTGAGAATGAGAGTCTTCACTCTGCTTGGGGATTGATAGTTGGAAGTTTTAGCTCCGCTGGGGATTGCAAGAATCTCTTGATTGCTGCAGGTGTTGATCTGGGATCTTGAAAAGGTTGGTCAAGGAGATACTGTCCTGGCTGGTTTCAGGTATTGATCTCTGACTTGAGAAAGAAAGATAGTTTTCCTGGCTTGTTTCAGGTATTGATCTTCAATCTCTTCATGTAGATGGTTTCCTGGCTGGTTTCAGGTATTAATCCACAATCAGTCGTCCACAGATATTTTCCTGGCTTGCTACAGGTATTAATCTTGAACTTAAGAAAGGTTGGTCAAGGAGATACTGTCCTGGCTTGTTTCAGGTGTTGATCTCTGACCTGAGAAAGAAAGATAGTTTTCCTGGCTTGTTATAGGTATTGATCTTCAATCTCTTCATGCAGATGGTTTCCTGGCTGGTTTCAGGTGTTGATCCACAATCAGTCATCCACAAATATTTTCCGGGCTTGCTACAGGTATTAATCCGGAACTTAAGAAAGGTTGGTCAAGGAGATACTGTCCTGGATGGTTTCAGGTATTGATCTCTGACCTGAGAAAGAAAGATAGTTTTCCTGGCTTGTTTCAGGTATTGATCTTCAATCTCTTCATGTAGATGGTTTCCTGGCTGGTTTCAGGTGTTGATCCATAATCAGTCGTCCATCGATATTTTCCTGGATTGCTACAGGTATTAATCCGGAACTTAAGAAAGGTTGGTCAAGGAGATACTGTCCTGGCTGGTTTCAGGTATTGATCTCTGACCTGAGAAAGAAAGATAGTTTTCCTGGCTCGTTACAGGTATTGATCTTCAATCTCTTCATGTAGATGGTTTCCTGGCTGGTTTTAGGTGTTGATCCACAATCAGTCGTCCACAGATATTTTCCTGGCTTACTACAGGTATTAATCCGGAACTTAAGAAAGTTTGGTCAAGGAGATACTGTCCTGGCTGTTTCAGGTATTGATCTCTGACCTGAGAAAGAAAGATAGTTTTCCTGGCTTGCTACAGGTATTGATCTTCAATCTCTTCATGTAGATGATTTCCTGGCTGGTTTCAGGTATTAATCCACAATCATTCGTTCACAGATATTTTCTTGGCTTGCTACAGGTATTAATCCAGAACTTAAGAAATACGCCACTTTGAGAATGAGAATCTTCATTCTGTTGGGAGGGTCAGAAATTGGGAGTATACCAATCTTCTTAGGTTTTAAGGATGAGAGTCTTCACTCTTGAGTGTCAGAAATCGGGAGTATACCAATCTTCTGAGATGATGAGAATCTTCATGCTGTTAACGGTCAGAAACTGGGAGTATACCAATCTTCTGAGGTTTTAAGGATGAGAGTCTTCATTCTTGAGAGAAACAGATTTTTAGGAGCTTCAATTGTCCGTTATTCTGTTGGTGGTTGTAACTTCCAGCAGGTGATGAAGGAATTGTTGGACACTTTTGACATTCGAATGCCCCAAGTGATGATGAAGGAGTCTTGAATCAGGTTACTCTGCAAATTGAGAGATTTCTTGAAATCTTGACTGGACTGCCCCAGGTTAACTGAACTCTGAAAGATCTGTTGAAACCTTAACTGGACTGCCCCAGGTTAATTGAACTTTGAAAGATTTGTTGAAATCTTGACTAGACTGCCCCAGGTGTGCTGGATAGTGACATGTCATACCCCTTTGTTGATAGGAGATTTGTCAATGGAAGTGTCATCCTTTTTGAAGTGATTTTGCTCATTGAGAGGGCTTTTGTTCACTGGATATTCATTGCGTGAATTTCTCTGCTATCAAACAAATAGCCACATGCAAACAATGATATTCAAGCAATGCAAAGTTTATGTTTGTCTCGAAGTTTTGAAAAATGCGTTTTTTAGCAGAAAACTTTTTATAAGACAAATTCAACACAAGATTTAGAGCAAAGCCTTACAGGAGTCAGGATACCTTTTGTAACAGTATGCTTTCGAACTAACCCATGCTTCAATTAGGACTTTTGAAGGGTTGTAACGTGGCTTGGTTCACGGTTTAAGAAACAAAGGATAAAGGCTCAAAGTATATTTGTACCCACCCGCTCTTCGTGATGTTCTTCAATCCTAAGCTCAGTTAATTGTGCGTCGAACTCCATTCAAATTTGGAACGACCTTTTGGGTGATGGTTCACCAATTGAATTTGGAGGGAAGTCATCCTCTCCTTTTTCTTTTGCAACATTTTTTCATGTTGTTGAGGATTTATAATGACCTCTTTCTTTTGATTTGTTATCCCTAACTTTTGCCTGACTGTCCCTGTTTTCGAGATCACAGTCAGCGGGATGCCCCAGCTTTCTTAAGCCTCCTTTATAGGTTTTGGCTCAGTGGGATTTTCTTTTTTTGAGAGATAATGACTGCCTATGTGATAGGGAACCATCACTGTCTTTTGATTCTAGAGGAATACTTTTCTTTGACGTCGTTCATTGTATTATGAACTGAGAGTTTGTGACTTCAATGCACATTTTCTTCTGATTAACTGAGAGACTACCCTGCCCCAGGTTTAAATCAAAGGTTTCAATTTGTTTAGAATAGAAGACTCCTACTTCTTTGGCTCGAAGGGGTTGACTAGGGTTTATTTTCCTTATAACTCCAGTGTTTGGGAATTGAAAGAAATGTCTGTACATCATCAGCAAGGTCTGTTCAAAAGCATACTGTATGAGATTATGGTATTGTTTCGTCATCCTCCCTCTAAAGGCTTATAGATTTTGCAAGAGTTAAATGTCATAAAGAAAGCAGAAAGCATAGTTTAAGAATAGTGAAAACGAATTCAAGACAAACATATGCAATGCATTAATGAAACAGAGTTTGACATTAAGATAATTGTTTGAATAACAAAGAGATTACAACTTGAAAATTCAAAATGAAACAAAGGCTTTCTCAATGATTTAGCATAGGAGCAGTGATCATGCTAGAGTCTCCGGAGGGTCAAACTCGATCTCCTTGGCATCAATCATGTCTTGGACCTTGTTCTTCAGAGCCCAACAGCTGTTTGTGTCATGCCCTGGGCTACCACAATGATAAGCACATCTTGCATCCGGATTGTAGTTTGGAGAAGAAGTCTTTGGATTCGGGTGAGGAGCCTTTAATGTAATCAGCTCTTTCTCTAGCATGTGTTGTAGCGCTTGAGCTAGTGACATGTTGATGTTGGTGAACTGTCTTCTAGGCTCGTCTGGCCTTCGTTGATTTCCTTTTGGCTGTTGTCGGCGTGACGTAGAAGCAGAGATCAGGACTGCCCTTGCATGCTGATCATGACGACCCTTTTGATTAGCCACTGCATTGGACTCTTTCTTCCCATTGTAGGGAATTTTCTGATCATCAGAGGGTGTAGCTCTTTGGATCTTTCCACTTTTGATGCCAGCTTCGACCCTTTCTCTGGTCAGTATTAGCTCGGTGAACCCAGCTGAGGAGCTTCTAATTAAGTGATTAAAGAAAGGCTCTGTCAAAGTTCCCATGAAGATGTCAATCAGCTCTCTGTCAGTTAAAGGAGGTTGCACCCTACCAGCTAGATCTCTCCATTTTTGAGCGTATCCTTTGAAGCTCTCGTCGGAATCCATGGTCATGTTCTGCAATTGCACACGAGTTGGTGCAAGATCAACATTGTATTGATACTGTTTGTAAAAAGCCATAGCTAATTCTTCCCAGGTGTGGATGCGAGAACTCTTCAATTGATAGAACCACTCGATTTGAGCACCTACCAGACTTTCTTGGAAGAAATGGATCCAAAGCTTTGGATCAGCTGTGTATGGTTGAATCTTGCGGACATAAGACTTTAGATGCATCTTAGGGCAAGAGACTCCATCATACAGGGCCAAGGTAGGGACTTTGAACTTTGGAGGGATGACTAATCCAGGAACCAAACCCATGTCTCCTAAATCCAAGCCAGGTATTTGTTGAACCTCCATAGCATTAAGGCGATCCTCCAACTGTTTGTACTTGTCATCAGCGGGAGGATATTGTTCCTCGGAGTAGTCAGCTTTAGCATCATTGATCTCCAAATTGTGGTCTTCTTCAAGACTATCCCCTACGTTGGATGGAGTTGCAAGGTCTAGGGTCTTAGGTCTTCTTCTCAAGTTCAGGATGCTGGCTGCCTTCTTGGACTTCTTCTTCTTGTCTTTGAGAAGGAGAGCTATCAGATCCTCTTGCCCTTTACCCATAGCCAGAAGCATTTGTTAGAATTGAGCATTTTGAGCTTGGAGATCTTTCACCGTTTGTTCCATATCCATCTTACTGAAATAAACAGTAGGAAGATAAGGAGACCTGTATGGGAGAAACCTGTTATGCAATGATATGTATGATATATATGCAATGTTTTCAAGGATCTCTTGGGGTAAACACAAGAGAATGTTAGAGGTTGAACTTCGATTTTTGATTGGAGAACTTTGCACCGGTGGATGTCTTTCCACGAGAATCAAGCTCACCATGTCAAGTGGGTCATAGCCCCTGATTCAAGTTGTTGCACTTGATCTTTGATGGCATTTGTTTAGAGGAGAAACCTCTTGCCCCTTGGTAGACGTCTGGTTCAACGTAACCCTGCATCAAAAGAACCCTCGAGATCCTTGAAATGGTTATTGAAAATGCTATGGTATGATGTCATGATGTTATGTACATGTATGCAAAAGCAAGTGAGTGTATATACAGGTAATCATATTCACACAAAGCAAACAAGTCCTTAGGTTTAGGCTTGCATGGGGTTTGTAGGTAAGTACCCTCTTGAAGTTAGTTGGCTCATCTTGTCCTAACATAGGAACCGGGTTCTAAGGAGCTCAATATCATTGGATTATTTTCTGTGTTCATTGTTTTGGTTTAGCCACTTGACTGGCGACCAAAATATTCCAAGAAAACGACCCTCCATGAGTGTAGTATCGAGTATCTACCAACTTCGGACTGCACCAAAGTCGGTCATCTCACTACCCCTAAAAAGGCTAAGATGGTCAATTAAGGTTCTAAGAGTTCGTTAGTGCTTCATGACATCGCTCAGCGGCCCCGTACTCTCCTTGATTGAACTCAAGGGTTACCGGTACTCACAAATATGTCACACTAACATAGCTTACTGCTTCAACCATGTCAGTATACCCTGCACAGTTCCCTCACAGTTTTATTGCTATTTACCTAAAAAGGTGCCCCAAATCTGGGTGTAGGATTTACAACAAACCCAAACAAGGACCAAAAAAGTAAAGCAATCAAGGCAATCAAAGCAAGAATGTAAAGGTGATCTAAACCCTAAGGTAACCCCACTTTTAAATAAATCCCCAGCAGAGTCACCAGTTCTGTGATACGGTGGGAGAACTGACTTGAGTTTTTGCGTTTTGTATTCTCACTTGTTCGGTTTAGCAAGAGTCGCCACCGACTTTTTATTTTATCCTAAAGGAAAGGTTAAAAAGCACAGGAAAAACCTTTGAGATGTTTTCGTGGGTTCGGGGGGTAGATTATGAAAAGGGAAGGTATTAGCACCCTTTTCATCCATGGTTATCCATGGGCTCTTAGTTACTTGTTTTAGATTACTTGCCTTTGATTTTCAATTGCTTGAAATGGTGGTGTGTGTGTGTGTGTGTTTGAAAATGTTTTAAGAAATATGCCTTGTCTAGGCAACCGTTGTAACAATTCTTTACTCGAATGTTTTACAGAGGTGTTTGTCTTTTCGAAAAGATGTTTCAATATTTTTGAAAGTTGTTTTGAAAGTTGTGTTTGTGAAATGGGTTTTGAAAAGTAGGCAAGTGTGTTTTTCAAGTTTGATAAAGTAACTAAGAGTTGTCTACCCCTAAATTTACTCAAAGATTTTTCCTATGTTTTAACCCTTTTAACAGTATTGTTCCACCATTGTTTTTGGTGGACAATCTTGCGTTAGGATGTTAACGGGACGGGCGCGGTTCATCATATGGACCATGAATACAATGGTGTCAAGTGTCTTTGGCAATTTTTGCTTGAAGGGACTATGATCATTTTCTTTAGGCAACTTCGAAAGCGTCATCGATGGACTATGATCATTTGAATTGTTTTGCCAAAGAAACTCAACTTGCAAGCATGGCCCATTTTGGAAGGCAACAAGCGGGATTACCCTAGGGGTGCAAGTGTGAATTATGTATTTGATTTTTATGCATTTGTCTTGTATTTAGGTTATCTAGCGGTTGATTTTAAATCTTCGCATACAAACCCTAATTACTATACAGTATATAGAAAGCGATAAATTGCGGGAATTTAAAGTCTAAGCTATTACAAATAAGTATCCGGGAATGGGGGTACAAATATTTACAAATGGGGATGAGACTTATTAGGAGAGTAGTGTCCAAATATATTTACAACCAAAATCGAATCTCATTCTCAATGTAACATGTATCAATGTATAAGAATAAAAGCAATGTATCAAAAGTATTTGTGTAAGTGCATGTGATTATTTACAAGTGAGAAAGATGTTAACTTAATGCAAATTTAAGTATTTATTTATTCTTTTTGTGTTTTTGTTAATTATGTACAAACAAATGTTCTAAAGAAAAATGTTTTAAGTTAAAGAAAATTAATATTTATACATTTTAGTCAATGTTATATAAACAAAAGGGTTTTAAAGAAAAAAAAGTATTTAACTTAAAACGAACTAAGTATTTATGTATCTTTTAATGTTTTGTATACAAGAAGATTCTTTAACTCAAAATTCTATTCTTTATGTATTTTTAAATAAAAATAAAAAGTAATTAAGAACATTTTATATGAAAAAAGAGTTAATGTATTATTTTATCTACAAAAATATATTATATTAGTTTAAACCATATAAAAATAAAAATAAAATGATAAGTAAAAATATAAAATATTAGTTTATGTAAAGAAAAGGAAATGGGCTTATAAGGAGAAAGGGTGGCCCAAACAAAACAAATAAACAGAAATAAAAGAAAAATGAGGGGGGGTGCAAGGCGTGTAATGCTGATGGGCTTAGGCACTAGGATGGGGCGAGGCCCAGATGGGTTTCACAACATTGTTTTAGGGTTTCGTTGAGTTTGTTTCATTTGGAATTAGGGCTTGTTGAGTTACAGAGGCGCCGTTTCTAGCATCGTCTTCTTCATTTCTCCTTGAGCCATGGTTCTGAACAAGCTTCTTCTCTGCCTATGGACACCAGGCGCCGCCGTCAGCTCCTCCTCCCTCCATGGTCAAGCAAGGCGATGTTGTAAGGTTTGATTTCCCATTTCTATGTCTTAGGGTTTTGGATTCGAGTTTTGCATGTTTTTAATCTTTGACAAAATCTGATTCTTTATGTTACCATTGTTTTCTGTGTGAGGTGTGAAAAGAAAAAGGAAGAGGAGATTATACCTTTGGATACTTTTGGAGACGGAGGAGTGAAGAGATGGACTTGGAGGCGCTTTAGGCGGCCAAGGCGGAGGGAGCAGTGATGCTGTGCTAGCTTGTTCTTCCTGGTATCCTCGTATTTTTCTTTTTGTTAGGTTTTGTGATGAGCTTTCTGAAAACCCTGCTTGTTTGCTTCTTTTCCTCTTCTTCTGTTTGCCTCTGAAATGCTTGTTGAAATGTTGATGTTGATTTGAGTATTGTTTGTTGGATCCAGTGATGAGGTTGCTCTAAGGGTGCTGTTGCTTTAGTTGACCCTGTGATGAGGTTACTCTGAGGGTGTTGGTATTCTGTTTGATTCTGAGATGCCTGATATGCTTGTTGGTATTGATATTTTTTGTTATTTTTGACTGGTTTGGTGGTTGGGACAGGCAGGTTTGTATGGCTTGTTTGGAGCTTTAGGCTTTGAAAAGCTTGTGGGCTTGTTGTTTGACTGGTAACTGTACAGGCTTTTTCTGGTATATGCTTCAAGGTTTGGTTACAGACTTATAGTTTTAGGCTTGTATGGCTTGAAACAGGTTTTGAAAAGGCTTGATATGCTTGTGTGTTTGAAATAGCTCAGGCAGGTTTTGATGGCTTGAGGTGTTAGCAGGCTTCAGGCTTGTATGGCTTATCAGTATTGGTACAAGCTTGAAAGGTTTTTGATATTGAGTTTGTTGGCTTAGAACAGGTTAAGCTGGAAGTTTGAGACAAGCTTGCTTGACACAAGTTTTATGCAGGTGAAGGCTTGAGGGCTTCTGGTTTAAGGTTTGACACAGGTTTGAAATTTGTGTCTTGAGGCAGGCTTCGTTACATGCTTGCTGTTTGAAGGTTGTTAGGCTCTTGTGATTTTTTTGATACAAGTTTGAGAGCTTGTTATTTTTCTTTGTATTTTTCTGCCTCCTCTTTTTGTACTGGTATATCTTTTGTTTTATATCTTTTCAGCTTGCCTCAACAAACTGTAAGCCCCTCTTCTTTTACTCTCTTTCTCTCTCTATCAGAAAAGCATTTTTTATTGCTTATCTGTACTATGCTCTGAAAAAGTCTTGGCTTGGGAAATGATGAGAATTTGAATATTGCTTGCATATTAGTTTTCCTCTGCACACTTTCTAGATTTCCTGCATATTGTGTACTTCTTGATATCTTTTTGACAGCCTTTTGTACTTGTTGACAGCTTGATATCTTTTTATATCTTTGGACAGTTTGGTTGACATCTTTGGCTTAGTTTGGTTATGTGCTGTTCAGTTTGCCTTTGTGCATCAGTTTGGACTTTGGTTTGGATTTTTGGAATTATGCAGCCTGTTTGATATTTTGAATTTGTGCAATTCATATCTTTTGCAAGCATATTTCTATCCCTCTTTGTGAACCAAGAGTTTTCTTGTGATTTGCAGAGAGGGTGAACAACTGATTCCGGCCAGTCACTTTTAATGATGAGCTTTTTAAATTAACTGTCTGCTTTTTTTTTATTTCATCTGCATTTGACTTCTACCTTTTCTTGTTTTTGCAGATGAAAATCAATTGAGCAATGGGGAGCAGCAAATAGAGGATGAAGATTTAGGAAACTTTAGGATAGCTTTATTTTATTTCCAATTATTTGTAATAACATTATTTGTAAATACTGTAAATGTATTCAAATAACATTTGTACTAATAATTAAAAATAAATAAAATCTCTTCTTTGTCAGTTAATTCTTTTTAATTCTTCTTCAATTGTTTATTTAATTATTTATAATTCTTAAATTATAATAACCGGAAATAAATCCCAACTATTCTAACTTAGAATAAATAATTAATTAATAAACACTGTAGTCTTCTGGCTTAGCATTAATCAATAATAAACCCGGCGCCCCAATTAACCATAGCAATGCACAGTTAATCACAACAAACATCCATATGTCCTTTCCTTTTACTGATTAAACCAAACACTGCAAATTCTTAATCAACAGCCTCAGCTTTTATCTCAGATGTTTAGACAGAAATCTTGAACAAACGTCAAAACCATGTGACAGTCAATTAAGACACTGTGGATTCAAATTCTTCTGAAAATGCGCGTGCAAACCCTAGTTCTTGATTTATTGTCAAAGAAGCGCCTGCCTGATCAAACCCTGAGCCAAACTCAGCCAAACCCTAACAATCTGCTTGAATTGTTCCAGAGTCCATGAAAACCCTAATTTGGATAGACTGCTAAGAACAGTCTGGGAAAACCCGAAGCTGTGATTTCTTGTGGAAAAAGAGGAGGGAAAATTTTGGGGTACAACACCATGGTTCGTGGTTTAAGAAACAAACGATATAAGGCTTAAAATTTATTTATCCCACCCCATTCTCATTGATGTTATCCAATCCTAATTTCAATTAATCCAATAGATGCATTTAATTCCCAAGAGAAATTTCGTAGTCATGTGGATGATGAGAACCGTAGATAAACATTCAAGCATCGATGAAAAGTATTGATAAGATCTGAGCATTGACAAGATCTAAGCATTGATAATATCCGAGAATTGATGAGATCCAAGCATTAATCAGAAGCCTTGATGATTCTCGAGGTGGCATTCACAAGATTTTTCTCCAATTTATTCGTTTTTAATCCCTTATTGTTTCATGGACCGGTTTATTTTTAATTTTTTTTGAAATTTTTTGTTCGATCCATCGGGATGCCTAACTTTTTCCTAAGTCAAGTTTTTATTTTATTTGACTTAGCATGCTTTCACTTTTTTTGAATTTCTTTTTTCACTTTTGATTTTGAAACTTGTGACTGTCATACTGATTGTTGTAAGCTTCCTTTTCATCGTTTCCTCGATCTTGATTGATGTACTGAGGAGAAAAGATGTTGTAGACTTTGTTTTATTGATTCCTCAATCTTGGATGATGAACGTGAGGAAGATGATGTGTTTGAACCTTTGCTTAGATCATATCCTCAATGATGTATCGAGGAAGAAGATATGCTTGGACCTTTGCTTGGATGGACTTGATTCTCTTGAGAATATAATGCACCATTGAATTAATTGAAAGACTACCCTGCCCATGGTTGAAATTAAGGGTTTTTTAGAAAGTAGAAAGAACTCCGACTTCTGGATCAAGGGGGTTAACTACGGATTAACTCCTTATATCTCCACTATTTAGGAAGTGAAACAATGCCTTACATCGTCAACTAAGCCTTACTATTAAAAAGCATATGTCAGCAAAATTCAATTATTTTGTATTTCATCATTCTCCCTCAAAGTTTATTAATGTGAAAAATGGAAAAAGATGCATGAAAATGGAAAGTCGTTGATTATTTGTGGAATGAATCGATTTGAAAACATGCATGTTTATTTTATTAGCATTACAAATCAAAAGGTACAAATTTATAACAAATGAAACTTAGCAAGAAAGAAATTACAAATTGAAATGATAAAGGCCTAATGATCTAGAGATAAGTCTCCTTGTTGATCCATTGACTTTGGGGGTCTTCGTATTGTTCAAAGTAAAGGGCGACCATTCGCCAATAGGATCCATTTTTCAAAAGTCAACTGCTTATTGTCAATCAAATCTTGGACCTTGTGTCTGAAATCCCAACATTTTTCTAGGGTATGGCCTGGAGAGTTGGCATGATATTCACATTTGGCATTGGCATCATATTTTCGTGGGGCTGGCCCGACTAGAGGAGCTAGAGGTTTTAGCTCTACCAAAGATGTTGCGAGTAGATATTGGAACAATTTACTGTGAGCCATGGGAAGAGGGTTAAGCTTTCTTTTCGGCCTTTTATTCTGTTGTTGTCCTTGTGGAATTATTATTGTTTATTGTTGAGGCGGGGGAACTTCCCACGGTGGTGGTATCTGCGGTGCTGAATAGACATGTGGCTGGGATGACGAAGGGTTACCTCCATTCCTCAGTAATATTTGCATGATCAAGTTCATTTGAGTCATCAACTGGTGGACCTCTTCCTTCAAAAGTTCTTGACCTCTTTTGAGTTCTTCAATGGCTTCTTGAGACATGCTTTGAGTTTGCTTGCGAGTATCGAGAATCTTGTTAGCTGTCATAGTTGGATAAGGGTGGAAGTGTAAATGATATGAGATTTGTGCAAATGGATGAAAATTAAAATGTATGAATATTATTGGGTATGCAATGCGATGTAGATGTAGTATGATGATAGACGTAGGGGAATTCTATACAAGTTAAACGATAGACAAGATAATACCCTACACTGACTCAGAAATTGAGACAGGCAGGAACTTTTAAGGACGATGATAATAATAGACATAGATATGATGATATCATATATTGTCTTAGAGATTGAGTCAGAAAGTAATTTCTTGAGGATTATGGCCTAATGAAAGATGGTGAGGAATCCCTACAAGCTAGGGATGATGATATAGATGGAAGCCCTACAGGCTAAAGATAACAGTGGATGAAAGGATAACCCTTACGGGTTTGCAGATTATAGTGGGATTTGTGAAGAGTAGCCTTAGAAGGTAGGTTCTTAGTATTGACCTACGGATATTCTACCCTCCCCATAAGGCGGTTTCCTTAAGGGTACCATGAATAACACTAGAGGAAAGACATAAGGTCCTCCCTTAAGCGAAGTCTCTTTACAGACCAAAACTTTCGTCTTTAGGTCATGAAAGGTCTCATCATGAGTTTTTGGTTTAAAGGTCGTACAAAGAGTCATAGGTGTCATTCCAAGGTCCTACTTCCCAAGAGGATGTCTCTCAAGAGGTATTCCTTTTGCAGAATTCCACCGGCTTTAGGTGAAGTCGTCACATAAACTCATAGGGTTGATGTAACCCCTTGGCTAATAGACGAACCTTCTTTCTAAGGGTTTTTGGAAATATTTTTTACAAAAATTAAATCCCACCACAGATATAATACGATAATAAAAATAATAAGCAAATAAATAATTAAATAAGCAAGAAATAAATAAATAAATAAGAAATAATAAAAACCCAAAAAATAAAGAAAAACCTTAAAACCTAAAGATGAGGCTTCTAGACCTAGGGTTGAGTCCCCAACAGAGTCGCCAGGTATCACAACTGGTTTTTAAATCAGAGTCGCCACCCTTAATTTTTATCCTAAAGGAAGGGAATATAAAGGAATAACCCTAAAGTTCAGAGATTCTAGATTTGGACGGTTCTAGACGAAGGGAAGATGTTAGGCACTCATCATATACCTTGTTCACAATGATACTAGGGTTAGAAGCAAAATCTCAGGAAATAGGGTTTTAATTATTTATTTGTGAAAAGGGTTTGAATTTTAGTTAGGGGGACTCACCATGATTTTCGATCGTATGCCTATGTATCCTCTTAGGAGGAATCAGAGTCCCATTTCGTACTTCGCGGAGTTGTTTGTATTTTTTATGGATTGCGAAATATATTTTGAATTTCCCGCATACGTAGTCTAAGAGTGTGAATAGTGGAGTTTATTAGGCCAAGTACACAATTAATTTAGATATATTTGTATTCCTTTTCGAAAATTAATTGTTCGAATTAATTTAATTTGCGAAAAAAGATTTGGTGTTTGGTTGAATATTTTTTATACGAGCGAGGGATTCTGATATAGTCTCCTCGTCACATGGCCAGATATTTGCCACGTGTCGCTCACGGATGTAGTGATTTGATGAATTGTGGGGGTTTTAATATTTTGATGTAAAATATTAAATCAAATCATATTGTGAAAAATATCTTTAAGTGCATGATTAAAGTATATAAAATTAACAATATTATAACTTAAATGAGTTTAAAATACTAAATCAGTTATAATAATAAATAATAATAATATGATATTATAATTATGAAAATATAAATATATATAAATATAAATAAAATAAATATAAATTAAATTATAAAAGAAAAATAAATAAATAAAATTGAATTTGCAGGGGGTGCAAACTATTCTAAGCTAGCAAAAAAAGAGGGGTGTTAATATGAGGGGCCTGAATTCAGATATTGAATTCAGACCCAAAAGGCAGGGGTGCGTTTCTGACCTATGTAGCAAAATGAAAATAAAAGGGAGTATAAAGAGCTGATGGGCCGGCCCAAAACACTTAGGGAGGGGTTTCGTTAGGATCTTGTATAGGAGCGTGTACAGAAGTTACAATGGACGCGTGTATTGAGAGCATTATATCATGATCAGATGGTCATGACGGAGGGTGTATGGAAATGTTAATGGGTTTGCTCGCGTAGAATCGATTCACACAATATATTATATTTTTAGAAAAACACAAGTTTTGTATTCTTCTACTGACTTCCTTCTCTCTCTCTCTCTCTCTCTCTCTCATTTCTGTCTCTCATCTCTCTCGTTTCAAACGCCAATCCTAAAAAAAATATCCATCGGCAACGACCTTTTATCCTTACTCTCTCTTCACGCCTCCTTATCTTCTCTCATCTTTCTCGTTTCTTCTCTACTTCCTCTTATCCACAAACGCTAGACCCTTTATCTAACCCAACCGTGGCAACACGAATTCCTTCTTCTTATTTTGTCTCTCTTTTCCTTGCTCTCACTGCAACACGAACCCTAAAAAAGAAACACACAAAAAAAAGCTAAGTTATTTTACACCCCTCGACCGTGGTTGTTTGCTTCCAATCTGGGTTTTTTCTAATCTCCACTTCTTCTGTTTACATGTGCGGTGATGGTATAATGATGGCAACGGCAGTGGAAGGGATGGCGACAACGTGGTGAAGGGAGCGGCGCAGATTTAGGGTATGGGCCTACGATGGCGAAGCTTCGTTCTAATGTCAATTTTATTTCCCTATGATTTTTTGTGTAATTCTTTCTTTTCTGTAATTCTTTTTGTCTCTGTACTGTCTCCTCCCCCCTCTCTTCTGTTTTCTGTTCGTCTTTTATAGCTTGTTTAAGGTTTACATTTTTTAGGAAACAAAATTATTAGGTTTCAATATTTTGATTTTGATTTTAGGAAACAAAATGATTCTGTTGTAATTTGTATTGAGTTAGTACGATTCTGTGTAAAGTTTCTAATGATATTGTTTCTGTTTTTAGTCTTGTACCAATTCTGTTTAGTTAAATAATAATGAATGTATAGATATCAATTTGATGAAGACGGTGCAATAAATGTTTCGATTTGTATAGTAAATGTTTTTGGCTTTGGCCATACGTATTGATTTGTGCTTGACTTGTTTTGACTTGTAATGGTTTAATTTGGGTTTTAGGCCCGTGATGGTGTTGGACTATGTGATAGAGTTACCATTCTGGCCCATTTGATAAAAAATTTAAAGAGACAACTTATTAATAGTAATAATAATAATTTTAATAATGTACTCTTTAAGACAAAACAAAAACTGAACGGCCTTTCTTGTTGGGCCTAAAAAACAATTGATTTTTTTACACATTCCTCCAGTCTTGATAAAAAAACCTAAATGGGCTTATACAATCTCATTATATTGGGCTTTGGAAATGGATCATAACAAAAAAATCTCATTATTAAAAACAGAAATCATTTTAAATTAAATTTAAAGTGTAATACTTTATAGCTATAATTAGCATCAATATCATTAATAAGGATAATGGTAATATTAAAAATAAAACATTCTTTTTCAAAACAATTTCAAAAAATAGAAATGGGCCATTGTTTTAATTTATTGGGCCTTGAGAAAAAACATATTACTTTATACACCCTAAAAAAATGAAATCTTAATTGGTTTTAAATAAGAACGCTTTTCTCACACCTCCTTGGTTAAAACAATGGACCTCTCTTTTAAACTTGAAACGAATTTTAAAACCTAATGGACCATCAGATATTGATGGTCCATTTTACATCAACACACCCCCTTTGACTTTAAACACCCCAATAAAAGTTAAAACTAAATAATACGATTTATTTAAAGAAACCCTAGATATAATTAAGGGTTGGGAAATTTTGGGGTATGACAATTACCATGATAAAAATGTACATTAAATGATCGTAAAAAAATAGAATACTCAAAGGTTCGTAATGGTTTTCAACATACCTCATCATCTATGCAAATAAGGTTTGACGGCCTTGTAACATGCGATCCTATTGCCTCTCCCACCAATGTTGCATCTGAAATATCGTCAGGTAAAGGTAATCGCACACCCCTCTCTAAAGCAATATCAATTGATACTTTCAAAAATCCAGCAGGGAGTAGTTTATGGTGAAGTACTTCTCCCAAAGTGTTATGCACTTTTCCCTTGACAATCATGCGATAAGTCGGTGACGATAAATAGAGCTGACAAGGTGAAATTCCCTAAACCAGTAATAAGTATGAAATTGTTAATGTGTATATATGTCAATTAAAAAAAAATTGCTAATTCATAATAATATATTACCTTGGGAATTTTCTGTTAGAAATCACAATTGATACTATCTTTGTCACTGGTATCCTTAAACCCTGAACCTTGTCTTTCTGACACGTATCTTTCTTTATCCTTTTATAACTCACGAACTTTAGCTTTTAATTTTTCTAACTCTTCCATCACTTCTTTATTGCTATGACCTTTCCTCTTTTGATGGTTACCCAAAGATGTTTGAGTCACCCCAAACCCTTACCCCTCACACGACCGATATAATCGGGAACATTTAATAATCGACTAAGTATGCTCATGCAATCATGGTCTTCAGCTTGAGTTAAAGATTGAGATAGATTCTCCTGAAATTCATATGCATATAGAAATAAATTAGTGGTGATTAAAACTCATAAATTCTTTATGTTAATAAAATTTTGATTTAATTAAAGGAATACTAATGTACTTACACATTGCTCATAAATTTGAATCACATCTTCCTTAACAACTCCATCCTTACCCACACGAGCAGCCTTCCACAGAATATGTTCCGGAAGAGATGTTTCTCGACTTTTCTCCTCTTCTAACTACACATTAAGAGAAATAATAATATCAATTGTAACATATGATGAACAAGTATATCATAGCATTTATATATACTTATCATTCTTTGGTGTAAGCGTGCATATCCCATGCGCCTTTTTTTGTATGGATACAGGAGACTTGATGCTCGTTGGCGATTTACGACACTCACATCCTGAAAATCTGAGGTTCTTCGTTTTCCTTTAAAGGTTTCCCATCCTTCAGGTGAAATCAAGCCCGCATACGTCTTTGGAAGTTCTGCATCGATAAAATTGTTATCGGCATCCCTAAGAAACTTGTTTGTTAAAAAAGATTAAAACCCTCTGAGTCTTTTTTCGCACAATTGAAGACAATATGTTTTTCGATCATCATCAATGTTAAAAGACCTTTATGAAAAAACATGCATAGAGTGTGTTATTAATTTAAAGACATAATCGTCAACAAAAACAAATGACATCACATATGGTACCTGCATATCACTCCATATTTTTTCTTTTGCGGGTTTCAACTCTCGATTTATCCAATCATCACAAGTGATTGGAACTTCTCTCCTCACAAGGGAACCAATGTAACTTGTCAACATTGAACCGTTTGGCTTAATTAGTTGTTTGTCTTCATTCTAATGTACGTCAAATTTGAAACCTTTATCTCTTGCACGAATGATTGACTTCATAATAGTTATTCCTCGTGTAATATCATTCTCCACATCATGAACTGATTCATTTCCATCATTATTAGAAGCGGGATATGATTTTTCCTTGTTACTAGCAATTTGGCCTGTAATATTAAAGAAAAACATAAACACTGTTGTACCCCAAAATTTTCCCTCTCATATTTCTCAATACATGGCAAGTGAGGTCCCCAAATTGCTCAAGGAAGTTCAAGAGTTGACCAGACAAGCTCTCTCCTAAGGCAGTATACCTCAAATTAGGGTTTTCATCTTCATCAAGATGTGTGAACCACAAAAGCCTCAAATGCTCACCATTGTCCTAATATGTTCTCAAGATCATCCATGTCAAGTTTCAAGCCTTGCAGGAGAAGTTTGCTCAGTCAATTGCTCAAGTGCCTGAAAATCAGCTATACTAGGTAAAAAGTCAATTGTGGCCCACATACAGTAAAACTTCAAGATTTTTGGTCAACATCCTCATTTTGAAGTATTGTCCATCATTTGATCAAGGTTTGATCATGATTCCTCAAGGATTGCTCACAATTCATCAAAACCCAAAAGTTGTTAAATTAGGGTTTTATAGGAAAAGTCAACTCAACTTTGACCAAGCATAACTTTCTCATACTTTATCAGAAATGAACCATCCAAAGCTCATTTTTAAGTGGATGCAATTACATACAATTAATAATAATCTCCCAAGTTTAGAATATGCACTCACAAAAAGATATCAATTTTGACATTATAGGTCCTTTTGAAAAGTCAACAAAAACACCTTTTGGGTCAAAGCTTCATACATGAACATGGCAGACTCAATTGAGATGAGACCAAAAGGGTTGTTTATAGGACATCCTAAACTTTCTAAAAAGTCCAAGAACACCTCTCTAGGGTCAAAATTGAGAGAGTTATGCATTGGCCAAGTTGACCATTTTTGCAAAATTGGCAAAAGTCAAATATGCTCAAATTTGCCTTTGTTTCTAAATGGGCCCAACTTTTTATGCTTGCACGTCAAGTATAATGTTGTCCACGACTCAAATGTTCACTCACCCATTATGTGCTTCATTTTTCAATTTATTTTGATTTTTCATTAATTAAAAAGTGGATTAAATCAAATAAATGATGAAAATTAATAAAGATGTGATTTGATTTGTTTTTTTGACAGTTTAGCAATCAAGATATGTTGAGATTACAAGATCAATTCGAGTTAAGGAAAATTGGTACAAGAAAGGCATGATTTGGCTCAAAATAGGAACATATCATACAACTTGAAAATCAAATCAAATCTTGGATAAATGTAAAGATTCATGCCAAGTTTGTTAACCTAATTCACTCTAGGTTATATAATGAGGCTTTCCAGATCAAAAAACAAGGGGTGAGAGGTCGTGTAAAGCACAGAACAAAACTGAAAAATTTAAAGAAAAGTGGGAGTTGGTTTTCATTCCACAGGCTATCTCAAGCCCTCCTAGCCATTCCAATCGCTTGCTAGACATCTCAGGAAGCTAACAGCATCCTTTGCAAGCTTCAAAACGCCCAGAATCGCACCCTAGGTTTGCTCTAAAAACTCGAATTAGATTTCACTGATTTGCTCATCATAAGCATGTTTTAATTATATATTCTTGTTCATCATAGTGTTTGCGAGCTATTGGTACCACTTAATTGCGTTTGCCATACAGGAATCACCATATGCCATTGCTAGGGTTTCTTTGGTCGTTTTAGGGGTTTTCAATACAAGAACAATTGAGTCTTGAATCAGGTATCATGATGCTCGTGAGGATGAGACGAGTTGATTGGTAACATTACCTTTCATTTATATTGCCTGTACACGATTTTTGAATGTTACAGGTCTGTAGTTACACACAAATGTCCGTAGGTACAAGTGTTTTATCTAAAGTGACAGGCCAGTGAAGGAGACGATGGCGTGGCAGCGTGTGACTGGCCCGTTTGAATTTTCGCGCATTTTCTGAATATATTGTTTGATTTGATTATATTGTATTGCTTCTATTATATGAACAACAAGAACGCGTAGCACAGCTGGCAAGCAAGCATTGGAATTGAACCTGAGGACCTGGGTTCGATCCCAGGTCCCAACCATTACTTTGTATTATTTTTCTTCATATGATCAGGTGCACTACCATTCCATGTGTCCACCATGCAACTCAAAGATTTGACCATCAGATTCATCAGCAGGCCAGATCCAACGTGCCAGCAATGAAGGTCCACCATGCTACTCAAGTCAACGCCCATACCAGATCCTGCGCATTGACTGGACTTGAAGCTTTGTTGGGCCAGAAAATTCAGATGTGCACCCCCCAGCACGCTACTCAACACAGGCCCATTCTAATTTCTTTGTTTTGTTTTATTATTTTTTCTTTATTTCTTGCAATTTATTAATTTACATTTTAAAATCATTTTTTATAAAAAACCCAAAAATTAAGAATTCATAAATTTAGAGTTTTTTTTATTATCAAATTTAATTCTCAATTAATTAGTTTAACTTAATTTAGGGAAATTTTAACTTGTTTTTATAATTAAAATCAATTAGAAAATTAGGTTAACTCTTGATTTAATTTTTATTTCTTTCTCAAATAAAAATAAAAATACAAAAATAGGTTGTTTAGAATTAATTAATTAATTTTCAAAAATTAACATTAATTAGAACTTAGGATTTTCCATTAATTCAATTATTTCATTATTTTCTCAAATAACAAAACATGAAAAAAAACATTTGTTTCTTTAATCAATCGCAAATAGGATTAGTCAAAGGGTTAAAACCCCAATCGTCTCGCATTTAACTTACCGTGCGCATTTGATTATTTTTATTTTTGTAACTGTTCACTGGTTTGTAATAGTTAATTTAGGGTTTTTATTTACTGTTTAAATCCCCGATTTTTTGGTTATGTAATTAATCCCCCTCCTTGAAGCCTTGTAATAGCTAGGTTTATTTTCTCACATTTTTAATTCTCGTAAATATTTAACTGCCTAGATGTATGCTAATAGGATTGTAAGGCAAGAATGCATGACAAATTAAAACGGTTAGAAAACCCTAATGTGCAAAGATAAATAACTGAAACAAATCACTCGCACATATCACTCTTAGGGTATACTCTCACTTCGGTTGCCTTCGGTAAACGATCATTAAGCATAAGATGTCTTAGTAGTTGCCCTCCAGTCTAAAAAGATCAAAATTTCCCATTCGAACGTTATCTTGGAAATGTTGCCTCGTAAAGATCTTAAGACTCTAGGGTTATCACTAAGGTATCCAAATATTGCTTTAGTGATCGTACGTCCCTTTCGAATTGACCCTTACAAATTCCATGACGGTGCTACCTATTTCTCGATAGTGGGATAACACTGTCTAAAGGAAACAAGAATAGAAACGATATTTTTTCGAGTAGGTAGATGCTAGTAGGTACTTGCTCAAATCAAAACTTTTCACACTTACACCTTTCAAAACAAAGTTTTCAAAAACAACTTCGTCACACCCTTGAGGACTGATAGAAGGGTTATCACGATGTAAAACATTTTTCAAAAAAACAAAGCACACAAACACAAGCAATTTAAAAATGAGCAAGTACCTAAGAGCCCATGGAAAACCATGGATAGAAAGGGTGCTAACACCTTCCCTTTCTATAATCTACCCCCCGTGCTCAGAAACATCTCGAAAAAGGTTTTTTCTGTTCTTTTTCCTTTTCCTTTGTTAGATGAAATAAAAGTCAGTGGCGACTCTTGCTTACCACGACATTTTGCGAATAAAAACGCAAAACATAAACCAGTATTAAACAGTCGGTTCTGCCACCGTATCACAAACACCATATAAAATTCAAGTAGCATTGAATGAATAAACATAATATAAAAACATAAACACAATATAAAAACATAAACACAACAATTTTATTAAATGACAGAACATATAAAACTTTACTAGTACCTTTTTCACTAACATCTCTTTCTTTTCTTGGTTGGAATATGAATTACTTGGCTCTTAACAATTCAGACAGATGGATTGATCCAAATTCCCTCATTATGATCGTTTCTAATATATGATTCATCCACTATAATATTCTCATCTTGATCATTTTGTATGTATGACTCATTCCCTCTAACATATGACTCATTCTCAACATCAATATCACTTTGATTTACATTGTTATCATCAATCACTTTGTTAGATAAAAGCACTATAGACCATTTTGTACTTGTCGGACCAGTGACATAGAACACTTGTTTAGCTTGAGATGCTAGAATAAAAGGCTCATCTTTGTACCCCATCCTATAAGATCCACTTGTAAAAATCCCGACTTATCCATCCGTATGTCACTGTTATGTACCCACTTACAACCAAATATAGGAATCTAAAACTTCTCATAATCAAACACCCAAATGTGCTCGATAACCCCAAAATATGACAAATTTGCATATTTGGGGTTTAAGTCCTTCATACTTGAAATATGCATTGCTTCAGCTACCACTGTGACACCACTATTTTGCATAGTACTTTTATCATCTTATTCTTTGGTATAAAATGTGCATCTATTAATTGTCTATGCGCTATAAGAAAACACGTGCAAACTCGGACCATATGCTAAACATCCCAACCTTTCTGTTATTGAAGCATAATCTAAATCAAACTTTGAATAAATATGATCCTTGAACCACTGTATAAAACTTTGATTGTGCTCTCGTACTATCCAATTTTCATTTCTATTCGGATTTAAACCCCAGAGTACATCCTTTTTCATTTCAACATACGACTCAACCTCCTTGTCATTGTGAAGAACATATAAATGCACTTGGTCCCGTTTAACCCTTGATATTGTCACAATTTTATTTCCAATTAAATTTTTTCCTTCCTTCCTTTCGAAAATATGAGATTTGGGTAGTCTAATGGATTGAACATTGGATAAATATTCAGTACAAAACTCAACCGCTTCTTCAACAATGTATCGTTCAACCATACAACCCTCTGACCGACTTTGGTTTTTCACGTACACTTTTAATATTTTCATATAATGCTCAACAGGGTACACCCATCTCATATAAGCTGGTCCAAACAATTGTGTCTCTTTCACAAGATGAACAACAAGATGTACCATCATAAACCTCCACACCGTTCTCCCATAAAATCTTTAAATCTTTGATTAACGGTGTCAAGTATACATCTATGTTATTCCCTAGGTAGGTTATAAATTCATTCTTGTTGTTCATCAAAGATTTAAAGATAGGATCATTCTTGTTGAGAATGCCTTAGTGCGGCAATTAGCTTTATGATAACTCTTGTATCAGTCCTCAAGAGTGTTGACAAAGCGAATGTTTTTGAAAGTGTTTTGAAATGTTTATGTGTAAGTGTGAAAATTTGTTTTTGAGCATAGAATCTAGGAACTATCTACTTATACTCGAAAAGGTTCGTTCTTTTCCTCCTATCCTTTAGACAATGTTATCCTACTATTAGTGAGTAGGTAGCCCTATCGTTGGATGTATGAGGGACATTCCAAGAGACATTTTTATAGTCACAAAGGCAACTGGGAAAGAAGATTTAGTAACTACCCTAGGGTTCTAAGATCATATTTTGACCAAGGCAACTTCGAGAGGGTCATCGAGGGACTTATGATCTTTTTGAACCAGAGGATAGCCACTAAAACCTCTAACGTTTCGAGATTTGTGACTATATTCTGAAGGCAACCGAAGTAAGGTATCCTAGAGGTGTATATGTGTAAGTGATTCAGTCCAGTTCATTTATCTTTGTTATTAGGTTTGCTAGCGTTTTGTTTTCAGTCTTTCCATACAAGCCTAGTTACTAAAAGTTAATATTTTGCAGAAATTTAAAGTGCGGGAATCGTAAATCCTACGTTATTACAATACTTCAGGGAGGGGGTGTTTACATGTCCAAAAAATGGGGGGAATAAAGAAAGTGGTAAAGAGCCCTAGTAATTATCTATTACATACTGTCAGTAGATACATAAATATGAAAAAATAGAAAGGAAATATTGAACGCGCGCGAAATGGAAAAGAACGTCTGAAACCCTAAATAAACTAAATAAAAGAAAATCTTTTTGGTTTTTTTGTTTATTTTAAGAAAAAAGCTTAAATTAAATTAAATGAGGAAAAAAACTAAATATAATTCTAATTAATTAAATAAAAGAAAAAATGATTATGAACTAAAATTAACTATAATATAAGAAAAACTAATTCTACTATTTTTGTATTTTTGTTAAGAAAATATTTGAATTAAAAACATATGTCTAATTAATTTTAAATTAATAAAATAAAGTCAAAATAATTAATTTAATTAAATTAATGAAAATTAAATTAATTGAAAAAAATCCAAAGTCTATTATTTTTTATGATTTTTATATTATTATAAAAAAAGATTTGAAACTAATAAACAAATAAACAATAAAACAAATAAATGAAAAATGCAAAATACCCTTTTTAGTCCTTTAAGTTTACCCCAAGGTCCATTTTGGTCTTTTATCTAAAAAAAGTGTCAAACTGGTCCTATAATTCTTTCAAAAGGACCACGTTTATCCTTTCCATCCACTCCGTTAGTCATGTTTAATGGCAGCGCTTATGTGGCATTACACGTGTGTTTAGAAAAATTGCATGTGGCAATTCCACTTACAAGTCAGTTTGACACTCTTATGTGGCATTACCACTCATCCATTGCATGTTTTCTTTAAGGTGAAACCAGACTTCTCATCAGAGGTAAGTTTCTGCAAGAATTCTATTTTCATAGTTAGGGTTTCCTTGAAATTTGTCTCCCTTCTCTGAAATTCATCTCTCTATTTAGGGCATTGTGTGTAATGGAGGAAATTCTTAATATTACGATACACCACAGTGGTCAATTTGTTAGTGAGGACTTGAGTGTGTACGAAGGAGGTGAGATTGCTGATTTGAGAGTATATGCTGATATGTGGGGTTATTTTGAGTTATTGGGTGCTATTAAGGAACTAGGTTACCCAGCCATAGAGAAGATATACTATAAGGATCCAACTGCTGGAATGAATCTGTTGTTTGATGACAAAGGGGCCTTAGAGATTGCTGATCTATATAGGGTTCATTTAAGTGTTGAAGTCTTTATTCAACACCCATTGTCACAGCCTGAGTATGTTGATGAGAGTGAAGTTATTTTAGATGAGACACCCCTGAATGTAATGGAAGAGGATGAAGTTAGACAAAATGAGGTAAGTGAGGATGCAGTTAGACAAAATGAGGTAAGCAAGGATGCTGTTGGATAGAAGGAGGCAAGTGAAGATGTTGTTATACAGAAGGAGGTAATTGAAGATGCTGTTGGACAAAAGGAGGCAAGTGAAGATGTTGTTATACAGAATGAGGCAAGTGAAGATGATGTTGGACAGAAGGAGGCAAGTGAAAATGCTGTTGGACAGAATGATGATGATAGTTCTGATGATGATAGCTCTGATGATAGTAGCTTTTCGTATGATAGTGCAAAGGAGGTTGTATTTGATGATGAAACTGATGAGTGTGATACTGACTTGGAAGAGGAAGAAGGTAAGGATGATGTAACTGATCTCTGTGAAACTGAAGCAAATAAAGAAGATAGTAAAGGAAGTGATAATGAAAGTGAGGATCTTGTAAGTGAATGTGATAGTGAAGATAACAATACTACCAAGAGAAAGAAGTATCCCATTTTCAAGCTTCTAAAGGATATGTCCAATTACAAATGGGAAGTGGGTACATATTTTAGTACAAAAGAAGATATCAAGGAAGCAGTTACCTCTTATGCAGTCCAATCTGGCAGAAATTTAAAGTACATCAAAAATGACAAGATAAGGGTTAGGGTTAGGTGTAAGGATGGATGTGAATGGGAAGGTTATTGGGCTAAGTTGGATGTTGAGGATACTTGGCAACTAAGAAAGGTGGTAGACACCCATAGTTGCAGTAGAGAATATAATGTGAAGTTGTTGAAGACTAAATGGCTTAGCAAGAGGTTGCAGAATGCACTTAAAACCAACCCTAGAATGAAGCTTAAGGACATTAAGGAAAAGGTGCAGAAGAAGTGGAATGTGGGGGTCAACAAAACCAAGGCTATAAGGGCTAGGTTTACAGCAAGAGACATGGTTGATGGGTCATTCTTAGGGGATTATACAAGGATTTATGACTATGCACATGAGTTGTTAAGATCTAACCCATGGTCAACTGTGAAAGTACATGTCCAACCAGCTCAAGAAGGTAGTGGTGTTCAGAAATTACACTTCAAAAGGATTTACATATGCTTGGCAGCTTGTAAGGAAAGCTTCAGGTTAAGTAGACATTTCATAGGGCTTGATGGATGTTTTTTGAAAGGGCTTTGTGGAGGTCAAATCCTGTCAGCCATAGGTAGAGATCCCAATGATCAAATGCTACCAATAGCATATGCAGTAGTGGAGAGTGAAAGCAAGGAAAGTTGGACATGGTTCTTAGAGCTGCTTATTGGTGATCTAGGTGGAAGAGAAGAGTGTCTCACATACACTTTTATTTCTGATCAACAAAAGGTATGACTCTATTGTTAATTCTCAATTGATTAGTATTTTTAATAATTAAATTCTCATGTTTATCCTGGTATTCTCATGTTTAATAATTAAATTCTATACATATCATGACCCAGGGATTATTGCCTGCAATGGAGGAACTGTTGCCTACAGTTGAACAAAGATTCTGTGTTAGGCATCTCTACAACAACTTTAGGAAGAGATTTCCAGGAAAAAAACTAAAGGAAATTATATGGAAGGCATCCAAATCAACTTACTACCAAGCTTGGGAAAGAGAGATGAAAGTTATGAAACATATCAATGGAGAAGCATACAAGCACATAATGTCTACCCCTCCAAGGTTTTGGAGCAGATCATACTTCAAGACTCATAACAAATGCGATGCAATTCTCAATAATATGTCAGAATCCTTTAATAGTGTTATTTTGGAGTCAAGGGCCAAGCCATTAATAACCATGGTGGAAGAAATTAGGATATACATGATGGAGAGATGGGCTACAAACAGGATGAGGTTTCAGAAATTGACAGATGTAGAAGTGTTGCCAAACATTATGAAAAAGGTTGAGAAAACAAGTTCATTCACAAACATGTGGCTTCCCAGGTAAAATTATTAAAACAAGCATTTTTTCTGTGTTAGAATGTCTGACTTTGGAATGTCCATTTGATGTCTTAATTTGGAATGTCCATTTTTCTGTGTTAGGATGTCTGATGAGCATATGTTTGAAGTGAGGCATCTGGAAAATTCTGCTGAAAAATTCACTGTAAACTTGAAGGAAAAAATTTGTTCATGCAGAAGATGGGAGCTAACAGGCCTACCATGTGTTCATTCACTTGCAGCAATCAAGAATAGGAACCATAGGATTGATGAATACATTCCTGATTATTACAGGAAATCTAGATATTTGCAAGTGTACAAACCTGTCATATTCCCTGTTAATGGCTCAAACCTATGGGTTACAACTGAGTACCCTGATGTTATGCCACCCAAATTCAGGAAAATGCCTGGAAGGCCAAAGAAAAGGAGGAATTTAGAGCAAGGTGAGCTAGATGGTATTGATAAAAAGATGAGAAGAACGGGATTCATTATAAAGTGTAGCAGGTGTAAGCAGGTAGGTCACAACAAGCTTACTTGTAAGGTGCCTTCTACTAGTCAGACAACTACTACACAAGTACCACATGCAGCTCAACCATCTGTACCACAAGCACCATCTGTACCACAAGTACCAGTGCCTTCTCAACCATCTCAAGCATTTGTACCAGTGGCATCTGTACCAGTGGCATCTGTACCAGTGGCATCTCAAGCATCTAAGTCAGTTCCTGGTCAAGCTTCTCAGCCATCTCAATCTAAATCATCCAAAAAGTTGTTAGTTAGAAGGCCAAATGCACCATTTGTCCCATCTCAAGCATATAAGTCAGTTCCTGGTCAAGCTTCTTAGCCATCTCAATCTAAATCATCCAAAAAGTTGTCAGTTAGAAGGCCAAATGCACCATTTGTCCCACCAGGTCCAACAACGAGGTTAAAGGCATCAATAACTGTTGTAGGTCCAACAACAAGAAGGACAACACCAACTAAAAGAGAAACACCAAAGTGGAAACTTTAGTTTACTTTTATGTCTGTTTTGGATTAGGATTGGACCTATAGTTGTTATGTTGTTTTGTTAACTTGTAATATTAGAATTGGTTATGTTAAGTTGTTTTGATCATGTAATATCAAGCTGTTTTTTTTTTGACCTGTAATATCAAGTTGTTTTGATTGGACCTGTAATATCAGGTTCTTTTGTATGCAACTTAGTGGTACCCACCACCTTATAATTATATGTTGTTACCTATCTTCAATTGCTACAGTATGTTACATTGATCAAAATGCTACTAGTTACAGTATGTTACATTATGTTTTACATTGATACAAAAATGCTACTAGTTTTACAGTATGTTACATTGATCAAAATGCTACATTGATACAAAAATTGCTACAGTATATTTTACAGTATGTTACATTGATCAAAATGCTACTAGTTCAAAAATTCAAGTTGATACAAAAATTCAAATTCATAATGATACCATGTTCAAATTGAGACTGTGTTACATATGATACTCTATTACATATAATCTCAATTCAACAGTCTATTACAACATCATCCAAATTACCACAACTAACATAATAAAGAAGAATCTTTTCCATTTTTTCTGAGAATTCATCATCTTCTTCATTTCAATTTGTAACTCCATTATCTTATGTTTCAGCCCATCCTTCCTTTCCTTTGGATGATGTATCTCCATCTTTGCTCCATCAAGCTCATTTTGCAGCTTCTCCAACCTATTATTCTGCTTCTTTATAAACTGATTGTTGTACCCCAAAATTTGCCCTCCCATAATCTTCAAAGTTTTGCCAAGCATCACCTCAAATGGTTCAAAGTTTACTCAAGGGCTACACAGTCAACCATCCTCCTAAGCCAGTCAAATTAGGGTTTTGGTTCTTGCAAGGAAGTTGAGGTTTTCAAGGGCTCAATCAAGTCCCATATGCTCATATACATTGTCAAGCACCTACATGTCAAGTTTCAAGGCTCACAAGGTCAAGTTGCACAGTCAAAAACCCTAATTGCTTCACAATCAACTACAGGGGCAAAATGGTCATTTGGCAGTCAAAAGTCATAATTTTTGGTCAACATCTTATTTTGAAGCCACAATCATCAATTGGTCAAATCTTGACCATGATTTCACAAGAATGGCTCAAAAATCATCAAGGTGTCAAAAGTTTCTATTTTTGGACAGCTGAAAAGTCAACTGTAACTTGACCAAGGCTTAACTTTTTCATGGTTCATCATAAAAATCCCATCCAATGCTCATCTTGAAGGGGAAGACATTTCCTACAACTCATCTTCACATTCCAAATCCAAGAAATGCTCTCACAAAAAGTTATCAATTTCAACATTATAGGTCATTTTCAAAAGTCAACAAAAATGCACTTTAAGTCAAAGACCATAACTTGAGATTGGTAAATCAAAATGACATGGGACCAAAGGCATTGGTTAGAGGACTTCAAGACCTTTCCAAAATGTCCAAGAACATGTTCATAGCTTCAAAATTGAGCAAGATATGCATTGGAGAAGTTGGGAAATTTTTGTGAAAAGGCCAAAGTCAACTATCCTTGAAACTTCATTTTTGACAAAAGAGGCCCACTTTTTCCACTTGGTTCAGCTTGGCCATGCCTCCCACGTGTCCCACAATTTATTTCAAGATTAAAAATTAATTTTTCCATTTTTATTTAATTTTATTTGATTTAATTCATTTTAAATCTTTAAAATTCAAATAAAAATCAAGAAAATTAATGGAAGGATATTTTGTGGCTTGAATAGCTTTGATACACCATGAAGCACCTTCCAAATCCGTGTACATCCTATTATGGGCATAGAAATTCAAATCTGAGGCAAATATGGCAAGTGGTTTAATGGTGTTCATGGCAAAATCAAAAGCATAATTGCATTGGTTTATTGTTCATTATATTGATGGATACTCATTACAAAATAGATGTGCAAGCCTTCCATATAGAACACACGACCTAGAGAACTCAAAAACGGCCAAAGCAAATTTCATTTTTCAAGAGAAAAGTCACAAACTGAAAACCCTCTTCCAACACAATTCAAGATTTCTCTTGGATCCAAACACACTCCTGACCCTTCCAGGGACCTCCTGCAATCAGAATTAAGCCAAATCACTCAAGGAATCACGCCATACAAGTCCCACGGTTTGAATTATTTTTCAGAATTACATATCATCATTCATGTGTTTTTAACCATTCTTTTGAATTGATTTATGTTAATAGGGAAATTCTGAAGCTTTTGGCTTAATCCAATTTGGTTGTAGTGCCCTGAATAGGAATCCACCATTGAAGAATATTAGGGTTTCAGAGCTCTCATATTGGGGGTTTTTATATACTGTAAAATTAAAACTCAAAGCCTATATGGACAAACTCAACATGATGAGACGAACAAGATGGACCTATCGCGCCTTTTTTATGTTATCCCTATTTCTATTCGCTATTTTCTGTCATTGCATTTAGTGGGGGTTAAAAACCCCCGCTATCTTGTTTCTTTTTTGCAGGTATGAAGAAGACGACGATGACGTGTTTACATATGTCTGGTTGATTTGAATAAGGGTGCGCGTCTTTGTTAGTTCCAACGTGTATTGTTGCTTTTGTATATTATTTTGATTATCCATTATATTGACAAATACACGCAGATGGTGGAGTGGTTGGTGATGTGTTGGTTCACCACTGGGACCTGGGTTCGATTCCCAGGTCCCCCCATATTTCATTGTCATTTTTTCTTAAATGTTCTTGTGCAGATTCCCAAGCGTTGGACACCCTAAGCCTCACACATCCAACGTGCCATGTGTCATCAGTGCAGATCCAAAGGACAAAAAGTGAGGAATACCATGTGCTCAGTCAAAGTATGTTGCAGGCAATCAAGGAAAGTCAAACGTGGCTTGTTCAAATGGGCCTCAAATCTCAACAATACACCCTCAAGTTCCAGCCCACACCCCCCTTGGGTTTACTCTTCTTTCTTTTTATTTTTTTTCATTTTCATTTTTATTATTTGCCTTATTTTATTTTAACTATTAATTTAATTAACATATTTTCATAAAAAATCAAAAAAAGGAACTAACATCATTATTATTATTATTTTATTTTGTAAATAAATATTAAATAAATTAGTTTTAATTAGGCCATTTTATTTTTTTTAAATAACTAAAATAACATAGAATTAGGTTAACTTAGAATTTTATTTTTTATTTTATTTCATAAAAACATAAAAAACACAAAAAATATATTTTCTTTTAATTAAATTAATTAATTAGTCATTAGTTAGTTTTAATTTCATTTTAATTACAAAAAGACAAAAAAATCAATTTCTTTTCTAAAAAGGGTCAACACCCTTAAGACATTCCCGATTCTTTCTTTCGCGCGCATTTTAGTTTTAATTCCTTATTTTTGATTATTATGTAACTGCCTCCGGATGTAATAGTAATTAGGATTTTACTGTTTTTATTTACTTTCCGTACTTATTTTCCAAAAACTGGTCTTTGTATTTTTTTTGGCGATGTATAGACCCGCGCCTTGTAATAGCGTAGGATTTATGTTTCCGCAATTTACTTTCCGCACCCCTTAATTATTAAATGCATGAAAGAATGTATGTAAATAAAAACAACTCGTAGCTCACTAATAACATGTACAAAAACATTAACTGAATACAACACACAAAGCACATGCCACTCTTAGGGTACGCTTCACTCGTTGCCTCGAAACGTGGTCGTCAAGTATAGGACGTTTTAGCAGTCGCTCTTATATCTAAGATCCGGTTGCCTCGAAACGGTTGCCTCGGATTAAAAAGGATCTAGGACATTAGGGTTACTTCTAAGGTGTCCTAACTGTTGCTTCGGTGACCATACTGTCCCTACAATCGAATTGACCCGAATACCTCCAACGATGGTGCTACCTACCTCTCAATGGTGGGATAGCACTACCTTAAGGACTTTTACACAGCCTAATTCCTTAGTGTAGGTAGATGACTCATGGATACTTGCTCTTTTCAAAAAAAAATCAAAAATCTTTTCACACTGACACTTTGAAAAACTTTCAAAACGAATTTTTCAAACACTCTTGAGGACAGATACAAGAGTTATTCAGAAATCTTTCAAACGAAACTTTTTCAAACCCACTCACATTTGAAAAGCAAACATTTTGAAAACATAAGAGCAAGTACCTAAGAGCCCGTGGATAACCATGGATAGAAAGGGTGCTAACACCTTCCCTTTCTATAAATCTACCTCCCGAACCGAGAAACAATCTCATAAGGAATTTTGCTGTGCTTTTATCCTGTCCATGTTGGAGAAAATAAAAGACGGTGGCGACTCTTGCTTCCGCGACATTTCGCGAACCAACTAAAAACAATCAGTTATATTTCCACCGATCACAGAACTGGCGACTCTGCTGGGGAAATTTAAAGTGAGGTGTACCTTAGGATAGATTATACTTATGTTTTCAATTGCCTGATTTGTGTGCTTTAATATTATTGGGCCTGTCTTGGGAGTTCTATAGATCCTAACCTGGATCTGGGGGATACCTCTTAGAAAGTAGCAACAAGACTGTGAGGGAACTGTGCGGGGTATACCGACACGGTTGAAGCAGTCTGCTACGTTGATGTGGCACTTTGGTGAGTACCGGTAACCCTTGAGTCAAGTCAAGGAGAGTACGGGGCCGCCGCGTGGTGTCGTGAAGCATCAACTGACCTTAGGAACCTTAATTGAACCATCCTGGCCTCTTTAGGGGTAGTGAGATAACTGACTTTGGCGCAGTCCGAAGTTGGTTGATACTCGATACTACACTCATTGAGGGTTGTTTTCTTGGAATATTTTGATCGCCAGTTCAGTGGCTAAATCAAAACAATGAACACAGAAAACAACCCAATGATATTGAGCTCCTTAGAACTCGGTTACTTTTGAGAGGACAGGTTTTTGAGCCCACCAACTTCAAGAGGGTAATACCTAGACCCCATGCTGGCCTAAACTCAAAGGGATGTGGTGTGACTTGTGTGCTTTACCATGTTTGCTTTTGTGAATACTTGTGGTGTGCTCTTATCATAGCATCATAACATCATACAGCATCATATGCATCCACTAACCACTTCAGGGGTTCGAATCTTCATCTTTGTTTTTGTTTTGTAGGACATGGAAACTATCCGTAGAAAGACAATTCAGGTCAACCTTGTCAGGGTCCCTCCTCAGCTTAAGGAACTTACATCCAGGATTCCCGAGAACTCTTCTTTCAGTGAGAAACATGGAAGACTCATCAGCTTGGTCAATACCAACATTGAAGAGGATATGGTGAAAGTGTTGTTCCAGTTCTTTGACCCTCTGCACCACTGTTTTACTTTCCCAGATTATCAGTTGGTGCCTACTTTGGAAGAGTTTTCTCAGCTTCTGAAGATTCCTATCTATGATCGGTGGATCTGGAACTGACTGTTTAACGCTGGTTCGCGAAATGTCGCGGAAGCAAGAGTCGCCACCGTCTTTTATTTTCTCCAACATGGAAAGGACAAAAGCACAGCAACATTTCTTATGAGATAGTTTCTCGGTTCGGGAGGTAGATTTATAGAAAGGGAAGGTGTTAGCACCCTTTCTATCCATGGTTATCCATGGGCTCTTAGATACTTGCTCATTGTGTTTTCAAAATGTTTGCTTTTCAAATGTGAGTGAGTTTGAAAAAAGTTTCGTTTAAAGATTTCAGATCGACTCTTGTATCAGTCCTCAAGAGTGTTTGAAAAATTGTTTTGAAAGCTTTTTTGAAAGTGTCGGTGTGAAAAGAGTTTTTGATTGTTTTTTTAGAGAGCAAGTATCTACAAGTCATCTACCTACCCTAAGGAATTAGGCTGTGTAAAAGTCCTTAAGGTAGTGCCATCCCACCATTGAGAGGTAGGTAGCACCACCGTTGGAGGTGTTCGGGTCAATTCGTTTGTAGGGACAGTGTGGTCACCAGAGCAACAGTAGGATACCTTAGGAGCTACCCTTATGCCATTTATCCTTTTTAATTCGAGGCAACTTTTCCGAGGCAACTTGTTTTGAGGCATATGGATCAACGGACATAAGGACTTACTAAGACGTCCTATACTCGACGACCACGTTTTGAAGGCAAGACAACAGTGAGGCGTACCCTAAGAGTGGTGTGTGAATTTGTGTGTTATTTTCATGTTATGTTTTATCTTGCACATGCATCATGGTGATCTACGCTTGTTTTTAATTTAGGCCATACATTCTTTCATGCAAAGTTTAATAGTTTAAGAGTGCGGAAATTTAAATGCGGAAAGTAAAATCCTAGCTATTACAAGGCGCGGGTCTATACATCGCCAAATTACAAAGACCCGTTTTAATAAAAATGCGGAAAGTAAGTAAATTCCTAATTACTATTACATGGCTTGAACAGTTACATAATATTCACAAAGAAAAAATGAGAATAAATGCGCGAAAGAATTAAAGTTGCACGTTCGAGGGCGTTGGACCCTTTTGAAATTAAATTGATTTAAAAAGCTAATTAATTATTAAATTAAAGAAAAGAAATGTTTTTTATGTTTTTGGTATTTATGAGATAAAGAAATTAAAATTGAAGAGAAACCCTAATTCTAAGTTGTTTTTAATTATTAAAGAAAAATATTAAAGTTTAACCTAATTTACTAAATAATTAAGGTATATGTTTATTTACAAAAATAAATTAGTAATTAATAATAATGATAATAAGAAAATTATTTATTAAAAAAATGATGAAAAGTTAAAAACCCTAATTTCTACATATTTTAATTTGTTAAGAAAAAGATTTAAGTTTTAAAACCTAATTTAACTAAATTAATTATTTAACATTTATTTACAAAATAAATTAATAGAAATTAAATATAATTAAACATATTTTTATTTTTCTGTATTTTATATTGTGAAAATTAATTTATGTGGATTAAATAAAACAATTAAAAAGAATAATTGAAAAGAATAAAAGAAAAGAAATTTAAAAGAAGGAATACAAACAAGGAGGGGTGTCTGGCCCTTTTTGGAGGTTTTTGTAGAGTAATTTGGGCCCACTGAATCAAAGGCATGCTTGACTTTCTGGCGCGTGTGTATGAGCATTGACTGAGATACATGGTGGAATTCATGTTATGGCCATTGGATTAATCATCAGGGACACTTGGCAAGCCTGAGCGTTGGGACATATGGTAGGACGCTTGAAGGAAACTGCATAGCAACACATTAAGGAAAAAAATATGGAATATATGGGGGGACCTGGGAATCGAACCCAGGTCCCAATACTTGCAAGCCACCTCAGCCACCAACTGAGCTATTGAGCGCATCTGTTAATATACTGAAGCGTAATTATTATAAAAGAAAAAACAAGCGTTAGTGGGAGAAAGCAAAAAGCGCGCTGATTTATTTGAATCGTCCAACCATATGAAGCCACGCATGCGTCTTCTTCCTTTTGTACCTGCAAAGATAACCAAATAGCGGGGGTTTTAAACCCCCACTAAGTACCACCAGGAAAAATAGCGATTAGACGATGCCCAAATATAAATTGAGCGCGAGGTTATTAATGGATTCGTCTTCATGTCACGATTTGGTCTGCACTGGTCTGAAGGTCTAATTTTGCCATATGTGTAAACCCCTAAATCGAAGCTTCTGAAACCCTAGATAACGTTAATGGCAACTCTTGATACATGCATTGTTAGGACAATTAAATGGTACCATTAGCTTCAGAATATCAATATTAGTGTAAATCAATTAACAAAACACATGAACAATGCTTGAAAATTAAAACACGATAATGGAAAAGTTCATGAAAAGTGCAATGCTGTTCTACCAATTCTTGAGGTATGGAGAGCTGGTTTTGATTGTAATCGCTTCCTGGATGCTTTGGCAATGTATTGGAATGCTTTTGGAGCTTCGAATTGTCCTCTAACTAGGATTTCAGTTTCCAACTTTTTGTGAAAAAAAAATGCAATTTTGGTTCTTGGTTTTCTGCACAGCTTTTGTGTCCAATGGAATAGGTTTAGGTTATGCCTATGTAAGTGAATGGAATTAGGTTAAAAAACCAAGCCCAAAGTCCATGTATTGATGATTCCAATCTTTGATTTTTTCACATCTTTTTCAAATCTTTTTCCATGCAATTCTTGCCAAATTTGGATGATATTGTCCTTGTTGATTGATGCACGGAATCTCTTACATGTGTGGAAGATATTTGCTGCATAAAAAGATTTAAAAAACATGATTTGGTATTTTTCTTATATTTAAAGTTAATTAAATGAATTAATGGTAATAAAAATTCAAATAATTAATCAAAAATAAGAAAATAACTCCCTTTGAGCTTAGTGGGTCGTGCATAGCCTTTGGGTAATGATTCATGGAAGAATTTGTGGCCCATTAGCATTTTTGAAGCCTTTTGTGCAAAGTTGACTTTTCAAAATTCCCAAACATTTCCCAACTTCTACAAGGCATATCTTGCTCAATTTTGAAGCTATGATCATGTTCTTGGACATTTTGGAAAGGTCTAGAAGTCCTCTAACCAATGTCTTTGGTCCCATGTCATTTTGATTTACCAATCTCAAGTTGGTCTTTGACTTAAAGTGCCTTTTTGTTGACTTTTGAAAATGACCTATAATGTTGAAATTGATAACTTTTTGTGAGAGCATTTCTTGGACTTGAAGTGTGAAGATGAGTTGTAGGAAATGTCATTATCTTCAAAATGAGCTTTGGATGGGATTTTCTTGATAAACCATGAGGAAGTTATGCCCTGGTCAATTTGCAGTTGACTTTTCAGCTGTCCAAAAATAGAAACTTTTGCATCTTGAGACTTTTTGAGCCATGCTTTGAGAATCATGATCTAGAATTGATCAAATGATGTTTGTGGCTTCAAAATAAGATGTTGACCAAAAATTTTGACTTTTGACTGTCAAATGACCATTTTGCCCTTGCAGTTGACTATGAAGCAATTAGGGTTTTTGACTGTGCAATTTGATGCTGTGAGTCTTGAAACTTGACATATGGATGTTTGAAAATGTTTGTAGGAATATGGGACTTGATTGGACCCTTGTAAACTTCAATTTCTTTGCCAGAACCAAAACCCTAATTTTGCCTGTGTTAAGAGGCCATTGGGCTGTGCAACCTTTGAGAGATTTTGAAGCTTGATCTTGGCAAATCTTGAAGAATATGGGAGGGAAAATTTTGGGGTACAACAGTTGCCCCTGTTCAATCTTCTTAGACCTGAGGATGTAGATTGGTTGGCGTGCCTTTCGTAATCCGAAGGTGGAAGATGATTGAACACTAGAGTGCCCAGAAATTTGCACTCACATAGTAGAGTGTCAGCAGTATGATGCAGGAATGGGCTTACAGATGCCATTTGGAGAAAGATGAATAGGGGGATGGGCTTATGGATGCCATTTGGAGACTGTTGGTAAGTGGAGAGATGGGCTTATAGATGCCATCGGGAGGTTGTCGATCGCGTAAGAGATTCCTTAGCGAGAACTTGCGTACCTGAGAAAGAAAAATAATTACCTGGCCTGTTACAGGAGTTGATCTTCAAACTCTTTATGTAGATGTGCCCTGGCTGGATACATGAATCGAATCTTTAAACTCTTCAGACGTGTCCTAGCAAGATACAGGAATCGAGTCCGGAGAATATAGTCGTCAACAGATACACCCTGGCAAGATACATGAATCGGATCTTCGAACTCTTCAGACGTGCCCTGGCCGGATACAGGAATCGAGTCTGGTAATGTTAGTCGTCAACAGATACACCCTGGCAAGATACAAGAATCGGATCTTCGAACTCTTCAGACGTGCCCTGGCAAGATACAGGAATCGAGTCTGGTAATGTTAGTCGTCAACAGATACACCCTGGCAAGATACAGGAATTGGATCTTCGAACTCTTCAGACGTGCCCTGGCAAGATACAGGAATCGAGTCTGGTAATGTTAGTCGTCAACAGATACACCCTGGCAAGATACAGGAATCAGATCTTCGAACTCTTCAGACGTGCCCTGGCAAGATACAGGAATCGAGTCTGGTAATGTTAGTCGTCAAGAGATACACCCTAGCAAGATACAGGAATCGGATCCTCAAACTCTTCAGACGTGCCCTGGCAAGATACAGGAATCGAGTCTGGTAATGTTAGTCGTCAACAGATACACCCTGGCAAGATACAGGAATCAGATCCTCAAACTCTTCAAACGTGCCCTGGCAAGATACAGGAATCGAGTCTGGTAATGTTAGTCGTCAACATATACACCCTGGCAAGATACAGGAATCAGATCTTTAGTTGCGACCGTTGATAGAAATTATCTTTGTGTTACCCTTTGTCCTGAAAAGACAAAACGTTAATTGTATGCGATGTCATGATGTATGACATGCGTGATGAGATTATGTGTTCATGATGCGTATATGCATGCTATAATGTATGAAGATGTGTTGTTTATGAAATGTGTTTTTTGTCTAGGAAAATAAATCCTTGACGAGTGCCGGGAAGTTGACTCCTAGGCTGATGTTGAAGGATAGTGCTTCGTTGTTTCCGCTAGGGATGATGGTTGCAAGAATACCGGTAGGAGAAGATGACTCCGTTGGGGAATAAGCTTGGAGAATAAATTACACTGTGGGGAGTGCTCTGTGGGGAAAGAGAGGTATTTTGCTGAGATGCTGATGATAACTCCGCTGGGGATACCATTGTTGAGTTATGTCGGGAGGTTGGATGAACTCCGCTGGGGGATAGGAAGACTCCGTCGGGGACGATCTTTCCGTGACAATTGGCTGAGGATAACCCAGTTATATCCTGGTGGGGAAATAACCTTTGAATAAAGTCGGGAGACGCGTTAGTGTTCTGCAGGCGATAAGCTTCCAGAATCTACTAGGGATAAGCTTCCTGCTGGGGAGTTTGATTCCACTTTCCTGGGGAAACTTTTGGATTGGACTGGACTCTCCTGGGGGAATTTTTGAGATGTACTGGGGAAGTGGCTCCTTTGAATGTCTGGTAAACCGCCGGGGAACAGTCTTATATCAAGACTGCCAGGGATGCTTGTTAAGAATGTTCGTATATTGCGCTGGGGAATGTTGAGATCTGTTGGGGATGACCCAACTTCCTTAAGGCTGATAGAGTAGGCTAACTCTGCTCGGGGAGAGTGTTGCTGACTTGCTGGCTCACTCTCTGGGGAGTTAAGATATCTTGGTTACGTCCTTCAGCCGAACTTACCTTGGTACCTTGGTGGACAGAGCAATTAGATCGCTTAGACAACTCATTATTGCCCCTGTTTCTAATGTTACCTGTAATTAATCATTTGTTTCGTATGCAGATATTTATGAGTTAGCAATTAGTGTCAGATGAATATATCACAAATTGAACATTGGACGTTCTTCGCAAAACAAACAGAAAAAGGGAAAAAACAATTGGCAATTTAGTTGAAAAGTGAATTTATATTGATTTTGAATTTGCCTGTAAATAGGCGTTTATGTACAAGAGGCTGACGTCCTAGTAAGAGAACGCCGCCGAACAAAAGAGTTTATACAATTGTGAAAAGGGAAAACAAAACAGCTATGTGAAAAGAATAATCCCACTGGGTTTCAACTCTGCTATCGCCTTTATATCTTCGAGCGTCTCATCACTTGGCTGCTCGGTTGGAGATGAAGCTGATTGATCGATGCTGTCTGAACTTGATGTTGATACCGGATTCTGGATGCAAAGTGATCCAATGAGACATAGTATTACGCTTTAATCCCTAACTTTTGCCTGGACCGCCCTTTCGGGTTTTCAGTCCACCGGGATACCCATTTTTGCCCAAGCCGCCTTTTCAGGTTTTCGACTTGCCGGGTGTACAAATTTTTTTCATTTCATCCCTCATTTTGCCCGAACCCTTTTGGTTCGCCGGGAAGCCCTAATTTTTGTCTAGGTATGTCAACCTAGCGGGTCTTTTATCATGCGTAGTATCTTTTTACTATGTCTGCATTGGCGGGGTGAGGAAAGTCGTCACCATCCATGGTGGTTAGAATCATGGCTCCTCCTGAGAACACATGTTTAACCACAAATGGCCCTTCATACGTAGGGGTCCATTTTCCCCTGGGATCACTTTGAGGAAGGATGATGCGTTTGATTACCAGGTCCCCAACTTGATACTCTTGTGGTCTGACCTTTTTGTTAAATTCCCTGATCATCCGTTTCTGGTACGTCTGACCATGACAAATAGAAGTGAGTCTCTTTTCGTCGATTAGATTTAATTGATCAAGTCGGGTCTGGATCCAGTCATCTTCGCTCAGATCTGCATCCTTCATTATCCGGAGAGAGGGTATATGTACTTCAATCGGTAAGACTGCCTCCATGCCGTAGACCAAGGAAAAAGGATTTGCCCCGGTTGACGTCCTTGCTGAGGTACGGTACCCATGAAGAGCGAACGATAACATCTCGTGCCAATCTTTATAGGTCACTGTCATCTTCTGCACAATCTTCTTGATATTCTTATTAGCTGCTTCTACAGCCCCATTCATCTTCGGCCGGTAAGGAGAAGAGTTGTGGTGCTGTATCTTGAATTGCTCGCAGAGCTCAGTGATCATCTTGTTATTAAGATTGGTACCATTGTCCGTAATGATCCTTTCCGGGACGCCGTATCGACAGATCAGGTTATGCCGAATGAACCGTGCCACAACATTCTTGGTTACCTTAGGGTAGGAAGCTGCTTCAACCCACTTTGTAAAGTAATCGATCGCCACCAGGATGAAGCGATGCCCGTTGGATGCCGTAGGTCTGATCTCGCCGATCATATCAATGCCCCACATTGCAAAAGGCCAAGGTGCTGTCAAGACATTCAGAGGCACTGGAGGAACGTGCACTTTATCTGCATAAATCTGGCATTTATGACATGTCCGAGAATGTTGGTAACAATCAGCTTCCATTGTGGACCAGAAATATCCTGCCCGAAGGATTTTCTTTGCCATGGTATGTCCACTGGAATGTGTTCCGAAGGTACCCTCATGCAGCTCTGCCATGATCCTTTCTGCTTCAGTTTTATCCACACAACACAGTAAGGTTGAATCGTGGTTTCTCTTGTACAGAATGCCATTGCTGAGGAAGAACTTCGCTGCGAACCTTCTCAGAAACTTTTTGTCATTGACCGATGCACCCTCAGGGTATTCTTGAGCTTTCAGATACCTCTTCACCTCATGATACCAGGGTTTTTCAGTTGTTGTCTCAGCCTCAAGATCACAATAGTATGCGGGTTCGTCCAGTTTCCAGATGACGATCCGGGGAGCCTCATTTTCCCATTTGACTTTGAACATGGAAGACATCGTAGCTAACGCGTCCGCCAACTGATTCTCCTCTCTTGGGAAGTGTTCAAAAGTGATCTCTGTAAAATGGGGGATCAATGTCAACACACACTCTTTGTAGGGAATAAGATTCGGATGTTTCGTATCCCACTCTCCTTTGATCTGATTGATCACGAGAGCGGAATCTCCGAAGACACTCAGAAAATTGATCCTTAAGTCAATTGCAGCTTGAAGACCCATGATACATGCCTCATACTCCGCCATGTTGTTGGTGCAGTTGAAACATAGCCGGGCAGTCGTGGAGTATGAGTGCCTTGAGGGGATATGATCACCGCGCCGATACTGTTACCCAAAGCGTTGGAGGCTCCGTCAAAGTGCATAGACCATCGGGATCCTTCCTCAGGTCCTTCATCCGGTCCAGGTACTTCACAATCAGTCACAATCATGATGCTCTCGTTTGGAAACTCGAAGTTCATTGATTGGTAGTCATCTACTGCCTGGTGCGCCAAGTGGTCTGCCAATACACTTCCCTTGATAGCTTTCTGAGTTGTGTACTGGATGTCGTATTCTGTCAAGATCATTTGCCATCTTGCTATTCTTCCAGACAGAGCAGGCTTTTCGAATATGTACTTTATTGGATCCATCTTTGAAATCAACAAGGTAGTGTGAATCAGCATATACTGTCTCAGCCGGCGAGCAGCCCATACCAAAGCGCAGCAAGTTTTCTTGAGCAGTGAGTATCGGGTCTCACAGCCGGTAAACTTTTTGCTAAGGTAATAAATGGCGTGCTCTTTTCGGCCAGACTCGTCATGCTGCCCCAGCACACACCCTATTGAGCTGTCAAGTACTGTCAGGTATAGTATTAGAGGTCTCCCTTCAACCGGTGGCATAAGAATAGGTGGTTCTTGGAGATACTCTTTGATTCTGTCAAAAGCGGCCTGACATTCATCATTCCAACGTACTACCTGATCTTTCTTCAGCAGCTTGAAGATTGGTTCACAGGTAGCTGTTAGGTGCGAGATGAATCGGGCAATGTAATTCAGACGTCCTAGAAAGCCTCTGACTTCTTTCTCCATCTTAGGAACTGGCATCTCTTGTATGGCTTTAACCTTGGCAGGGTCCACTTGAATACCTTTGTTGCTCACGACGAAGCCTAGCAACTTTCCAGATCTTACCCCAAAGGTGCACTTGTTCGGGTTCGACCTCAGCTTGTACAACTTCAGACGGTCAAACAACTTCTGTAGATGGTCAAGGTGTTCCTCCTCAGTTTGGGACCTTGCAATCATATCGTCGACATACACTTCAATCTCATGATGGATCATGTCATGAAATAAAGCAACCATGGCACGTTGGTAGGTTGCCCCAACATTTTTCAACCCGAATGGCATGACCTTGTAGCAGAAGGTGCCTCACTGAGTAAAAAAGGTAGTCTTTTCCATATCTTCAGGAGCCATCTTAATCTGATTGTAACCTGAAAAGACATCCATGAAAGAGAACACCTTGTGCTGAGCAGTATTGTCAACCAGAACATCATATGAGGCAGAGGGAAGTCATCCTTGGGGCTGGCCCTATTCAAATCCCTGTAATCGACACACATTCTGACCTTACCATCTTTCTTCGGTACCGACACCACATTGGCAACCCACTGAGGGTAAGAAGTCACTGCAAGGAATCCGGCCTCAAATTGCTTCATAACCTCAGCTTTGATCTTCTCGGACATCTCTGGACGCATACGGCGGACCTTTTGCTTAACTGGAGGGCAGTCTTCCTTGGTAGGCAGGTGATGGACCACAATGTCAGTATCCAACCCAGGAATGTCTTCGTAAGACCAGGCAAAGATCTCCACATAATCATGCAACATCTGAATCAACCGCTGTTTTACGCTGAGTTTCAGATTGGCACCAATCTTAACTTCCTTTCTTTCTGCCTCAGTACCCAGATTTACCGCTTCCACTGGTTCTTCATGTGGCTGAATGGCCCTCTCTTCCTGGAGTAACAGTCTTGCGAGCTCACCAGGCACTTCGCAATCATCTTCACCTTCGTCTTCGGCTAAGTTGATCGGATTTTCGAAGTCATAACTGGCAGTAGCAGAGTCGTTACCAGTGAGATCCAGAGTGGATTGAAACCTGTATGAGTGTGTGTGTGTGTAAATATAGCTGTTTTGCAATATATAAAGAAAGAAAGAAAGGGAGCACAATATTTGAAATGCGAAAAACGTCTAATGTTTTTATTCATGATATGTGGATATGACAAGTAATATGCCCTCACAAATGAAGCCAACGGTGCCCCGGGTAAGACACCGGGCCATAAAGTTTCAGTTTATTGTTTATTACAAATTAAAAGACAAAGGAATTCATTACTGCGTAACAAAAGTAACAGGTATGTGATCTTTTGCAGTCCAATTGGTCAGTCCACCGTCAGTCGTCGGGTAGATCCAGCTGTTGAACTCAGATTCTTCCACTTTGTCACCATCCCTGATAGCATTCACCCCATGATCAGGCAGGGGAGCTGTCACTACATTGGGTTTCTCAGGTGCCTCAAACTGTACCTCTTTAGCATCGATAAGGTCTTGAACCTTATTTCTTAGGGCCCAGCAATCATCAGTAGAATGCCCCGGGCTATCAGAGTGATAAGCATAGCGGGCATTTGGATTATACTTCGGAGATGTGGTGTTCACAACCTTCGGAGCCTCTCTGACGGTCACCAAGTTGGTCGATAGCAGTTGCGGAAAGATTTGTGACAAGGTCATACTAAGCCGAGTGTATTCTCTCCTGGGTCTCTCACCCCTTGGTTGGTTAGGTTGCCGAGGAGCGGCAGCAGGCTTTGCAATTACCACCGCGTTGACAGCTTGGCGGCGTTCTAGTTTGTCCTGCCTCCTAGGCCCATACACAGCACTGGCCTCCTTTTTAAAAGGTTTCTTCTCCGAACTTGAGGACGCACCTTTCTGAATTTTCCCTGATTTCATACCAGCTTTTATCCTTTCCCCAGTCAGAATGAGATATTTGAACCCTGCAGACGAATTGCCAATGAGATGATTAAAGAACGGCCCGGATAGGGTCCCCAAGAACATATCCAATAGCTCACGGTCTGTTAATGGTGGCTGCACCCTGCCAGCCAGGTCCCTCCACTTCTGCGCATACTCTTTAAAACCTTCTCCCGATCCTAGCGACATACCCTGGAGTTGGGTACGTGTAGGAGCGAGGTCGGCATTATACTGATACTGCTTGTAAAAAGCAGTAGCCAACTCCTCCCAGTTACGAACCTTGGTTCCATCCAGCTGATAGAACCATTCAAGATGAGTCCCTGAAAGACTCTCCTGGAAGAAGTGGATCCACAAGTTCTTGTCCACAGTATACGGCTGAATCTTCCGCACATAAGATCTGAGATGTAGCTTAGGGCAAGACGCCCTGTCATACTTTGTGAAAGATGGTGCTTTGAACTTGTGTGGGATGACCACACCAGAAGATAAACCCAAGTCTCCGAAATCCAACCCAGACACTTGTTGAATTTCCATGGCATTCAGACGGTCTTCCAACTGCTTGTACCTGTCTTCAGCTGGAGGATATTGCTCCTCATTAAAATCAGTCTCGTTGTTAGAGACTACCGGACTAGGAACTCTTCCCCCCTGGGGACTTCCCTTGCCTACAGAAGAACCAGCTTGCTCAACCTCATTCTGCAGTGTGTTACCAAACCTCTGGCCCGTGTTGAATAGTACAATTCTCTTCTTCTTTTTCTTGACCAGCAGAGCCTTCAACTCCTCTTGACCTTGGGCCAAACTCATAATCAGCTCTTGGAATTGGGCGTTTTGAGCCTGAAGGGCCTTGATGGACTGCTCGGTAGATGACTCAGGGTTCATGATGCTGAAATAAACAGCGAAGAACATTAAGCAACCTGAAAAGAAAAGTCCCTGCTATGCACATGATGAATGGGAATGCGTATGATTTATGTTTTCAAAGACAATCGGGAATCAACTTTGTAAACAAAAAGGAACACACTTCATTAGATTCAACTTTGAAATTCAAATTGTTCAACAGGTTGCCCTTAGGCGTTACATAAAAGTGAAAATACTGAAAAGGGAAATAAAAGTTGTAAAAGAAAATTCAAAGCTCATAAGTGATCCCATGGTCTCCTCTTCTCAGTACGGATGTAGTCATTCAAGGCTCGCTCGTTCTCCAATTGCTTTGTCAGCTTCTGGATCTTCAATTCCTGCTTGTTGAACTTTTCCCGATAAGAATCCCGTTCCTCTCGCAGTTGCACCCAAGACCTCTTTAGTGTATCAATATCAGTAGGTATCTGAGGAGGGAGAACAGTTGGAGGAGCCCCATCTCTATCAGGATATTCAAGAATGACGGGTCTGACAGCTTCATACGGCATACCTAACTTCTGAGCACGGATGCGGACCCATTTGTAGTAGGCTTCCATAGGTAGAGAAGTCTTTGGCCCCAGCTCTTGTGGGTCAGCTTTGTGAATTCTGTCCCAAGCCTTGATGAACCTACGACGCAACTCGTCACTATCTACCTGAAACTCAAAACTGATGTGGGGCACCAACATCTCATGAGGCCCTGCTCTTCTGGCTCTTCCAAACTGACGAAGCACTAGACATGGGTTATAAGAGATTCCTCCTTGAGTACCATTCAAAGGAACATTAGGATATTCTCCGCAATGATCAATAACAGCTACCTCATCCAAACCTCTGAGAGTCCAAGTGATGTCCTTATCAGTGAGAGACATTAACCTATGAGCCCAACCTCTTCCTTCTTTGTTCTTCAGCACGAACTTAGGGAGGTGCGAAATAAACCACCTCACTAACAAAGGAATACAACACCACAGAGTTCCTCGTCTTCGGGCAGTACGAGCATAAAGTTGTTGCAGAATATCGCCCAAGAGAGTGGGCACAGGATTCCGAGACATGAAGATCCTTATGGAAGTGACGTTAATGAAGTTATCAGGATTAGGAAACAAGACTAGACCATAGATTAAGAGAGCCAGAATGTCTTCATACGCCCTAAAGTCCAGGTCACTCTAGAAACTGTTAGCCCTACCAATTAGAAACTTGGCCAAGAAACCCTTAACTTTGCTTCTGGTCACCCAGTTGTCCATTACCTCCTTGTGGGTCAAGGGCAGAGCTGCAGCAATCTCCTCAAGCCTAAGAGTCTTTTCCCAACCAGTGAAGGGAGTCTGATCTAAGATAGGGATGCCAAGCAAATCAGAGAACTCTTCCAGGGTAGGGACCAACTGGAAGTCTTGAAAGGTGAAGCACTGGTACAGAGGGTCATAAAACTGTGTCAGGACACTCATCAGTTGTTGGTCCCACTTTGCCGTGACTAAACTGAGAAGAGAACCATGCCTCTGGTGAAGGAAGTAGTATTTGGAATTCTGCTAACCAACTCTTCAAGCAACTCAGGTGGGTGAACAAAGTTGAACCGGATAGTATTCCTTCGCATAGGCATCATGATGTCCTACAAAACAGAGCAAAGGTGAAACCCTCTTGTCTTTGAAATGGTCAGTCTTTATGCAGGATGCATGCAATGTTTATGATGGCATGATGTTATGATAAGGCACACCACAAATATTCACAAAGGCACACATGATAAGGCACACAAGTCACACAAGACAAGCCCTTAGAGTTTAGGCCAGCATGGGGTCTAGGTATTACCCTCCTTCAGTTTGTTGGTTAAGACCTGTCCTATCAGAAGTAACCGGGTTCTAGAGGATCCCAATATCACTGACTACCCTCAATCGGTCATAACTCCAGCATCGCAATCTTTTCTTGCGGCCAGAACCATCACGAGAGTTTAGCCTCAATGGGCGTAGCATACTGCTACTGTTCTATTGGCCAAGTTGGGTCATTTAAGGTTCTAAGGTCGGTTGGTGCTTAATGACTCCTCAGAAGACCCATATTCTCCTCATTGCAACACAAGGGATATCGGTACAGACCAAGGTGCCACACCAACGTAGCCACTGCTTCACCCATGTCGGTCTATGTCGGACAGGTCCCTCACAGCTTATGCTATCTAACAGGGTATCCCCAGATCCGGGTTAGGATCTATGTAACTCCGATGAAGCCCACAATAATAAAGCAAACAAGACATACAATTGAAAACATAAGTCTGAGCTATCCTAAGGTACACCTCACTTTAAAGTATTTCCCCAGCAGAGTCGCCAGTTCTGTGATCGGTGGATCTGGAACTGACTGTTTAACGCTAGTTCGCGAAATGTCGCGGAAGCAAGAGTCGCCACCGTCTTTTATTTTCTCCAACATGGAAAGGACAAAAGCACAGCAAAATTCCTTATGAGATAGTTTCTCGGTTCGGGAGGTAGATTTATAGAAAGGGAAGGTGTTAGCACCCTTTCTATCCATGGTTATCCATGGGCTCTTAGATACTTGCTCATTGTGTTTTCAAAATGTTTGCTTTTCAAATGTGAGTGAGTTTGAAAAAAGTTTTGTTTAAAGATTTCAGATCGACTCTTGTATCAGTCCTCAAGAGTGTTTGAAAAATTGTTTTGAAAGCTTTTTTGAAAGTGTCAGTGTGAAAAGAGTTTTTGATTGTTTTTTTAGAGAGCAAGTATCTACAAGTCATCTACCTACCCTAAGGAATTAGGCTGTGTAAAAGTCCTTAAGGTAGTGCCATCCCACCATTGAGAGGTAGGTAGCACCACCGTTGGAGGTGTTCGGGTCAATTCGTTTGTAGGGACAGTGTGGTCACCAGAGCAACAGTAGGATACCTTAGGAGCTACCCTTATGCCATTGATCCTTTTTAATTCGAGGCAACTTTTCCGAGGCAACTTGTTTTGAGGCATATGGATCAACGGACATAAGGACTTACTAAGACGTCCTATACTCGACGACCACGTTTCGAAGGCAAGGCAACAGTGAGGCGTACCCTAAGAGTGGTGTGTGAATTTGTGTGTTATTTTCATGTTATGTTTTATCTTACACATGCATCATGGTGATCTACGCTTGTTTTTAATTTAGGCCTTACATTCTTTCATGCAAAGTTTAATAGTTTAAGAGTGCGGAAATTTAAATGCGGAAAGTAAAACCCTAGCTATTACAAGGCGCGGGTCTATACATCGCCAAATTACAAAGACCCATTTTAATAAAAATGCGGAAAGTAAGTAAATTCCTAATTACTATTACATGGCTTGAACAGTTACATAATATTCACAAAGAAAAAATGAGAATAAATGCGCGAAAGAATTAAAGTTGCACGTTCGAGGGCGTTGGACCCTTTTGAAATTAAATTGATTTAAAAAGCTAATTAATTATTAAATTAAAGAAAAGAAATGTTTTTTATGTTTTTGGTATTTATGAGATAAAGAAATTAAAATTGAAGAGAAACCCTAATTCTAAGTTGTTTTTAATTATTAAAGAAAAATATTAAAGTTTAACCTAATTTACTAAATAATTAAGGTATATGTTTATTTACAAAAATAAATTAGTAATTAATAATAATGATAATAAGAAAATTATTTATTAAAAAAAATGATGAAAAGTTAAAAACCCTAATTTCTACATATTTTAATTTGTTAAGAAAAAGATTTAAGTTTTAAAACCTAATTTAACTAAATTAATTATTTAACATTTATTTACAAAATAAATTAATAGAAATTAAATATAATTAAACATATTTTTATTTTTCTGTATTTTATATTGTGAAAATTAATTTATGTGGATTAAATAAAACAATTAAAAAGAATAATTGAAAAGAATAAAAGAAAAGAAATTTAAAAGAAGGAATACAAACAAGGAGGGGTGTCTGACCCTTTTTGGAGGTTTTTGTAGAGTAATTTGGGCCCACTGAATCAAAGGCCTGCTTGACTTTCTGGCACGTGTGTATGAGCATTGACTGAGGTACATGGTGGAATTCACGTTATGGCCATTGGATTAATCATCAGGGACACTTGGCAAGCCTGAGCGTTGGGACATATGGTAGGACGCTTGAAGGAAACTGCATAGCAACACATTAAGGAAAAAAATATGGAATATGTGGGGGGACCTGGGAATCGAACCCAGGTCCCAATACTTGCAAGCCACCTCAGCCACCAACTGAGCTATTGAGCGCATCTGTTAATATACTAAAGCGTAATTATTATAAAAGAAAAAACAAGCGTTAGTGGGAGAAAGCAAAAAGCGCGCTGATTTATTTGAATCGTCCAACCATATGAAGCCACACATGCATCTTCTTCCTTTTGTACCTGCAAAGATAACCAAATAGCGGGGGTTTTAAACCCCCACTAAGTACCACCAGGAAAAATAGCGATTAGACGATGCCCAAATATAAATTGAGCGCGGGGTTATTAATGGATTCGTCTTCATGTCACGATTTGGTCTGCACTGGTCTGAAGGTCTAATGTTGCCATATGTGTAAACCCCTAAATCGAAGCTTCTAAAACCCTAGAGAACGTTAATGGCAACTCTTGATACAGGCATTGTTAGGACAATTAAATGGTACCATTAGCTTCAGAATATCAATATTAGTGTAAATCAATTAACAAAACACATGAACAATGCTTGAAAATTAAAACACGATAATGGAAAAGTTCATGAAAAGTGAAATGTTGTTCTACCAATTCTTGAGGTATGGAGAGCTGGTTTTGATTGTAATCGCTTCCTGGATGCTTTGGCAATGTATTGGAATGCTTTTGGAGCTTCGAATTGTCCTCTAACTAGGATTTCAGTTTCCAACTTTTTGTGAAAAAAAAATGCAATTTTGGTTCTTGGTTTTCTGCACAGCTTTTGTGTCCAATGGAATAGGTTTAGGTTATGCCTATGTAAGTGAATGGAATTAGGTTAAAAAACCAAGCCCAAAGTCCATGTATTGATGATTCCAATCTTTAATTTTTTCACATCTTTTTCAAATCTTTTTCCATGCAATTCTTGCCAAATTTGGATGATATTGTCCTTGTTGATTGATGCACGAAATCTCTTACATGTGTGGAAGATATTTGCTGCATAAAAAGATTTAAAAAACATGATTTGGTATTTTTCTTATATTTAAATTTAATTAAATGAATTAATGGTAATAAAAATTCAAATAATTAATCAAAAATAAGAAAATAACTCCCTTTGAGCTTAGTGGGTCGTGCATAGCCTTTGGGTAATGATTCATGGAAGAATTTGTGGCCCATTAGCATTTTTGAAGCCTTTTGTGCAAAGTTGACTTTTCAAAATTCCCAAAAATTTCCCAACGTCTACAAGGCATATCTTGCAAAATTTTGAAGCTATGATCATGTTCTTTGACATTTTGGAAAGGTCTTGAAGTCCTCTAACCAATGTCTTTTGTCCCATGTCATTTTGATTTACCAATCTCAAGTTATGGTCTTTGATTTAAAGTGCCTTTTTGTTGACTTTTGAAAATGACCTATAATGTTGAAATTGATAACTTTTTGTGAGAGCATTTCTTGGACTTGAAGTGTGAAGATGAGTTGTAGGAAATGTCATTATCTTCAAAAAGTAGCTTTGGATGGGATTTTCTTGATAAACCATGAGGAAGTTATGCCCTGGTCAATTTGCAGTTGACTTTTCAACTGTCCAAAAATATAAACTTTTGCATCTTGAGACTTTTTGAGCCATGCTTTGAGAATCATGATCTAGAATTGATCAAATGATGTTTGTGGCTTCAAAATAAGATGTTTACCAAAAATTTTGACTTTTGACTGTCAAATGACCATTTTGCCCCTGTAGTTGCTTATGAAGCAATTAGGGTTTTTGACTGTACAATTTGATGCCGTGAGTCTTGAAACTTGACATATGGATGTTTGACAATGTTTGTAGGCATATGGGACTTGATTGGACCCTTGGAAACTTCAATTTCTTTGCCAGAACCAAAACCCTAATTTTGCCTGTGTTAAGAGGCCATTGGGCTGTGCAACCTTTGAGAGATTTTGAAGCTTGATCTTGGCAAATCTTGAAGAATATGGGAGGGAAAATTTTGGGGTACAACACTATCCTTAGTCAACTACCCTACAACGGTACAGAAAAGGAGCCAAAACTTGAAGAGGTTGCTAAAGCATTGTGCCTACAGCCATCTGACATCAAGGGACATTGGGAAGTTAAAAGTGGTATCAAAGGGTTCTTGGCCAAGTTCCTGTTTGAGAAAGCACAAGAATGTTGGAACTCCCTTGACCTACAAGCCTTTGAAGAAGTTGTAGCCCTCCTTGTCTATGGGTTGATGTTGTTCCCTAATCTAGATCAGCTTATAGATGTCAATGCTGTCAAGATCTTCATGTCCAGGAATCCTATACCTACGTTGCTTGGGGACATCCTTCACTCATGTTACACTCGAACCATGAGAAAAAGAGGTGTTCTTATGTGCTGCACTCCTCTCCTGGGAAGGTGGTTTATTTCGCACCTTCCACAATCAGTTTTGAAGAACGAGCGGGGTTTGAGATGGTCACAACGATTGATGGCTCTTACACATGCTGATATACATTGGTGTTCTCGGTCCAGAGAGAATGTCACTATCATTGATCGTTGCGGGGAGTTTCCTAATGTTCCTTTACTTGGAATCAGAGGATGTATTACTTACAACCCCTGTCTGGCCTTGAGATAGTTTGGATATGCTCGGAGGGATGACCCTCATGATATGTTAATTCTTGACATAGTTTTTGACTTCGACAACGATGCACAAGGACTTCGCCAGAGATTTATCAGAGCTTGGAGGATGCCCAACAGGGTAGATAGCAAGACACTGGGGCACAAGAACTCCATCCCCTTGGAGCTTTATCTCAAGTGGGTACGAGCCCGCTCCTAGAAGCTGGTGATGCCATATCCTCATGTTCTCCCTGTGATCAAAGAGCCAGTCTTGGAAGGAGAGGTGCCCTACACCATTCAACATCCTGACATGCCTACATCCTGGGAAGAAATGCAGAAAAGCTGGATCCAACTCAAGGAAGAACGAAATTCTCTTGAAGCCAGTCTACATGCCAGTGAGAAGAAGGTCTTGGAGCTCACCCGCCTACTGCACGAGGAAAAGACTCTCAACACTTACATTGCTCCAAAGAGGATGCGTAGTGTCTTTTGGGATTAATTATTTTGTAATGTTTTGCCCGTGAGGCCTTGATGTAATGAACAATTTATTTCCTAATAAAAAGTGTGTTCTTTTTTGGCTACAACGAATTTGAACTTTCGAACCCTTGAATGCATTGCATAAATAGCATATCATGCATCATGTGCATAACAGGTACCCTTTTTTCTACAGGTTGCTTAATCTTCTTCGCTGTTTATTTCAGCACTCAAGCATCATGAACTCTGAACTCACTACCGAGCAAGCTATCAAGGCCCTCCAGGCCCAGAATGCCCAATTTCAGGAGATGGTCATGAACTTGGCCCAGGGACAACAAGAGCTGAAGGCTTTGCTCCTGAAGAAGAAGAAGAAGAAGAAGAAGAAGAAGAAGAGGACTGTGCTATTCAACACTGGGCGTAGACTCGGGAATACATTGCAGAATGAAGCTGAGAGGACCACTCCGTCTGTGGGGGAAGGCAGTCACCAAGGGAGAGAGGTCCCTAGTCCTGTGGTCTCTGACACCGAGACAGACTTCAACGATGAACAGTACCCTCCTTCTGAGGACCAGTACAAACAAATGGAAGACAGGCTAAATGCTATGGAGATTCAATGTGTGCCTGGGTTGGATTTCGGAGACTTGGGGTTATCTTCCGGGGTGGTGATCCCGCACAAGTTCAAGGCGCCTGCCTTTGTGAAGTATGACGGGGCTTCTTGTCCTAAGATGCACCTCCGTTCTTATGTAAGAAAGATCCAGCCTTACACAGCAGACAAGAACTTATGGATCCACTTCTTCCAGGAGAGTCTTTCAGGGACTCATCTCGAATGGTTCTATCAGCTGGATGGAACCAACATTCGTAACTGGGAGGATTTGGCCACTGCTTTTTACAAGCAGTATCAATATAATTCCGACCTCGCTCCCACGCGTACCCAACTCCAGGGTATGTCACTGGGAACGGGTGAAGGTTTTAAGGAGTACGCACAGAAATGGAGAGACCTGGCTGGCAGGGTGCAGCCACCATTGACGGATCGTGAGCTAGTGGACATGTTCTTGGGGACCCTATCTGGTCCATTCTTTAACCATCTCATTGGTAATTCCTCTGCTGGGTTTACAGACTTGATCCTGACTGGTGAGAGGATCGAAGCTGGTATAAAATCAGGGAAGATACAGAAGGGTGCCTCCTCAAATACTGAAAAGAAGCCCTTCAAGAAGGAGGCCAGTGCTGTGTATGGTCCCAGGAGACAGAACAAACCGGAACGTCGCCAAGCTATCAACGCGGTGGTTATTTCTAAGCCTGCTGCTGCTCCTCAGCAATACAACCAGCCCAGAGCTGAGAGGCCCAAAAGGCAGTATACTCGGCTCAACATGACTCTCTCTCAGATCCTGCCGCAACTGCTGTCAACTAGCCTGGTAACTGTCAAGGAAGCTCCGAAGATGGTAAACACAGCATCTCCGAAATACAACACCAACGCCCGTTGCGCTTATCACTCTGATAGCCCGGGACATTCTACTGATGATTGTTGGGCCCTGAGGAATAAGGTTCAGGACCTTATTGATGCCAAAGAAATACAGTTCGAGGCTCCCGAAAGGCCAAATGTTGTGACCGCTCCCATGCCCCAGCATGGAGTGAATGCTGTTGAGGAGGACCTGTATGTAGCTTCTGTGGATGATGTTGCTACTCCGCTGCTGACCGTCAAGAGGAACCTGTTGCTAGCCGGTTTATTTCCGGGATGTAGTAAAGGTTGCCATATGTGTGCTGATTCCCCTGCTGGTTGTTCTTTCCTGAGATCAGGCGTCCAAAACCTGATAAATAGCAAAGAGATCTTGTTCAAGAAGATTGCTATTCCCGCTGTTCCCGCTGCCCCTGTTGAAGAAGTTTCAATTGTTACCATTTTCAACAACCCTTCCAAGGCTCCTTCAAAGAAGCCTGTCCAAATTTTTCCTGTTCACAAGATTGCTCCTATAACCATTACTGTTCTGGGGCCCATCCCCTACAAGTCTGATAAAGTTGTCCCATGGCACTATGGGACAGATGTTTATGTTCTGGGAGTGAAGCAAGAGTTCAACACTGGTACCGGTGTCACCAATATCACCGGGCCTGCTAAGGTCACTCGTAGTGGAAGACTGTTCTCACCAGACATTGCTCCTCTGGCAATTCATAGGCCTCTTGTCATCACACCTGCCAGTGTGCCTATTTCCCCCCTGATCAAGTTTCTACCCCCACTGCCGAGTCATTTGACACTCGGGGCAAAGGGATTGCTGATGTGCCTGCCCGGACGGAGGCACCGGGGACCACTGTTGAGGCTTTCAAGCAAGAGATGGAAGAGATCCTCAAGATTATAAATAAAAGTGATTTCAACGTCGTTGAACAGCTGGGGCACACCCCCTCTAAAATCTCTATGCTATCACTGCTGCTGTGTTCAGAGGCCCATGCCAAGGCCCTGATTGCTTTCCTGAAGACGGCCCACGTACCACAAGAAACGTCTGCTGATCAATTCACCGACTGTGTGGCCAACTTAACTGCTGATAATGGTCTGGGTTTCTCTGATGCTGATCTGACGGCCAAGGGGAAGAACCATAATGATGCCCTGCATGTCTCCATTGAATGCAGGGTGTGATCGGTGGATCTGGAACTGACTGTTTTAAAGCTGGTTCGCGAAATGTCGCGGAAGCAAGAGTCGCCACCGTCTTTTATTTTCTCCAAATGGAAAGGACAAAAGCACAGAAAAATTCCTTAAAGAGATTGCTCTCGGTTCGGGAGGTAGGTTATAGGAAGGGAAGGTGTTAGCACCCTTTCTATCCATGGTTATCCATGGGCTCTTAGATACTTGCTCATTGTGTTTTCAAAAATGTTTGTTTGCTTTTCAATGTGGGTTTTAAAAAGTTTCTTTGAAAAATTTCAGTTCGACTCGTACGTCAGAGTGTTTGAAACATTTGCTTCGAAAGCTTTTGAAAAGTGTTGGTGTGAAAAGATTTCAGTTTGTTTTGAAGAGAGCAAGTATCCATGAGTCGTCTACCTACCCTAAGGAATTCGTCTGTGTAAATGTCCTTTAAAGTAGTGCCATCTCACCATTGAGAGGTAGGTAGCACCACCGTTGGAGGTGTTCGGGTCAATTCGAGGTTCGGGACATGGTGATCACCAGAGCAATGGGAAGACACCTTAGAAGCTACCCTCATGCCAGGTTCTCGGATCATGAGGACTTACTAAGACATCCTCTACTCGACGATCACCTTTCGAGGCAAGGCAACAGTGAGGCGTACCCTAGGGGTGGTGTGTGATTTGTGTGTCGTTTTCATTTGCATTTATCTTGTCATGTTCATTGTGATCTACGCTTGATTTTAATTAGGGCCATTCATTCTTGCATGCTTTTTTAACAGTTATAAAGTTGCGGGAAAATAAATCTACAGCTATTACAAATGGCGCGGGTCCACATCGCCAAAATTAAACCGGACCCGATTTTACAGAAAATAAATAAAGAAAATAAGTGAAAAGTAAAAATTGTTACAAGGCTTTGGGACATGTACATAATTATAATAAGTGACATAAAATAAATATGCGAAATAAAATAATTAAACAATGGGCGTTGGACCCTTTTGCAAAAAATTAAATTTAATAGGAAATTAAAATTAAAAATTAAATGTTTTTGGTATTTTTGTATTTTTTAAGATTTAAAAGAAAAAAGAACTTTTTAGAATGAAATTTGAAATGCAAATCCTAATTCTAATGTTTTTTAGTTATTGTGAAAATGTTATATTAATCTAAATTAAACCCTAATTTTTACTTATATACATTTAATTATAAAAATAAAATAAATAAATAAATAATATTGTGATAAAAAAAAGGAAAATTTAAAAGGTATAAAAAGTCATTAAACCTAATGCTATATTTTTGGATTTTTAGTTATTAAGAAAGTATTAAAATCTAACCTAAATGCAACCCTAGTTTAATTATGAAAATTACTAATATTATGGCAAAAAACAAGGAAAGTTAAAAGGAATAAAAAAGTCATTAACCTAATGCTATATTTTTGGATTTTTTTATGGAAGAAAGAATTAAAGTTAAAACCTATTTTACTAAATTTATTTACATGTTAATTATTTACAAGAAAATAAATAAAATAAATATTTTTTATATTTTTATCCTTTTTCTGATTTTTTGATGTTTTTGTATTTTGTTAAAAATAAATTAATTACACTAATAAAGAAAATAATAATTTGAAAAGAAATAAAATAGAAAGAAAGAGAAGGCAAACCAAGGGGGGGGGGGTAGCCCCAATTTGGAGGTAAGGCCTTAGCATTTCAGGCCCATTTGTGTTATGGCCTTGCTGACTTTTTGCTAGCTTGCTTCAGCGTTGACTGGAGTTTATTGTGCTCTTTGAATCCTTGCCTTTGAATTGGATTGGATGGACGCGTGTATGTCTGGATGAGGATGGAACATGGTGAACCATAGCGTTGTGCCTGCATAGGAATAGCCATTGCAAAATAATAAATGGAATTATACAGACCTGGGGTTTGAACCCAGGTCATGAAGGTCACAAACGCGTCCACTTGCCAACTGAGCTACCACGCTTCAATTATCATATTACAATAAGTAAATAACAAAAAGAAAACACAAACGCGTTAGTGATTAAGCGCGAAAAATTCAAATTATCCAACCAGTATACGCCACCTCATCATCTTCCCCATGGCTTCGTTTTGCCTGAAAAAAACAAAAGTATTAGGCAACGGTTTTTACACCGTTGCAGAAAGTGGCATACGAGGAAATAACGATTAGGCCCTGAGGCCCCATAAATTAATCGCGATGACTGATTCTTGTTCGTTGGAGTGTGCCGGTTTGAATGGTCTAAGTCTGGAAAGCTAATTTTTCTTCAATTGAAAAGCCCTAATTCTAAGCTTTATGAACCCTAAAAAATTAACAATGGCAAACATCCATATACAGCACGAAAACAAAATTGGATCCCATGGTTAGCTTCAGAATATGTTTATTAGTATGAATGCATCAATAAAAACAATGAAAATGCCTTAAACATGGAACACGATCATGCATTTTTCTGGAAACTGTTTGAGTTCATGATACCGGTTCAAGGCGTTTTGGCTTGTTGTTTGTGATTGGTACACATTCAGAGTTTGTCCAGGAAGCTATTAGAAAAAGAATTAAGGCTTAAAACTCCTTCCAACCTTGATTTCAGATTTGACTTATATGGCTAATTTTTCAAGTTGTCCCTAAGCTTTTGAGCGCAGCCTTTGGTATATTGTGGTTAGGGTTTGACTTAGTGCTTATGATGGAAGAGACTTAGCTTGTTAGTTGGCCTTAATTCATGCTCATGAAAGAACTAGTCCTAGGGTTTTCACCATTAACCAATTTTCCTTCTTTTAAGCCAAGACCAAGACTTAGTGTGCAATTTAACCCTAGCCTGAGTTTTTGAGTTGGCCCATGATACATGGAAGTTGTCCAAATTCAAATGACACTATTCCATTGGTTTTTGAATTTTATTTGAATTTTTAAAGATTTAAAATGAATTAAATTATCAAAAATTAAATAAAATAGAAAAATCAATATTTGGTCTTGAAATTAATCATGGGACACGTGTGTGGCATGACAAGGATGAATCAAGTGGAAGAAAGTGGGCCCTTTTGTCAAAAATTGGAGTTTCAAGGATAGTTGACTTTTGCCATTTCACAAAAATTTCCCAACTTCTACAAGGCATAACTTGCTCAATTTTTAAGCTTTTCACATGTTCTTGGACATTTTGGAAAGGTCTTTGAGTCCTCTAACCAATGCCTTTGGTCCCATGTCATTTTGATTTAACAATCTCAAGTTATGGTCTTTGACTTAAAGTCCCTTTTTGTTGACTTTTGAAAATGACCTATAATGTTGAAATTGATAACTTTTTGTGAGAGCATTTCTTGGACTTGAAGCATGAAGATGAGTTGTAGGAAATGTCTTTCTCTTCAAAATGAGCTTTGGATGGAATTTTTCTGATAATCCATGTGAAAGTTATGCCCTGGTCAATTTCAGTTGACTTTTTCAGCTGTCCAAATATAGCAACTTTTGCATCTTTGATGATTTCTGAGCCAAATTTTGAGAATCATGATCAAGCATTGATCAAATGATGTTTGTGGCTTCAAAATGATATATTGACCAAAAATTTGAACTTTTGACTGCCAAATGACCATTTTGCCCCTACAGTTGACTGTAATGCAATTTAGGGTTTTGACTGTGCAATCTTGAGCTGAATGCCTTGAAACTTGATATGAGGATGCTTGACCATCTTTGTAAGCATATGAGACTTGATTGGTCCTTTGAACACTTCCTTTTCTTGATCAGACTCAAAACCCTAATTTTGACTGTATGGGAGACTGTTGCACTGCACAACCCTTGGGGAATTTTGTGACTTGGCTTGGCAATTTCTTGAAGAATATGGGAGGGCAAATTTTGGGGTATAACAGTTGCCCCTGTTCAATCTTCTTAGACCTGAGGATGCAGATTGGCGGACGTGCCTTTCGTAATCCGAGGGTAGAAGATGATTGGACACTAGAGTGCCCAGAAATTTGTGCTCACATATTGGCAGTGATGGTGGAATGGGCTTATAGATGCCATCTGGATGTTTGATTGCGTAAGGGATTCCTTGGCGAGAACCTGTATACCTGTAAAACAGAAAATGAGTACCTGACACGTTGCAGGAGCTGATTTTTAGATGCCTGGTATAGATGTGTCCTGACTGGTTACAGGAGCTGAGTCTGGAGCTTCAAACGGCGATGAAAGAACCAGGGATGGTTACTACCTTAGCATGAATGGTAAGAGAACCTTGGGCGATTTTAACTTCAACAACGCTCGTTGAGAAAAATCTTGGGTGTCTTCTACTGGAATAAGAATCAGGGAGATCTTAGGGTCGATCTGACTGAACCAGAGGAGGCCTTTGACTGGATAAGCATCAGGAAAATCTTAGGGTCGATTTAACTGAACCGGTCTAGGTCTTGAAATATCTTCAACTGGATAAGCATCAGGGAGATCTTAGGGTCGATCTGACTGAACCAAGAGAAGGCCTTTGACTGGATAAGCATCAGGAAAATCTTGGGACGATTTAACTGAACCGGTCTAGGTCTTGAAATGTCTTCAACTGGATAAGCATCAGGGAGATCTTAGGGTCGATCTGACTGAACCAGAGAAGGCCTTTGACTGGATAGGCATCAGGAAAATCTTGGGACGATTTAACTGAACCGGTCTAGGTCTTGAAATGTAGCTTGAGAACTTAACTGGATCTTTCCTGAAAGGTAAAAGTCAGTCATATGCAATGCATGATATGGATCAAGCAATGATGTTCTCAACATAAATGAGATTTGTAAGATATGATGTGTACATGCATGCTATAATGATGTATGTGATGTTTCATGTATATTTTTGTCTAGGAAAGTGAATCCTTGACGGGTGCCGGGAAGTCGTATCCTGGGCTGATGTCGAAGAATAGATTTTGCTTTCGCTGGGGATGATAACTGCAAGGATACCGGTAGGAGAAGATGACTCCGTTGCGGAATAAACTTGGCGAATGGAAGATTCTGCGGGGAGAAAAGATATTCTAGCGATCATGCTGGGAAGCAATACTCTGTGGGGATAGAGATGCTTTGCTGAGTGTTGATAGCAGTAATTTGCTGAGGATGTCTTTGTTGTTGGAAGTGTTAATGGACTTCGCTGGGGATAGGAAAGAACTATGTTGACGATGACCTTTTCGTGGCTTTTGGCTGAGGATAACCCAGTTATATCCTGTTAAGGAAATAACTCTTTGAATAAAGCCGGACGACGCGTTCGTGCTCTGCGAGGGGATAAGCTTCCAGAATCTACTGGGGATAAGCTTACTGCTTGGAGAGATGAATTCCAATTTTCCTGGGGAAACTGGATTGGACTCTTCTGGGGAGTTTTGGAATGTAATTTTATAAGTTGAAAGGGGGAACCTATGTAGGGTTGCATGCTGATGAGTTTGTGTAAAACTGTATCTGAAATGGAGAAGGAACCTGGGTAGGGTTACTTTGATGATGAGTTCGTGTAAAACTTCGTTTTTTTTGGAAAGGGAGAACCTGTGTAGGGTTTCTGGGTGACGAGTCCATGTAAAACTGCATCTTGAAGAGAGGGAACCGATGTAGGGTTGCTTGGTGAGGTAAGTTCATGTAAAACTTCTTGATGAACCGGGGTGAGGTTATCTTGAGCTAAATCCATGTAAGACTTCTGGGGGGAACCAGGGTTAGGTTTCCGCAGGATAAGTTCGTGTAAAACTTCTTGATGAACCGGGGTTAGGTCATCTTGAGATAGGTCCATGTGAGACTCTTGGAGGAACCGGGGTTAGGTTACGGCAGGATAAGTTTGTGTAAAACTTCTTGATGAACCAGGGTTAGGTCATCTTGAGATAGGTCCATGTAAGACTTCTGGAGGAACCGGGGTTAGGTCACTTCGGGATAAGTTCGTGTAAAACTTCTTGACGAACCGGGGTAAGGTTGCTTCGGGATAAGTTTGTGTAAAACTTCTTGATGAACCGGGGTTAGGTCATCTTATGGAGGAGGAGTCTGTGTATGACTTTGTCTGAAGGTTGAGCAGAAACCGGTGTTGGGTTGCATGATTTTGATTAAGTGGATAATTGTCCTGTTTGGTCTCGGACGTTAGCCCACGATCTGGAATTTGTAAAGGTAGATGGTAATCATTTTTATGTTGATCTGTCCTTTGTAATTTGGTTGACAGAGCAATTGGATCGCCTGGATAGCTCATTATTTCCCCTGCTTCGGAGGTGAGGGAAGAGGATACCTGTGCGGGTGATCGACAAATCTTCGGGTAGGCAAGTGACGAGATACCGGAACATAGTCGTACGCTTCGATCCCTAACTTTTGCCTGGACCTCCCTTTCGGGTTTTCAGTCCACCGGGATACCCATTTTTGCCCAAGCCGCCTTTTCAGGTTTTCGACTTGCCGGGTGTACATGTTTTTCGTTTCATCCCTTCATTTTGCCCGAACCCTTTTAGTTCGCCGGGAAGCCCTTATTTTTGCCTAGGTATGTCAACCTAGCGGGTCTTTGATTATGCGCAGTATTTTTTTCGACTATGTCCACGCTCTCAGAATGTAGGGAGTTGCCCCTGTTGGAAGTATTTTGCCATGCCCCAGATAATGAGCAATGTGCCCCTTGATTGGAGGTTCTTCTGTTCACAAGGTGTTCATCGTGCGAATTTCCCTGCTTGTTCAAACAAGTAGTCATATGCAAACAAGGTTATTTTAAGAATGCAAAAGTCTATGTCTGTCTTGAATTTTGAAAATGCATTTTTTGTAATACAGTGCGATGTCAACTCAATATTTTACAGCAAACCTTCAGGAGTCAGGATACCTTCGTAACAGTATGCTTTCGAACTAACCCATGCTTCAGCTAGGACTTTTAAGAGTTATATCGTGGCCTGGTTTACGGTTTAAGAAACAAAGGATAAAGGCTCAAATTATTTGTACCCACCCGCTCTTCGTGATGTTCTCCAAACCTAAACTCAGTTGATCGTGCGTTAGACCTTGTTTGAGTCTTTGCTCTGATTTTCCGGTGATGATTCGGATATTGAACGTTTATTTGAATAGGCAATCATCCCCTTTTTTGCTGAGGGTTTGTGAGACCTCTTTTTTTTTTTTTGATTTAGTTATCCCTTTCTTTTTTTTTGCCTGAACTGTTTCCTTTTTGGGATTACAGTCAGCGGGATGCCCCAGTTTGGTAAGTCTTCTTTATTGGTTTTGACTTTTTGGGCTTTTCATTCATGAATTTTTTTTTTGATAATGACTGCCTGTCCTTATGATTGTTCGGAACCATCACTGTCTTTTGTTTTTGAAAAACTCATTTAGTGCCATTCATTGTGCACTTGGATCAACTGAGAGAACTACCCTGCCCCAGGTTATGATTAAGGGTTTTGATTTTCGAAAATAAAAACTCCTACTTCTTTGGCTCTGATGGGTTGACGAGGGATTATCATCCTTATAACTCCAGTGTTTAGGAATTGAAACAATGCCTGTACCTCATCAGCGGGGTCTGTTCAAAAGCATACTGTAAATTGTGGTATTGTTTTTGTCATCCTCCCTCAAGAGGTTTAGAATTTTCAATTAAGAATTGACCATCGCAAAAAATATGAAAGCAGTTTTAAGCATAGTAAACATAATTAATTCAAGACAGACATGTGTAATGCATTCATGAAATAAAAGAGTTTAACACAATAATTGTTTATCTGAACAAGAAAAGGAAAAATACAACTTGAAATCAAATGAACAAAAATTTAGCCATGCTTTGGCAATGGAGCGGTGATCACGTTGGGAGTCTCCGCAGGCTCGAACTCGATCTCTTTGGCATCGATCATGTTCTGAATTTTGTACTTCAGTGCCCAACAGTCCTCAGTATCGTGCCCCGGGCTATCAGAATGATAGGCACACCTTGCTTCTGGATTGTAGCTAGGAGAGGAGGTCTTAGGATTGGCAGGAGGGTTGATTACTGCAATCAGGTTCATCTTCACCATATGCTGCAATGCTTGTGACCAAGGCATGTTAATGTTGGTGAATTGCCTTTTAGGCCCTTCCGGCCTTTGCTGGTTTCCCCTTTGTGGTTGACGGCGTGGTGCAGAACCAGAGATCATGACTGCCCCTGCATGTTGATCACGGCGACTCTTTTGACTGTATACAGCATTGGATTCCTTCTTTCCCGTGTAAGGTTTTTTATGAATATCAGAAGGTGTGGCCTCTTGAATCTTCCCCGACTTGATACCAGCTTCAATTCTTTCGCCAGTCAGGATGAGGTCGGTAAATCCAGCAGATGAGTTACCAATGAGGTGATTGAAGAATGGCCCGGATAGGGTCCCCAAGAACATATCAACAAGTTCCCGGTCAGTTAACGGAGGTTGCACCCTTCCAGCAAGGTCTCTCCATCTTTGTGCGTACTCCTTGAAACCTTCACTTGACCCCAACGACATACCCTGGAGTTGGGTACGTGTGGGAGCAAGGTCGGCATTGTACTGGTACTGCTTATAGAAAGCAGTCGCCAACTCCTCCCAGTTACGAACTTTGGTCCCATCCAGTTGATAGAACCATTCGAGGTGAGTCCCTGAAAGACTTTCCTGGAAGAAGTGGACCCACAAGTTCTTGTCTGCTGAGTATGGTTGGATTTTCCGAACATAAGACCTGAGATGCAACTTGGGACAAGACGCCCCGTCATACTTGGTAAAGGATGGTGCCTTGAACTTCCGAGGAATAATCACACCAGTTGATAAACCCAGATCTCCAAAATCCAGCCCAGGTACCTGTTGGATCTCCATAGCATTCAGCCTATCCTCCAATTGTTTGTACTTGTCCTCAGCCGGAGGGTACTGTTCGTCGTTGAAATCTGTCTCGCTGTCGGAGACCACTGGACTAGGCACCTCTCTCTCATGATGACTGCTTTCCCTCACAGATGGGGTTGTCCCCTCAGTTTCCTCCTGCGGTGTATTCCCAGATCTGCGTCTAGGGCTGAACAGAACAATCCTCTTCTTCTTCTTGTCCTTCTTCAAAAACAAAGCCTTCAGATCTTGTTGACCCTGAGCCAAGCCTTTGATCAGCTCCTGAAATTGGGCGTTCTGCGCCTGAAATTGGGCGTTCTGCACCTGAAGAGCCTTGATAGATGCCTCGGTTGATGATTCAGGATTCATGACGAGACTGCTGAAATAAACAGCGAAGAAGGTAAGCAACCTGCAGAGAAAGGGTACCTGTTATGCAATGATATGTATGATATGCATGCAATGATTTCAAGGACCTCGTGGGGTAAACAGAGAAACTTGTTAGAGTTGGAAACTGGCAACTTGATTGAAAGTACTTCATGTTGTTGAGAGTCCTTCGTCACGGGTCAAAGGCTCACCATATCCAGTGGGTCATAGCCCCTGACTTTAGTCATCATGTCTGGTTTTGATTTCCAAACAACCTTGGTTAGAGAACCTTCTTCAGGAGTCAGAGCTCACCATATCAAGTGGGTCATAGCCTCTGACAACATTGGCTAGAGGAAAATAAATCCTCTTTGCCCCTTGCTAGATGTTTGATTTATATGACCTGTATCACAAGCCCTTGAGATCCTTGAAATGGGTTAGGAGGTATGCAATGGTATGATGTCATGATATGCATGGGGTAATGTAAGTAACCCTGTTATGAGTCCTAATTAAGGACTGCAAAAACCTGCAAGAAACTTAGGATACCCTGTTATGATTCCTAATTAAGGACTACAAACACAACCTGCAAGAGACAAATGTCAGGTAATAAGCATGCAAGTAGTTCAAGTAGGAAGGCACACAAGTCACACAAGAGAAGCCCTTAAAGTTTAGGCCAGCATGGAGTCTGGGTAGTACCCTCTTGAAGTTGGTGGGTTCAACCTGTCCTATCAAAGTAACCGGGTTCTAAGGTTCCCAATATCACGGGATTGCTTTCATTGTTCATCGTTTCGATTTAGCCACTGAACTGGCGACCGAAATATTCCAGGAAAGCAACCCTCAATTGAGTGTAGTATCGAGTATCAACCAACCTCGGACTGCACCAAAGTCAGTTATCTCACTACCCTAAAGAGGCCAAGATAGTTCAATTAAGGTTCCTAAGGTCTGTTGATGCTTCATGACACCACATGGAGGCCCCGTACTCTCCTTGACTGAACTCAAGGGTTACCGGTACACACCAAAGTGCCACATCAACGTAGCAGACTGCTTCAACCATGTCGGTATACCCCGCACAGTTCCCTCACAGCCTTGTTGCTACTTTCTAAGAAAGGTATCCCCCAGATCCGGGTTAGGATCTATAGAACTCCCAAGCAACCCACAATAATAAAGCAAGCAAAGAAGACAATTGAAAACATAGTTATGACCTAGCCCTAAGGTATACCTCACTTTAAGTTTGTAATTCCCCAGCAGAGTCGCCAGTTCTGTGATCGGTGGATCTGGAACTGACTGTTTTAAAGCTGGTTCGCGAAATGTCGCGGAAGCAAGAGTCGCCACCGTCTTTTATTTTCTCCAAATGGAAAGGACAAAAGCACAGCAAAATTCCTTAAAGAGATTGCTCTCGGTTCGGGAGGTAGGTTATAGGAAGGGAAGGTGTTAGCACCCTTTCTATCCATGGTTATCCATGGGCTCTTAGATACTTGCTCATTGTGTTTTCAAAAATGTTTGTTTGCTTTTCAATGTGGGTTTTAAAAAGTTTCTTTGAAAAATTTCAGTTCGACTCGTACGTCAGAGTGTTTGAAACATTTGCTTCGAAAGCTTTTGAAAAGTGTTGGTGTGAAAAGATTTCAGTTTGTTTTGAAGAGAGCAAGTATCCATGAGTCGTCTACCTACCCTAAGAAATTCGTCTGTGTAAATGTCCTTTAAAGTAGTGCCATCTCACCATTGAGAGGTAGGTAGCACCACCGTTGGAGGTGTTCGGGTCAATTCGAGGTTCGGGACATGGTGATCACCAGAGCAATGGGAAGACACCTTAGAAGCTACCCTCATGCCAGGTTCCCGGATCATGAGGACTTACTAAGACATCCTCTACTCGACGATCACCTTTCGAGGCAAGGCAACAGTGAGGCGTACCCTAGGGGTGGTGTGTGATTTGTGTGTCGTTTTCATTTGCATTTATCTTGTCATGTTCATTGTGATCTACGCTTGATTTTAATTAGGGCCATTCATTCTTGCATGCTTTTTTAACAGTTATAAAGTTGCGGGAAAATAAATCTACAGCTATTACAAATGGCGCGGGTCCACATCGCCAAAATTAAACCGGACCCGATTTTACAGAAAATAAATAAAGAAAATAAGTGAAAAGTAAAAATTGTTACAAGGCTTTGGGACATGTACATAATTATAATAAGTGACATAAAATAAATATGCGAAATAAAATAATTAAACAATGGGCGTTGGACCCTTTTGCAAAAAATTAAATTTAATAGGAAATTAAAATTAAAAATTAAATGTTTTTGGTATTTTTGTATTTTTTAAGATTTAAAAGAAAAAAGAACTTTTTAGAATGAAATTTGAAATGCAAATCCTAATTCTAATGTTTTTTAGTTATTGTGAAAATGTTATATTAATCTAAATTAAACCCTAATTTTTACTTATATACATTTAATTATAAAAATAAAATAAATAAATAAATAATATTGTGATAAAAAAAAGGAAAATTTAAAAGGTATAAAAAGTCATTAAACCTAATGCTATATTTTTGGATTTTTAGTTATTAAGAAAGTATTAAAATCTAACCTAAATGCAACCCTAGTTTAATTATGAAAATTACTAATATTATGGCAAAAAACAAGGAAAGTTAAAAGGAATAAAAAAGTCATTAACCTAATGCTATATTTTTGGATTTTTTTATGGAAGAAAGAATTAAAGTTAAAACCTATTTTACTAAATTTATTTACATGTTAATTATTTACAAGAAAATAAATAAAATAAATATTTTTTATATTTTTATCCTTTTTCTGATTTTTTGATGTTTTTGTATTTTGTTAAAAATAAATTAATTACACTAATAAAGAAAATAATAATTTGAAAAGAAATAAAATAGAAAGAAAGAGAAGGCAAACCAAGGGGGGGGTAGCCCCAATTTGGAGGTAAGGCCTTAGCATTTCAGGCCCATTTGTGTTATGGCCTTGCTGACTTTTTGCTAGCTTGCTTCAGCGTTGACTGGAGTTTATTGTGCTCTTTGAATCCTTGCCTTTGAATTGGATTGGATGGACGCGTGTATGTCTGGATGAGGATGGAACATGGTGAACCATAGCGTTGTGCCTGCATAGGAATAGCCATTGCAAAATAATAAATGGAATTATACAGACCTGGGGTTTGAACCCAGGTCATGAAGGTCACAAACGCGTCCACTTGCCAACTGAGCTACCACGCTTCAATTATCATATTACAATAAGTAAATAACAAAAAGAAAACACAAACGCGTTAGTGATTAAGCGCGAAAAATTCAAATTATCCAACCAGTATACGCCACCTCATCATCTTCCCCATGGCTTCGTTTTGCCTGAAAAAAACAAAAGTATTAGGCAACGGTTTTTACACCGTTGCAGAAAGTGGCATACGAGGAAATAACGATTAGGCCCTGAGGCCCCATAAATTAATCGCGATGACTGATTCTTGTTCGTTGGAGTGTGCCGGTTTGAATGGTCTAAGTCTGGAAAGCTAATTTTTCTTCAATTGAAAAGCCCTAATTCTAAGCTTTATGAACCCTAAAAAATTAACAATGGCAAACATCCATATACAGCACGAAAACAAAATTGGATCCCATGGTTAGCTTCAGAATATGTTTATTAGTATGAATGCATCAATAAAAACAATGAAAATGCCTTAAACATGGAACACGATCATGCATTTTTCTGGAAACTGTTTGAGTTCATGATACCGGTTCAAGGCGTTTTGGCTTGTTGTTTGTGATTGGTACACATTCAGAGTTTGTCCAGGAAGCTATTAGAAAAAGAATTAAGGCTTAAAACTCCTTCCAACCTTGATTTCAGATTTGACTTATATGGCTAATTTTTCAAGTTGTCCCTAAGCTTTTGAGCGCAGCCTTTGGTATATTGTGGTTAGGGTTTGACTTAGTGCTTATGATGGAAGAGACTTAGCTTGTTAGTTGGCCTTAATTCATGCTCATGAAAGAACTAGTCCTAGGGTTTTCACCATTAACCAATTTTCCTTCTTTTAAGCCAAGACCAAGACTTAGTGTGCAATTTAACCCTAGCCTGAGTTTTTGAGTTGGCCCATGATACATGGAAGTTGTCCAAATTCAAATGACACTATTCCATTGGTTTTTGAATTTTATTTGAATTTTTAAAGATTTAAAATGAATTAAATTATCAAAAATTAAATAAAATAGAAAAATCAATATTTGGTCTTGAAATTAATCATGGGACACGTGTGTGGCATGACAAGGATGAATCAAGTGGAAGAAAGTGGGCCCTTTTGTCAAAAATTGGAGTTTCAAGGATAGTTGACTTTTGCCATTTCACAAAAATTTCCCAACTTCTACAAGGCATAACTTGCTCAATTTTTAAGCTTTTCACATGTTCTTGGACATTTTGGAAAGGTCTTTGAGTCCTCTAACCAATGCCTTTGGTCCCATGTCATTTTGATTTAACAATCTCAAGTTATGGTCTTTGACTTAAAGTCCCTTTTTGTTGACTTTTGAAAATGACCTATAATGTTGAAATTGATAACTTTTTGTGAGAGCATTTCTTGGACTTGAAGCATGAAGATGAGTTGTAGGAAATGTCTTTCTCTTCAAAATGAGCTTTGGATGGAATTTTTCTGATAATCCATGTGAAAGTTATGCCCTGGTCAATTTCAGTTGACTTTTTCAGCTGTCCAAATATAGCAACTTTTGCATCTTTGATGATTTCTGAGCCAAATTTTGAGAATCATGATCAAGCATTGATCAAATGATGTTTGTGGCTTCAAAATGATATATTGACCAAAAATTTGAACTTTTGACTGCCAAATGACCATTTTGCCCCTACAGTTGACTGTAATGCAATTTAGGGTTTTGACTGTGCAATCTTGAGCTGAATGCCTTGAAACTTGATATGAGGATGCTTGACCATCTTTGTAAGCATATGAGACTTGATTGGTCCTTTGAACACTTCCTTTTCTTGATCAGACTCAAAACCCTAATTTTGACTGTATGGGAGACTGTTGCACTGCACAACCCTTGGGGAATTTTGTGACTTGGCTTGGCAATTTCTTGAAGAATATGGGAGGGCAAATTTTGGGGTATAACAGTTGCCCCTGTTCAATCTTCTTAGACCTGAGGATGCAGATTGGCGGACGTGCCTTTCGTAATCCGAGGGTAGAAGATGATTGGACACTAGAGTGCCCAGAAATTTGTGCTCACATATTGGCAGTGATGGTGGAATGGGCTTATAGATGCCATCTGGATGTTTGATTGCGTAAGGGATTCCTTGGCGAGAACCTGTATACCTGCAAAACAGAAAATGAGTACCTGACACGTTGCAGGAGCTGATTTTTAGATGCCTGGTATAGATGTGTCCTGACTGGTTACAGGAGCTGAGTCTGGAGCTTCAAACGGCGATGAAAGAACCAGGGATGGTTACTACCTTAGCATGAATGGTAAGAGAACCTTGGGCGATTTTAACTTCAACAACGCTCGTTGAGAAAAATCTTGGGTGTCTTCTACTGGAATAAGAATCAGGGAGATCTTAGGGTCGATCTGACTGAACCAGAGGAGGCCTTTGACTGGATAAGCATCAGGAAAATCTTAGGGTCGATTTAACTGAACCGGTCTAGGTCTTGAAATATCTTCAACTGGATAAGCATCAGGGAGATCTTAGGGTCGATCTGACTGAACCAAGAGAAGGCCTTTGACTGGATAAGCATCAGGAAAATCTTGGGACGATTTAACTGAACCGGTCTAGGTCTTGAAATGTCTTCAACTGGATAAGCATCAGGGAGATCTTAGGGTCGATCTGACTGAACCAGAGAAGGCCTTTGACTGGATAGGCATCAGGAAAATCTTGGGACGATTTAACTGAACCGGTCTAGGTCTTGAAATGTAGCTTGAGAACTTAACTGGATCTTTCCTGAAAGGTAAAAGTCAGTCATATGCAATGCATGATATGGATCAAGCAATGATGTTCTCAACATAAATGAGATTTGTAAGATATGATGTGTACATGCATGCTATAATGATGTATGTGATGTTTCATGTATATTTTTGTCTAGGAAAGTGAATCCTTGACGGGTGCCGGGAAGTCGTATCCTGGGCTGATGTCGAAGAATAGATTTTGCTTTCGCTGGGGATGATAACTGCAAGGATACCGGTAGGAGAAGATGACTCCGTTGCGGAATAAACTTGGCGAATGGAAGATTCTGCGGGGAGAAAAGATATTCTAGCGATCATGCTGGGAAGTAATACTCTGTGGGGATAGAGATGCTTTGCTGAGTGTTGATAGCAGTAATTTGCTGAGGATGTCTTTGTTGTTGGAAGTGTTAATGGACTTCGCTGGGGATAGGAAAGAACTATGTTGACGATGACCTTTTCGTGGCTTTTGGCTGAGGATAACCCAGTTATATCCTGTTAAGGAAATAACTCTTTGAATAAAGCCGGACGACGCGTTCGTGCTCTGCGAGGGGATAAGCTTCCAGAATCTACTGGGGATAAGCTTACTGCTTGGAGAGATGAATTCCAATTTTCCTGGGGAAACTGGATTGGACTCTTCTGGGGAGTTTTGGAATGTAATTTTATAAGTTGAAAGGGGGAACCTATGTAGGGTTGCATGCTGATGAGTTTGTGTAAAACTGTATCTGAAATGGAGAAGGAACCTGGGTAGGGTTACTTTGATGATGAGTTCGTGTAAAACTTCGTTTTTTTTGGAAAGGGAGAACCTGTGTAGGGTTTCTGGGTGACGAGTCCATGTAAAACTGCATCTTGAAGAGAGGGAACCGATGTAGGGTTGCTTGGTGAGGTAAGTTCATGTAAAACTTCTTGATGAACCGGGGTGAGGTTATCTTGAGCTAAATCCATGTAAGACTTCTGGGGGGAACCAGGGTTAGGTTGCCGCAGGATAAGTTCGTGTAAAACTTCTTGATGAACCGGGGTTAGGTCATCTTGAGATAGGTCCATGTGAGACTCTTGGAGGAACCGGGGTTAGGTTACGGCAGGATAAGTTTGTGTAAAACTTCTTGATGAACCAGGGTTAGGTCATCTTGAGATAGGTCCATGTAAGACTTCTGGAGGAACCGGGGTTAGGTCACTTCGGGATAAGTTCGTGTAAAACTTCTTGACGAACCGGGGTAAGGTTGCTTCGGGATAAGTTTGTGTAAAACTTCTTGATGAACCGGGGTTAGGTCATCTTATGGAGGAGGAGTCTGTGTATGACTTTGTCTGAAGGTTGAGCAGAAACCGGTGTTGGGTTGCATGATTTTGATTAAGTGGATAATTGTCCTGTTTGGTCTCGGACGTTAGCCCACGATCTGGAATTTGTAAAGGTAGATGGTAATCATTTTTATGTTGATCTGTCCTTTGTAATTTGGTTGACAGAGCAATTGGATCGCCTGGATAGCTCATTATTGCCCCTGCTTCGGAGGTGAGGGAAGAGGATACCTGTGCGGGTGATCGACAAATCTTCGGGTAGGCAAGTGACGAGATACCGGAACATAGTCGTACGCTTCGATCCCTAACTTTTGCCTGGACCTCCCTTTCGGGTTTTCAGTCCACCGGGATACCCATTTTTGCCCAAGCCGCCTTTTCAGGTTTTCGACTTGCCGGGTGTACATGTTTTTCGTTTCATCCCTTCATTTTGCCCGAACCCTTTTAGTTCGCCGGGAAGCCCTTATTTTTGCCTAGGTATGTCAACCTAGCGGGTCTTTGATTATGCGCAGTATTTTTTTCGACTATGTCCACGCTCTCAGAATGTAGGGAGTTGCCCCTGTTGGAAGTATTTTGCCATGCCCCAGATAATGAGCAATGTGCCCCTTGATTGGAGGTTCTTCTGTTCACAAGGTGTTCATCGTGCGAATTTCCCTGCTTGTTCAAACAAGTAGTCATATGCAAACAAGGTTATTTTAAGAATGCAAAAGTCTATGTCTGTCTTGAATTTTGAAAATGCATTTTTTGTAATACAGTGCGATGTCAACTCAATATTTTACAGCAAACCTTCAGGAGTCAGGATACCTTCGTAACAGTATGCTTTCGAACTAACCCATGCTTCAGCTAGGACTTTTAAGAGTTATATCGTGGCCTGGTTTACGGTTTAAGAAACAAAGGATAAAGGCTCAAATTATTTGTACCCACCCGCTCTTCGTGATGTTCTCCAAACCTAAACTCAGTTGATCGTGCGTTAGACCTTGTTTGAGTCTTTGCTCTGATTTTCCGGTGATGATTCGGATATTGAACGTTTATTTGAATAGGCAATCATCCCCTTTTTTGCTGAGGGTTTGTGAGACCTCTTTTTTTTTTTTTGATTTAGTTATCCCTTTCTTTTTTTTTGCCTGAACTGTTTCCTTTTTGGGATTACAGTCAGCGGGATGCCCCAGTTTGGTAAGTCTTCTTTATTGGTTTTGACTTTTTGGGCTTTTCATTCATGAATTTTTTTTTTGATAATGACTGCCTGTCCTTATGATTGTTCGGAACCATCACTGTCTTTTGTTTTTGAAAAACTCATTTAGTGCCATTCATTGTGCACTTGGATCAACTGAGAGAACTACCCTGCCCCAGGTTATGATTAAGGGTTTTGATTTTCGAAAATAAAAACTCCTACTTCTTTGGCTCTGATGGGTTGACGAGGGATTATCATCCTTATAACTCCAGTGTTTAGGAATTGAAACAATGCCTGTACCTCATCAGCGGGGTCTGTTCAAAAGCATACTGTAAATTGTGGTATTGTTTTTGTCATCCTCCCTCAAGAGGTTTAGAATTTTCAATTAAGAATTGACCATCGCAAAAAATATGAAAGCAGTTTTAAGCATAATAAACATAATTAATTCAAGACAGACATGTGTAATGCATTCATGAAATAAAAGAGTTTAACACAATAATTGTTTATCTGAACAAGAAAAGGAAAAATACAACTTGAAATCAAATGAACAAAAATTTAGCCATGCTTTGGCAATGGAGCGGTGATCACGTTGGGAGTCTCCGCAGGCTCGAACTCGATCTCTTTGGCATCGATCATGTTCTGAATTTTGTACTTCAGTGCCCAACAGTCCTCAGTATCGTGCCCCGGGCTATCAGAATGATAGGCACACCTTGCTTCTGGATTGTAGCTAGGAGAGGAGGTCTTAGGATTGGCAGGAGGGTTGATTACTGCAATCAGGTTCATCTTCACCATATGCTGCAATGCTTGTGACCAAGGCATGTTAATGTTGGTGAATTGCCTTTTAGGCCCTTCCGGCCTTTGCTGGTTTCCCCTTTGTGGTTGACGGCGTGGTGCAGAACCAGAGATCATGACTGCCCCTGCATGTTGATCACGGCGACTCTTTTGACTGTATACAGCATTGGATTCCTTCTTTCCCGTGTAAGGTTTTTTATGAATATCAGAAGGTGTGGCCTCTTGAATCTTCCCCGACTTGATACCAGCTTCAATTCTTTCGCCAGTCAGGATGAGGTCGGTAAATCCAGCAGATGAGTTACCAATGAGGTGATTGAAGAATGGCCCGGATAGGGTCCCCAAGAACATATCAACAAGTTCCCGGTCAGTTAACGGAGGTTGCACCCTTCCAGCAAGGTCTCTCCATCTTTGTGCGTACTCCTTGAAACCTTCACTTGACCCCAACGACATACCCTGGAGTTGGGTACGTGTGGGAGCAAGGTCGGCATTGTACTGGTACTGCTTATAGAAAGCAGTCGCCAACTCCTCCCAGTTACGAACTTTGGTCCCATCCAGTTGATAGAACCATTCGAGGTGAGTCCCTGAAAGACTTTCCTGGAAGAAGTGGACCCATAAGTTCTTGTCTGCTGAGTATGGTTGGATTTTCCGAACATAAGACCTGAGATGCAACTTGGGACAAGACGCCCCGTCATACTTGGTAAAGGATGGTGCCTTGAACTTCCGAGGAATAATCACACCAGTTGATAAACCCAGATCTCCAAAATCCAGCCCAGGTACCTGTTGGATCTCCATAGCATTCAGCCTATCCTCCAATTGTTTGTACTTGTCCTCAGCCGGAGGGTACTGTTCGTCGTTGAAATCTGTCTCGCTGTCGGAGACCACTGGACTAGGCACCTCTCTCTCATGATGACTGCTTTCCCTCACAGATGGGGTTGTCCCCTCAGTTTCCTCCTGCGGTGTATTCCCAGATCTGCGTCTAGGGCTGAACAGAACAATCCTCTTCTTCTTCTTGTCCTTCTTCAAAAACAAAGCCTTCAGATCTTGTTGACCCTGAGCCAAGCCTTTGATCAGCTCCTGAAATTGGGCGTTCTGCCACCTCAACTCCTTCAGGTACGTAGAAATGGATAGGGAGTTCATTGAGACCCCCTTTCAACATTTTGAAGAGGTGCCACAAACATTGGCATCAGCAGAAACAGTGACTGAAGAGGGTTCTCCTTTGAAGATGGCCTCCTTAAAGGACGCCCGGGCTGTGATCGAGAAGGGTGAGTGTGAAAACTGGGGTAGACTTCCTGATTTCACTCCAAAGACTGACAAATTTGGCTTGGGTTTCACTGCAAAAGCTCAGAAGGTTGTGCGCAAGGCAAGGATTGGAAGACCTCCTGTGCTCATCACCAATCTAGGAGTGAATGCTATTGAGGACGAAGCGGACGAATCTGAATTCGACAGCTGGATCTACCCAACGACCAACGGTGGACCTAGCAACTGGACTGCAAAAGACTTTACACCTATTACTTTTGTCACCCAGTAATGAACTTCTTTGTTTTGGATTTGTAATAAACAATAATTTGAAACTTTATGGCCCGGTGTCTTACCCGGGGCACCGTGGTTTTATTTGTGAGGGCTTTTGTGTGTCACTTCCATATATCATGAATAAAAGCATTGGACGTTTTTTACATTTTCAAATCTTGCGCTCCCTTTCTTTCTTTATATATTGCAAAACAGCTATATTTACACACACTCACTCATACAGGTTCCAATCCACTCTGGATCTCACTGGTAACGACTCTGCTACTGCCAGTTATGACTTTGAAAATCCGATCAACTTAGCCGAAGACGAAGGTGAAGATGATTGCGAAGTGCCTGGTGAGCTTGCAAGACTGCTACTCCAGGAAGAGAGGGCCATTCAGCCACATGAAGAGCCAGTGGAAACGGTAAATCTGGGTACTGAGACAGACAGAAAGGAAGTCAAGATTGGTGCCAATCTAGAGCTCAGTATGAAACAACGGTTGATCCAGATGCTGCGTGACTATGTGGAAATCTTTGCCTGGTCTTACGAAGACATGCCTGGGTTAGATACTGACATTGTGGTTCATCACCTGCCTACCAAGGAAGACTGCCCTCCGGTAAAACAGAAGGTCTGCCGTATGCGTCCAGAGATGTCCGAGAAAATCAAGGCTGAGGTTATGAAACAATTTGATGCCGGTTTTCTAGCAGTGACTTCTTACCCTCAGTGGGTTGCCAACGTGGTTCCGGTGCCTAAGAAAGATGGTAAGGTCCGAATGTGTGTTGATTACAGGGATTTGAACAGGGCAAGCCCTAAGGATGATTTCCCCCTGCCTCATATCGACGTTCTGGTTGACAACACTGCTCAGCACAAGGTGTTCTCCTTCATGGATGGTTTTTCAGGTTATAATCAGATCAAGATGGCTCCTGAAGATATGGAAAAGACTACCTTTATTACTCAGTGGGGCACCTTCTGTTACAAGGTCATGCCATTTGGGTTGAAAAATGTTGGGGCAACCTACCAACGTGCCATGGTTGCTTTATTTCATGACATGATCCATCATGAGATTGAAGTATACGTCGATGATATGATTGTAAGGTCTCAAACTGAGGAGGAACACCTTGACCATCTACAGAAGCTGTTTGACCGGTTGAAGTTGTACAAGTTGAGGTTAAACCCAAACAAGTGCACATTTGGGGTAAGATCTGGGAAGTTGCTAGGCTTCGTCGTAAGCGACAAGGGTATTCAAGTGGACCCTGCCAAGGTTAAAGCCATACAAGAGATGCCAGTTCCCAAGATAGAGAAAGAAGTCAGAGGCTTTCTAGGACGTCTGAATTACATTGCTCGGTTCATCTCGCACCTAACTGCTACCTGTGAACCAATCTTCAAGCTGCTGAAGAAAGATCAGGTAGTACATTGGAATGATGAATGTCATGCCGCTTTCGACAGAATCAAAGAGTATCTCCAAGAACCACCCATTCTTATGCCACCGGTTGAAGGGAGACCTCTAATACTATACCTGACAGTACTTGACAGCTCAATGGGGTGTGTGCTGGGGCAGCATGACGAGTCTGGCCGAAAAGAGCATGCCATTTATTACCTTAGCAAAAAGTTTACCGACTGTGAGACCCGATACTCACTGCTCGAGAAAACTTGCTGCGCTTTGGTATGGGCTGCTCGCCGGCTGAGACCGTATATGCTGACTCACACTACTCTGTTGATTTCAAAAATGGATCCAATAAAGTACATATTCGAAAAGCCTGCGCTGTCCGGAAGAATAGCAAGATGGCAGATGATCTTGACAGAATATGACATCCAGTATACAACTCAGAAAGTTATCAAGGGAAGTGTATTGGCAGACCATTTGGCACACCAGGCAGTGGACGACTACCAGTCAATGAACTTTGAATTTTCGGACGAGAACATCATGGTAGTGACTGATTGTGAAGTACCTGGACCGAATGAAGGACCTGAGGAAGGATCCCGATGGTCTATGCACTTCGACGGAGCCTCCAACGCTTTGGGTAACGGTATCGGCGCTGTGATCATATCCCCAAAAGGCACTCATACTCCACTTACTGCCCGACTATGTTTCAACTGCACCAACAACATGGCGGAGTATGAGGCATGCATCATGGGTCTCCAAGCTGCAATTGACCTAAGGATCAAGTTTCTGAGTGTCTTCGGAGATTCCTCTCTCGTGATCAATCAGATCAAAGGCGAGTGGGATACGAAACACCCAAACCTTATTCCTTACAAAGAGTGTGTGTTGACATTGATCCCCCATTTCACGGAGATAACTTTTGAACACTTCCCAAGAGAGGAGAATCAGTTGGCGGACGCGCTGGCTACGATGTCTTCCATGTTCAAGGTCAAATGGGATAACGAAGCTCCCAAGATCATTATCTGGAAACTGGATGAACCTTCATATTGCTGTGATCTTGAGGCTGAGGTGGTAACTGAAAAACCTTGGTATCATGAAGTGAAAAGGTATCTGGAAGCTCAAGAATACCCCGAGGGTGCATATGTCAATGACAAAAAGTTTCTGAGAAGGTTCGCTGCAAAGTTCTTCCTCAGCAACGGCATTCTATACAAGCGAAACCATGATTCAACCTTACTGCGTTGTGTGGATAAGACTGAAGCAAAAAAGATCATGGCAAAACTACATGAAGGTACCTTTGGAACACATTCCAGTGGACATACTATGGCAAAGAAAATCCTCCGGGCAGGATATTTCTGGTCCACAATGGAAGCTGACTGTTACCAACATTCTCGGACATGTCATAAATGCCAGATATGTGCTGATAAGGTCCACGTTCCTCCAGTACCTCTGAATGTCTTGACAGCACCTTGGCCTTTTGCAATGTGGGGCATTGATATGATCGGCAAGATCAAACCTACGGCATCCAACGGGCATCGCTTCATCCTGGTGGCGATCGATTACTTTACAAAGTGGGTCGAAGTAGCTTCCTATGCCACTGTAACCAAGAACGTCGTGGCACGGTTCATTCGACACAACCTGATCTGCCGATACGGCGTCCCAGAAAGGATCATTACAGACAATGGTACCAATCTTAACAACAAGATGATCACTGAGCTCTGCGAGCAATTCAAGATAGAGCACCACAACTCTTCTCCTTACCGGCCGAAGATGAATGGGGCTGTCGAAGCAGCAAATAAGAACATCAAAAAGATTGTGCAGAAGATGACAATGACCTACAAAGATTGGCACGAGATGTTACCGTTTGCTCTTCATGGGTACCGTACCTCAGCAAGAACGTCAACCGGGGCAACCCCCTTCTCCTTGGTCTATGGCATGGAGGCAGTCTTGCCGATTGAAGTCCAGATACCCTCTCTCCGGATAATGAAGGATGCAGACTTGAGCGAAGATGACTGGATCCAAACTCGACTTGATCAATTAAACCTAATTGACGAAAAGAGACTCACTGCTATTTGTCATGGTCAAACGTATCAAAAACGGATGATCAGGGCATTTAACAAGAAAGTTAGACCACAAGAGTATCAAGTTGGGGACCTGGTAATCAAGCGCATCATTCTTCCTCAAAGTGATCCAAGGGGAAAATGGACCCCTACGTACGAAGGGCCATTTGTGGTTAAACATGTGTTCTCAGGAGGAGCCATGATCCTAACCACCATGGATGGTGACGACCTTCCTCACCCCGCCAATGCAAACATAGTAAAAAGATACTACGCATGATAAAGGACCCGCTAGGTTGACATACCTAGGCAAAAATTAGGGCTTCCCGGTGAACCAAAAGGGTTCGGGCAAAAATAAGGGATGAAATGAAAAAAATCTGTACACCCGGCAAGTCGAAAACCTGAAAAGGCGGCTTGGGCAAAAATGGGTATCCCGGTGGACTGAAAACCCGAAAGGGCGGTCCAGGCAAAAGTTAGGGATAAGCGTAATACTATGTCTCATTAAATCACCTTGCATCCAGAGTCCGGTATCAACTATCAGGTTCAGACGGCATCGATCAGTCAGCTTCATCTTCAACTAAGCAGCCAAGTGATGAGACGCTCGAAGATATAAAGGCGATAGCAGAGTTGGAACCCAGTGGGATTACTCTTTTCACACAGCTGTTTTGTTTTCTTTGTACAAATTGTATAAACTCTGTTGTTCGGCGGCGTTCTCTTACTAGGACGTCAGCCTCTTGTACATAAACGCCTATTTACAGGCAAATTCAAAAATCAATACAAATTCACTTTTCAGATAAATTGCAAATTATTTTCCTTTTTGTTTTGTCGTGCAAAGAACGTCCAATGTTCAATTGTGATATATGCATTTGACACTAATTGCTAACTCATAAATATTTGAATACGAAACAAAGGATTAATCACAGGTAACATCAGAAACAGGGGCAATAATGAGTTGTCTAAGCAATCTAATTGCTCTGTCCACCTAGGTACCAAGGTAAGTTCGGCTGAAGAATGTAACCCAGATACCTTCACTCCCCAGTGAAGTCGCCAAGATTCAGCAATACTCTCCCCAAGCAGTTGGTCTCCCATCAACCCTAACCAGGCACCGTATCCCAAGCAAGTCAGCAACACTCTCCCCGAGCAGAGTTAGTCTACTGTCAGCCTCAAGGAAGTTGGATTATCCCCCGAAGATCTCAATATTCCCCAACGGAGTACACAAACATTCCTAACAAGCATCCCCGACAATCTTGATCTAAGATTGTTCCCCGGCGGAATACCGAACATCCAGTGGAGCCACTCCCCAGTCCAATCTGAAAAGTTTCCCCAGGAGAGTTCAATCAATTTCCCCAGTAGATTCTGGAAGCTTATCACCTGCAGAGTACATATCTCTCCCCGGCTTTATTCAGAAGATTATGCGCCACCAGAGTTTATAACTGGGTTATCCTCAGCCAATTGCCACGGAAAGATCGTCCTCGGCGTAGTTCTTTCTACCCCCCAGCGGAGTTCATTAAATCCTCCAACAGAGCTTATCAACGGTATCCCCAGCGGAGTTATCATCAAACCTCAGCGAAGTATCTCTTCCCACAGAGTATTCCCCGCAGAGTAATCTCTTCGCCAAGTTTATTCCCCAACGGAGTCACCTTCTCCTACCGGTTTATTCTTGCAATCATCATCCCCAACAGAAATGAAGAATTTCACTCTTCAACATCAGCCCAGGATTCAGCTTCCCGACATTCGTCAAGGATTTATTTTCCTAGACGAAAATAAATTCATAAACATTACATCTTCATACATGACGCATGCATATACGCATCATAACACACAATCTCATTTCTCCCTGAGAACATCATGACATCATGCTTTTCATACATCATGACATCATGCTTTTCATACATCATGACATCATGCTTTTCATACATCATGACATTGCATACAACTGATGTTTTACCTTTTCAGGAAAAAGGTCAATCCAAAGATAATTACTATCAACTGTCGCAATTCCAGATTCGATAGCTGTATCTAGCCAGGGAATGTCTGTGAGCGATCATTTCCAGATTCGATTCCTATATCCAGCCAGGGCACGTCTGAAGAGTTTGAAGATTCGATTCCTGTATCCAGCCAGGGAACATCTGTTGACGACTATTTCCAGATTCGATTCCTGTATCCAGCCAGGGCACGTATGAAGAGTTTGAAGACTCGATTCCCTTATCCAGCCAGGGCACATTTGTTGACGACTATTTCCAGATTCGATTCCTGTATCCAGCCAGGGCACGTCTGAAGAGTTTGAAGATTCGATTCCTGTATCCAGCCAGGGCACATCTGTTGACGACTATTTCCAGATTCGATTCCTGTATCCAACCAGGGCACGTCTGAAGAGTTTGAAGATTCAATTCCTGTATCCAGCCAGGGCACATCTGTTGACGACTATTTCTAGATTCGATTCCTGTATCCAGCCAGGGCACATCTGAAGAGTTTGAAGATTCGATTCCTGTATCCAGCCACGGCATATCTGTTAACAACTATTTCCAGATCCGATTCCTGTATCCAGCCAGGGCCCGTCTGAAGAGTTTGAAGATTCGATTCCTGTATCCAGCCAGGGCACATCTGTTGACGATTATTTCCAGATTCGATTCCTGTATCCAGCCAGGGCACGTCTGAAGAGTTTGAAGATTTGATTCCTGTATCCAGCCAGGGCACATCTGTTGACGACTATTTCCAGATTCGATTCCTGTATCCAGCCAGGGCACGTCTGAAGAGTTTGAAGATTTGATTCCTGTATCCAGCCAAGGCACATCTGTTGACGACTATTTCCATATTCGACTCCTGTATCCAGCCAGGGCACGTCTGAAGAGTTTGTAGATTCGATACCTGTACCCAGCCAGGGCATGTCTGCATAAAGAGTTTGAAGATCAACTCCTGTAACAGGCCAGGTAATTATCTTTCTTTCTCAGGTACGCAAGTTCTCGCTAAGGAATCTCTTACGCGATTGACACCTAGATGGCATCTATAAGCCCATCTCCACAACTATCCATCACAGTTCCAAATGGCATCTATAAGCCCATTCCCGACAAGGTTCTGTCACATCACCAGATGGCATCTATAAGCCCATCCTCCTATCCACCATCCCTCCAAATGGCATATGTAATCCCATTCCCGTCATCACACTGTTGATACTCAACTATGTGAGTGCAAATTTCTGGGCACTCTAGTGTTCAATCATCTTCCACCTTCGGATCACGAAAGGCATGCTAGCCAATCTACATCCTCAGGTCTAAGAAGATTGAACAGGGGAAACTGTTGTACCCCAAAATTTTCCCTCCCATAATCTTCAAAGTTTTGCCAAGCATCACCTCAAATGGTTCAAAGTTTACTCAAGGGCTACACAGTCAACCATCCTCTTAAGCCAGTCAAATTAGGGTTTTGGTTCTTGCAAGGAAGTTGAGGTTTTCAAGGGCTCAATCAAGTCCCATATGCTCATATACATTGTCAAGCACCTACATGTCAAGTTTCAAGGCTCACAAGGTCAAGTTGCATAGTCAAAAACCCTAATTGCTTCACAATCAACTATAGGGGCAAAATGGTCATTTGGCAGTCAAAAGTCAAAAAATTTGGTCAACATCTTATTTTGAAGCCACAATCATCAATTGTTCAAATCTTGACCATGATTTCACAAGAATGGCTCAAAAATCATCAAGGTGTCAAAAGTTTCTATTTTTGGACAGTTGAAAAGTCAACTGTAACTTGACCAAGGCATAACTTTTTCATGGTTCATTAGAAAAATCCCATCCAATTCTCATATTGAAGGGGAGGACATTTCCTACAACTCATCTTCACATTCCAAATCCAAGAAATGCTCTCACAAAAAGTTATCAATTTCAACATTATAGGTCATTTTCAAAAGTCAACAAAAATGCACTTTAAGTCAAAGACCATAACTTGAGATTGGTAAATCAAAATGAAATGGGACCAAAGACATTGTTTAGAGTACTTCAAGACCTTTCCAAAATGTCCAAGAACATGTTCATAGCTTCAAAATTGAGCAAGATATGCATTGGAGAAGTTGGGAAATTTTTGTGAAAAGGCCAAAGTCAACTATCCTTGAAACTTCATTTTTGACAAAAGGGGCCCACTTTTTCCACTTGGTTCAGCTTGGCCATGCCTCCCACGTGTCCCACAATTTATTTCAAGATTAAAAATTATTTTTTCCATTTTTATTTAATTTTATTTGATTTAATTCATTTTAAATCTTTAAAATTCAAATAAAAATCAAGAAAATTAATGGAAGGATATTTTGTGGCTTGAATAGCTTTGATACACCATGAAGCACCTTCCAAATCCGTGTACATCCTATTATGGGCATAGAAATTCAAATTTGAGGCAAATATGGCAAGTGGTTTAATGGTGTTCATGGCAAAATCAAAAGCATAATTGCATTGGTTTATTGTTGATTATATTGATGGATACTCATTACAAAACAGATGTGTAAGCCTTCCATATAGAACACACAACCTAGAGAACTCAAAAACGGCCAAAGAAAATTTCATTTTTCAAGAGAAAAGTCACAAACTGAAAACCCTCTTCCAACACAATTCAAGCTTTCTCTTGGATCCAAACACACTCCTGACCCTTCCAAGGACCTTCTGCAATCAGAATTAAGCCAAATCACTCAAGGAAGCACGCCATACAAGTCCCACGGTTTGAATTATTTTTCATAATTACATATCATCATTCATGTGTTTTTAACCATTCTTTTGAATTGATTTATGTTAATAGGGAAATTCTGAAGCTTTTGGCTTAATCCAATTTGGTTGTAGTGCCCTGAATAGGAATCCACCATTGAAGAATATTAGGGTTTCAGAGCTCTCATATTGGGGGTTTTTATATACTGTAAAATTAAAACTCAAAGCCTATATGGACAAACTCAGCATGATGAGACGAACAAGATGGACCTATCGCGCCTTTTTTATGTTATCCTTATTTCTATTCGCTATTTTCTGTCATTGCATTTAGTGGGGGTTAAAAACCCCCGCTATCTTGTTTCTTTTTTGCAGGTATGAAGAAGACGACGATGACGTGTTTACATATGTCTGGTTGATTTGAATAAGGGCGCGCGTCTTTGTTAGTTCCAGCGTGTATTGTTGCTTTTGTATATTATTTTGATTATCCATTATATTGACAAATACACGCAGATGGTGGAGTGGTTAGTGATGTGTTGGTTCACCACTGGGACCTGGGTTCGATTCCCAGGTCCCCCCATATTTCATTGTCATTTTTTCTTAAATGTTCTTGTGCAGATTCCCAAGCGTTGGACAGCCTAAGCCTCACACATCCAACGTGCCATGTGTCATCAGTGCAGATCCAAAGGACAAAAAGTGAGGAATACCATGTGCTCAGTCAAAGTATGCTGCAGGAAATCAAGGAAAGTCAAACGTGGCTTGTTCAAATGGGCCTCAAATCTCAACAATACACCCTCAAGTTCCAGCCCACACCCCCCTTGGGTTTACTCTTCTTTCTTTTTATTTTTTTTCATTTTCATTTTTATTATTTGCCTTATTTTATTTTAACTATTAATTTAATTAACATATTTCCATAAAAAATCAAAAAAAGGAACTAACATCATTATTATTATTATTATTTTATTTTGTAAATAAATATTAAATAAATTAGTTTTAATTAGGCCATTTTAATTTTTTTTAAATAACTAAAATAACTTAGAATTAGGTTAACTTAGAATTTTATTTTTTATTTTATTTCATAAAAACATAAAAAACACAAAAAATATATTTTTTTTTAATTAAATTAATTAATTAGTCATTAGTTAGTTTTAATTTCATTTTAATTACAAAAAGACAAAAAAATCAATTTCTTTTCTAAAAAGGGTCAACACCCTTAAGACATTCCCGATTCTTTCTTTCGTGCGCATTTTAGTTTTAATTCCTTATTTTTGATTATTATGTAACTGCCTCCGGATGTAATAGTAATTAGGATTTTACTGTTTTTATTTACTTTCCGTACTTATTTACCAAAAACGGGTCTTTGTATTTTTTTTGGCGATGTATAGACCCGCGCCTTGTAATAGCGTAGGATTTATGTTTCCGCAATTTACTTTCCGCACCCCTTAACTGTTAAATGCATGAAAGAATGTATGTAAATAAAAACAACTCGTAGCTCACTAATAACATGTACAAAAACATTAACTGAATACAACACACAAAGCACATGCCACTCTTAGGGTACGCTTCACTCGTTGCCTCGAAACGTGGTCGTCAAGTATAGGACGTTTTAGCAGTCGCTCTTATGTCTAAGATCCGGTTGCCTCGAAATAGTTGCCTCGAAACGGTTGCCTCGGATTAAAAAGGATCTAGGACATTAGGGTTACTTCTAAGGTGTCCTAACTGTTGCTTCGGTGACCACACTGTCCCTACAATCGAATTGACCCGAACACCTCCAACGATGGTGCTACCTACCTCTCAATGGTGGGATAGCACTACCTTAAGGAATTTTACACAACCTAATTCCTTAGGGTAGGTAGATGACTCATGGATACTTGCTCTTTTCAAAAACAAATCAAAAATCTTTTCACACTGACACTTTCAAAAACTTTCAAAATGAATTTTTCAAACAGTCTTGAGGACAGATACAAGAGTTATTCAGAAATCTTTCAAACGAAACTTTTTCAAACCCACTCACATTTGAAAAGCAAACATTTTGAAAACATAAGAGCAAGTACCTAAGAGCCCGTGGATAACCATGGATAGAAAGGGTGCTAACACCTTCCCTTTCTATAAATCTACCTCCCGAACCGAGAAACAATCTCATAAGGAATTTTGATGTGCTTTTGTCCTGTCCATGTTGGAGAAAATAAAAGACGTTGGCGACTCTTGCTTCCGCGACATTTTGCGAACCAGCTAAAAATAGTCAGTTCTATTTCCACCGATCACACTGATCCTTCTCATCCACCACATCATCAAAGAACCATTGAAAGTATCCACACCCAGATTCAGATGAACCCTGTAATGGTGACATCCAGATTCATCTCAGCTATTGCAGGAACTATCAGAACAAGAATATATGAAAACCCATTTTAATTTCATGCTTACCTTGTAATGACAACAACCCCAGAATTGCTTCCCAAAGTTTGTGACAGTGGTAGCCCTTCGAAGAACCGCAGATTCTCCACAACCACATATAGGTCTCCATCGCAACTTTCCATCTAAGCTTCCATCTCTATTGCAATCGTACGAAGACCAGATCTCTGATGATGCTTCCTTCATCATATTGAGGGAATTTCAAATTCAAAATGGGAAAATTGAGATGCAATGTGTGAACCCTAGAATTTGAGGATTTCTGGAAGCAGCTTGAAGATGGTGTACATAACATTCCATGTCACCTGCCACGCATGCAAACCAAACGTCCGTTTGTGCCTTTTGGACGGAAAGGACTCCTATGGTCCTTTTGAAAGAATTATAGGACCAGTTTGACACTTTTTTTTAAATAAAGGACCAAAATGGACCTTGGGGTAAACTTAAAGGACCAAAAAGGGTATTTTGCCAATGAAAAAAGATAAAAATTAGGCCTCATTATCAAAGAAAAAAAAGGGGTGTGTTTGAAATTCGTTAGGCCCATAAATCAATAAGCCCAAGGTCCTACATGATCAGGTGCACGTCAACCTTGAGGTCACAGGGTGGAGGCGCACTCTGGGCTGTCAAGATCCTCTTGCATCATATCTGATGGCTCAAACATGTAGACATATGGTGAGCGCTTGGGGATGTAACACATTGAATTCTGCAAAGAAAAGTTAGAAAATGTAAAATGTAGACCTAGGTATCGAACCCAAGTTTCCTCCTTGCACGCTCTCTCGCCTTACCACTCAACCATTTGTTTATTCGTTGATAAAAGCAACAAGATTATATAATATACAAAATCAGTCAATTTCTTTTATTTTTCAAACGTGTGCCCAATCAGATTCAAATAGACCAATAGAAATATGTGATTTTGCCATGCGGACTCCACCATAGTCAACCATTTACAGGGTTTCCGAAGTCAAACTCCAGTCACCCTCTCCGGCCACATCAAAATCTTAAAACCTGAAAAAGCAAAATCAAGGCTCAAGTTCAATGGTGGTGGCCATTTGTCTTGAAAGTCCTTGTATCAATGAAACTGAAGCTTAAAAGTTCTTGAACCCTAACAATGGTGACCTACGATCTTAGCACTATAACTCACATGAAATACGTTAGAACATTTGCAAGCAACTATAATAGCGTGAATATGTAAAGAGAATCAATTTATATTACATGTAGAAAGAGTTTGAGATTACAATACTATACCCAACAGGAGTGACTGAAACTAGTGGTTCTTGTGGGCGTTGGGCTTGTGCAAGGGGTGGAAATGATCCCTCGAGACTTCAGGAACACGCTTAGGCACTTGGATTGGACTGAAAATGGTTGGGAGTCAGGTTTTTGATTTTCACGATTTTGATATTTTTTGCAATTTTTGGGGTGTTCTCTAGGTTGTGTGTATGCGTGAGTTTGGATTGCAAAAACCACCCTTATATAGAGGAGATGGAGGGGCCAAGGTAAGAAGGAAAGAATCAAGCCTTAATCATTTGTATTGAATCCATGATCCTACATTTGAAAACTTGCCATAACTTGAGATTTCATGCCATTTTCAAAGTTGGATGAACCTGGTCACATTTACACGAATTTGTGGGCTCAAAACTGATCCAAAATATCAGCCCACATGCCCAAAACAAATACACATTTTATTTTATATTTATTTGAATAAAATGAAATAAAATGTGCATAAAATAGCTAGAAATTGCAAGGCATGGTAAGAATTAGATTAGAGGTCCTCTATAAGTTTAGGAAGATATTTGAAGACCAAGAATTTAAGCCATTGACCTAAAAGTTTAAGTTTTCTCAATGCACAATTCTTGAAATTTCCAAAATTTTCCAACTTGGGCAAGCCATAACTTGCTCAATTCTCATCTCATGATGATGATCTTGGACTTTTTGGAAAGCCCGAGATACCTACTTTAATCCCTCTTTTGGTCAATTTTGCATTTGAAGATTTTATCTTGATGTAAATGGTCTTGACAAAAAATGGCTTTTGTTGACTTTCTGAAAATGACATGTAATGTATAAGTTTGTTTCTTTCAAATGGTGCATCTCTTGAACTTGAGGACAAAAGAGAAGTTGTAGGGAATTATATTTTCTTCAAAATGAGCTTTGGTTGGGGAAAATGGATGAAGTATGTGAAAGTTATGACTGGTCAAAGTTCAATTGACTTTTTCTATAGAAACCCTAATTTAGCAATTCTTGACCTTTGATAGATTAGGAGCATTTCTTTAGGAATCAAGATCAACCCTTGATCAAATGATGGATATCACTTCAGCATGTTGATGTTGACCAAAAATCTTGAAGTTTGATTGTATATAGGCCACAATTGACTTTTAACCTAGTATAGTTGATTTTCAAGCATTTGAGCAATTGACTGAGCAAACTTGTAGTGTAAGGCATGAAAATTGGCATGATCAATCTTGAAGGAATATTAGGACAATGGATAACATTTGAGACCTTTGGAGCTCACACATCTTGGTGAAAAGTGAAACCTTAATTGGAGGTTCAATGCTTAGGAGGAGAATTTGTCTGGTCAATTCTTGATCAACCTTGAGCCATTGAGGACCTCTAGAAGCATGTCTTGAGTGGAATGGGAGGGAAAATTTTGGGGTACAACAGTTGCCCTTGTTCAATCGTCTTAAACCTGAGGATTTAGATTGGCTTGTCTGCCTTTCGTAATTTGAAGGTGGAAGATGATTGAACACTAGAGTGCCCAGAAATTTTACCTCGCCTATGCAAGAGGTAACGTTGTTAGTTGATTGTACCAGGAATGGGCTTATAGATACCATTTGGAGAGGATGACTGAGAGTTGTCAGAGATGGGCTTAAAGATTCCATCCAAAGTAGGTGTTGACTTCATAAGAGGTCCCTTTGTGGGGAATTCTTGTTCTTGCTGTCTGAGGAGGAGTCCGCGGGGGAAGGTTGATTTCTGTTGTTCTCTTGCTTGAGGAAAGCTCTATGGGGAATAGAGTCTAGGAACTTCAGTTGTCCAAGGCTTTACTGAGGAATCATCTATGGGCTGGAGAGATGAAAGTTTGTTGTTTTCTAGTTGAATTCCAGGCTTCACAGTAACTTGTTGGGGAGGATGAAATTAACTGTTATCTGGAAATGTATTAGAAGGAGCCTGTGTAGGGCTGCTTCAGGATGATCCAGTGTTAGATTGAATCTGGAAACTATAAGAAGGAATCCGTGTAAGATTGCTTCAGGATGAGTCCGTGTTAGACTGCATCTGGAGATCATGAGAAGAAACCCGTGTAAGATTGCTTCAAGATGGTCATGTAGATAGTCGCCCTGTCTGGTTTCGGGAATTGATCTATAATCAGTTGTTCACAAATAGTTGTCCTGTCTTGTTTCAGGTATTAATCCGGAACTTACTTTTGTTGGTCGTTGAGATAGTTGTCCTAGCTTGTTACAAGTATTAATCTACCATCGGTCGTCCATAAATAGTTGTCTTGGCTTGTGACAGGTATTAATCTGAGACTTGTTTTTGTCGGTCTTTGAGATAGTTGTCGTGGCTTGTTTCAGGTATTAATCTCTGACCTTAGAAAGAAAGATAGTTTTCCTGGCTTGTTACATGTATTAATCTTCAATCTGCTCATGTAGATAGTTTTCCTTGCTTGTTACATGTATTAATCTACAATCATTCATCCACATATAGTTGTCATATCTTGTTTCAGGTGTTAATCCGAAACTTTCTTTTGGTCATTGAGATAGTTGTCTTGTCTGGTTTCAGGTATTAATCTCTGACCTGAGAGAAAGATAGTTTTCCTGTCTAGTTTTGGGTATTAATCTTCAATCTGCTCATGTAGATAGTTTTCCTGGCTTGTTACAAGTATTAATCTACCATTGATCGTCCACAGATAGTTATACTGGCTTATTACAGGTATTAATCTGGAACTTATTTTTGTCGGTCGTCGAAATAGTTGTCCTTTCTGGTTTCAGGTATTAATCTATAACCATAGAAAGAAAGATAGCTTTCCTGGCTTTTTACAGGTATTAATCTTTAATCTTCTCATGTAGATAGTTTTCCTAGCTTGTTACAGGTATTAATCTACAATCAATCGTCCACAGATAGTTGTCTTGGCTTGTTACAAGTATTAATCTGGAACTTGTTTTTGTTGGTTGTTGAGATAGTTGTCCTGTCTGGTTTCTGGTATTAATCTATGATATGAGAAAGAAAGATAGTTCTCCTGGCTTGTTACAGGTATTAATCTTCAATCTCCTCATGTAGATAGTTTTCCTGGCTTGTTTCAGGTATTAACCTATAGTCGGTCATCCACGAATAGTTGTCCTGGCTTGTTACATGTATTAATTTGGGACTTGGCAACATCGGTCACATAGATAATTCCCTGTCTGGTTTCGGGAATTAATCAGTGGCCTGCTGTATTTGTTGGTAAACCCATCTTGCTTCGGGAGTTCATACCACTTGGTCGTGTAGATAGTTTCCTCGTATGGTTTTGGGCATTAATCTTTGACCTGTTGTATAAGTTGATAGTGTTCGTCTGTCTATGAATTCAACCTGAAAAGGTAAAGTCAGTTTCATGCGATGTCATGATATATGAATTGCATGATGCTCTCAAATTAAATGAGATTGTGATATATGCATTTGTGTTGCATATGCCATGATGTTTGTAAAATTATGTATGAATGCAATGTATGAACGTCTCAGTCATTCTATTGCAGTGTTGTTGAACTAGGGAAAATAAATCCCTGATTGCAGCTGGGGGTGAAGAATGTAGGTCTTCAGATTTTGTTTGAAGTTAACATGCTGGGAGATAGATTTCCATTATTAGAGAAATAAACTTTATTGAGGGAAGGGAAACTCCGCGAGCTGTTTGGGGATTTTGTTGAAATCCTGCTAGGGAATCTTGAGAAGCTTTGGCGATTTCACTGGGGAATTTTTAGATGTTGGAGCAGTAATTGGAGATTCTTACTCTGTCGGGGATATGAGAACATCTGACATCATTAGGCTATATACTGAGAATATGGCAGTGACCTTATAGTAGGATGATTTTACCTCTGTACCTGCTGGAGAAGGTATCTGCTGGAGAAGGTATCTGCGGGGAATTTGTGGATGAATCAATGTCGTGATTGTATTTGAAGATATGTTGAAATAAGTGTCAGAATGACATCTGTCTCTGGATCGTATCTGAACCGTCTCTAGAGGAAAATCTTGAATAAGTATCGGGATGACATCTGTCTCTGGATTGTGCTTGAACCGTTTCTAAAAGAAAATCTGGAATAAGTGTCAGAATGACATCCGTGTATGGATCGTATATGCACCGTTTCTAGAGGAGAATCTGGAATAAGTATCAGGATGACATCCGTCTCTAGATTATTCCTGAACCGTTTCTAGAAGAAAATCTGAAATAAGTGTAAGAATGATACCCGTCTCTAGATCGTGCCTGAACCGTTTCTAGAAGAAAAACTGGATAAGTGTCAGAATGATATCCATCTATGGATCATATCTACACCGTTTCTATAGGAAATCTGGAATAAGCGTCAGAATGACATCCGTCTCTGGATCATATCCGCACTGTTTCTAGAGGAGAATCTGGAATAAGTATCAGGATCACATCCGTCTCTGGATTGTACCTGAACCATTTCTAGAAGAAAGTCTGCTTTATTTAGAATGTTTCCGTTGGGAATTCCTGTTTTATTTTTTTGAGAAGAAATCCGTTAGGGAACATTGATTTTGCTTGATTGTATGTGCTCTTTTAATGGGAATCACATTTCATGCCCCAAGTGATGGAGACGTGCTCCGGCTATTCAGGACTTTAAGAGATTTTCTTGGAATTTTGACTTGACGGCCCCATATGTGTTAGGCACCATGTCATGCCCCTGATTATGGAAGGCCTATTACTGGAAATGTTTTTTTCCATCTGAGGTGATTCTGTTCATCGAGAGGATTTTCGCTCATTGAATATTCGTCTGCGAATTTCTCTGCTGTTGAACAAATAGTCACATACAAGTAATGGTATTTTAAAAATGCAAAGCTTATGTCTGTCTTGAAGTTTGAAAATTCATTTTTTAGTAAAACAAACAAATTTGTAGGAGTGTGATATCAACTCAGGATTTAATAGCAAACCTTACAGGAGTCAGGATACCTTTTGTAACAGTAGGCTTCCGAACTAACCCATGCTTCAATTAGGACTTTTAAGGATTGTAGCGTGGCCTGGTTCACAGTTTTAAGAAACAAAGGATAAAGGCTCAAATTTTATTTGTACCCAACCCGCTCTTCGTGATATTCTTCAGTCCTATGCTCAGTTAATTGTGCGTTTAAATCCCGATTGAGTCTGGCATCTTGTCCTTGATGTTTCAATGATGGTTCGGATACTGAAAGTTTATTTTTGAAGAGGCGGTCATTTTGTAATCTTCTTTTTGTAGAGGATTTGTAGTAACCTCTTTTTTTGTTTTTGTTATCCCTACTTTTTCCTGAACTGGTTCTTTTGTGATTACATGGTTCTTTTGTGATTACAGTCAGCGGGATGCCCCCATTTTTTTTATTAAGTCTCCTTCATAGGTTTTGACTTAGTAGGATTTTATTTTGAGAGATAATTACAACCAGCTTTAATGCTTATGCAGAACCATCACCATCTTCTGATTTTGAAGGACGTCTTTGATGCCATTCATTATGTATGAAGTGGAAGATTGTGACTGAATGCACATATGAATTAACTAAGAAAACTACCCTGCCCTAGGTTATGATTAAGGGTTTTAGTTTATGTGAAAATAAAAACTCCTACTTCTTAGGCTCAAAGGGGTTGGCTAGGTATTATCTTCCTTATAACTCCACTGTTTGGGATTTGAAATAACGTATGTACATCGTCAGTGGGGTCTATTCAAAAGCGTAATGTAGAGATCATGGTATTATTTTCGTCATCCTCCCTCTAAAGGTTTACAACTTCTAATTGAGAGTTGAACATCACAAAAGGAAGTAATAAAGCAGTTTAAATATAATGAAAATGACATAATTCAAGACAAACATATGTAATGCATTAATGGGAAAACCAAAGTTTGACGTGACAGTAATTGTTTGAACAAGCAAAGGAAATTACAATTGAAAAATCACAAATGAACTAGATGCTCTCAATGATTTGGCCTAGGAGTAGTGATCATGTGGTGAGTCTTTGGAGGGTCGAATTCGATCTCCTTGGCGTCAATCATATCCTGAATTTTGTTCTTCAGAGCCCAACAGCCATTCGTAGCATGTCCAAGACTATCAGAATGGTATGCACACCTTTCATTGGGTGGTAGCTAGGAGCAGAGGTATTAGAATTCTGTAGAGGATCCTTTAACATAATTGTTGTACCCCAAAATTTTCCCTCCCATATTCCTCAAGATTTATCAAGGATGATCTTCAAAATTGCTCAGATGGCTCAAGAGGTTGCACAGTCAAACCATCTCCTAAGCCAGCTGAAATTAGGGTTTTGGTTCTTTCAAGTAATTTGAAGTTTTCAATGGCTCAATCAAGTCTCATAGGCCTATATACATTCTCAAGCACCTACATGTCAAGTTTCAAGACTCACAGGGCCAGTTTGCACAGTCAAAAGCTCCATTTGATCTACAGTCAACTGCAGGGGTAAAATGGTCATTTTGCAGTCAAAAGTCAGAATTTTTGGTCAACATCTTATTTTGAGTTCACAATCATCATTTGATCAAGTCTTGATCATGATTTCACAAGAATGGCTCAAAAATCATAAAGATGCAAAAAGTTACTATTTTTGGACAGCAGAAAAGTTAACTGTATCTTGACCAGGGCATAACTTTTTCATGGTTCATCAGAAAAATCCCATCCAATGCTAATTTTGAAGGGGATGACATTTCCTACAATCCATCTTCATATTCCAAGTCCAAGAAACGCTCTCATAAAAAGTTATCAATTTCTACATTATAGGTCAATTTCAAAAGTCAACAAAAATGCATTTTAGGTCAAAGACCATAACTTGAGATTGGTAAATCCAAATGACATGGGACCAAAGGAATTGGTTAGAGGACTTCAATACCTTTCCAAAATGTCCAAGAACATGTTCATAGGATCAAAATTGAGCAAGATATGCATTGGATAAGTTGGGAAATTTTTGTGAATTTGCAAAAGTCAACTTTGCAAAAAACACCTTGTTTTTGCTAATGGGCCTCAAATTTCTTCTTGAAACTTTATCCATGACTTATGCACGACCCATTAAGATTATTTGAACTTATTTTCTTATTTTTTATTAATTAATTGGATTTTTAATCAATATTAATTCATTTAATTAATTTAAATTGTAGGAAATATCAAGATATGGTTTTTCAATCTTTTTGTGAAGCAAGGATGACCTAATAAAGCTGGAAAATTCGTGTACCAATCAAGGATATCAAAATCTCCAAATTTAGCAAGTTTCTTCAATCAAAAAGATTCAAAAAGATGTGATTTTCAATCAAATATTGAAACATCAATTCCATGGATTTCTTTGCAAGATTGTGACCTAATTCTATTCTACTATAAGTACACAAGCCAACCCTAATGCCACAGACGTGAATTTGCTGCAAGAAATCCATAACCACATTCAAAAAAATCCAAGAAAAGTCAAAACTGTTTTCTGCATTCTAGCACGATTCGAAGCATTTTGTGGTTTCTAATACCTTGTAGGAACTCTCAGGGACGTTTTGCAATCAAAATCAAGCATTAAAGCTCAAGAAACCATCACCTACAGTCTCACGGTTTGACCTTTTTTCTCATAATCGAAACTCATGATTCATAAGCTTTTAACATGATTTATAGTTCGTTTTGCATTGCTTGAATCCTTATGAAACTAATGGTATAAGTTAATTGACTTATAGTGTACAGAATCAAGAATTTCCATTGACAAATTCTAGGGTTCCTGAGCTTTGGATTTGGGGATTTATTATCCAGGAAAAATTAGAACCTTTAAGGCATGTGGTTGAACTCGTCAAGACCAGACGAACACACTGGGACCATCGCGAAATATTTATATTCATCATAGGCTTAATCGCTATTTTTCCTCATGATGTTTTATGGGGGTTAAAAACCCCCGCTATCTATTTGTTTTTACAGGCACAAACGAGGAAGACGAAGGACGTGTAAGCGTATGGTTGGGCCATTCAAATGAGCACGCGTTTTTATGTTGTTTACAGCATATGTATTAATTGTCCAATATAATATTTGTTCATTATCATAATAACAAACGCAGGCAAATGGCTTGGTGGTAGATGAGCTGGTTGGTGATCATTGGGACCTGGGTTCGAATCCCAGGTCCACCCAAAAACATTTATTTCTTTTCTTAACATGTTCATATGCAGAATTCTGAAGGTGGTACACCATACACTCTCACATCCCAAGCGCCATGTGGCTTCAAGCAGCAATCCAATGGTCATGATTGGATGATCACCATACTCCCAGTCAACCATGCGCTTAGCCAATTACCAAAGTCAAAGCAGGCTTGAGAATAATGGGCCTGAAATTGCTAACAAACCTCCTTCTGGGCCCAGCACCCCCCTGGTTTATTCATTCTTTTTAATATCCTTTTTTAATTTCCATTTAATCCTTTTAATAATTGTTATCATTATTATTATTTAATTAACTTAATTAACTATTTTCATAATAAATTCTGAAAACTAATATTTTTATTATTATTATTATTTATTAATTTCACCTTTAATTATTATTTTGTAAATAAATTCTAACAAATTAATTTAGTTAATTAGGTTAAATTTGACTATTTTTTTTGCAATAAATAAAATCCATGTAGAATTAGGTTTTTGACAACTTTTAATATTTTTTATTTTTATTTTTCATAAAAAACTTTAAAAAAAATTTTCTTTTATTTAATTAATTAGAATAAGGTTTAATTAAATGTAAAAAGGACCAAAATTCATTCTTTTCTCAAAAAGGGTCAAAACCCTAAGACTTTTTCCGATTCAATTTCTCGCGCGCATATTATTCTGATCATATTGATGTAATTGTTCTGAGGATGTAATAGCGTAATTAGGACTTTTTATCGCTTTCTTTATTTTCTCGCAATTTACTTTTCAAGGGTTATGTTTTTGGCGATGTAAATATCCGACGCCTTGTAATAGCGTAGATTCACTTTCCGCAATTTACTTTCCGCACAATTATTAACTGTTAACTATGCATGACAAGACTTGCCTGAAAAATAAAATCAACCCGTAGCTCACCATAATACATGTGCAAAGATAACTTAATATGAAACCTGACACACTCGCACATGCCACTCCTAGGGTACGCCTCACTTGGTTGCCTCGACGTGGTCATTGAGTATAGGGTGTTTTAGAGGTCGCCCTCCTGTCTAAAAGATCCAAGTTGCCTCGAAACGGTTGCCTCGGATAAAAAAGGATCTAAGACATTAGGGTTACCGCTAAGGCGTCCTACTATTGCTTTGGTGACCACACATGTCCCTATAATCGAATTGACCCGAAAACTCTAACGACAGTGCTACCTACTTCTCAATAGTGGGATAGTACTGTCTAAAGGACATTTACACAGCTTAATTTCTTTTGAGTAGGTAGATTTCTCCTGGGTACTTGCTCTTTCAAAACAAAAACAACTTTTCGCACCTACACTTTCAAACAAAAGTTTTCAAACAAACACTTCATACACTCTTGAGGACTGATACAAGAGTTATCTAGAAGTTTTCAAAACAAACTTTTACAAAACCCACAAACACAAGAAAAGCAAACATTTTTGAAAACATAGTGAGCAAGTACCTAAGAGCCCGTGGATAACCACAGATAGAAAGGGTGCTAACACCTTCCCTTTCTATAATCTACCTCCTGAACCGAGAAACATCTCGAAAAGGAATTTTGTTGTGCTTTTGTCCTTTCCATGTTGGAGAACATAAAAGACGGTGGCAACTCTTGCTTACCGCGACATTTCGCAAACCAGCATTCCAAAACAGTCAGTTCTATTTCCACCGATCACAGAACTGGCGACTCTGCTGGGGAAATTAATAAGTGAGGTGTACCTTAGGATTAGATCATTCTATGTTTTCAATTGTATGCCTTGTTTGCTTTAATATTGTGGGCTTGCATCGGAGTTTTATAGATCCTAACCCGGATCTGGGGAATACCCTTTAGGTAGCAATAAACTGTGAGGGACCCGTCCGGCGTAGACCGACACGGGTGAAGCAGTAGCTACGTTGGTGTGACACCTTGGTCTGTACCGATATCCCTTGTGTTAGAACGAGGAGAATATGGGTCTTCTGAGGAGTCATTAAGCACCAACTGACCTTAGAACCTTAAATTGACCAACTTGGCCATAGAACAGTAGCAGTATGCTACACTCATTGAGGCTAAACTCTCGTGATGGTTCCGGCCGCAAGAAAAGATTGCGAAGCTGGAGTTATGACCGATTGAGGGTGGTCAGTGATATTGAGATCCTCTAGAACCCGGTTACTATTTTCTAGGACAGGTCTTAACCAACTGAAACTGAAAGAGGGTAGTACCTAAACTTCATGCTGGCCTGAAATCTAAGGGCTCTTACGTGTGACTTGTGTGCCTTCAAACTTGAACTACTTGCATATTCTTGTTATCTGACAACATGGGTTCCTTGCAGGTTTTGTTTACAGTCCTTAATCTGGACTTATAACAGGGTTTACTTACATCACTACACGCATAGCATACACATCATAACATCATACCATAGCATTTCCTTAACCATTTCAAGGATCTCAAGGGTTTGTGATGCAGGTCACGATGAATCCAATGTCTAACAAGGGGCAAAGGGGATTTATTTTCCTCTAGCCAAGGTTGTTTGGAGATAAAAAACATGATGACTTGAGTCAGGGGCTATGACCCACTCGATATGGTGAGCCTGACTCTTGAAGAAGGACTCCCAACAACATGAAGTTCCTTCAATCAAGCTACTAGATTCAAATTCTAACAATTTTCTTGTTTACCCCGCGAGATCCTTGAGAACATTGCATGCATATATCATACATATCATTGCATTACAGGTACCCCTTTTTACAGGTCACTTATCTTCTTCGCTGTTTATTTCAGCAATCATCATGACTTCTGAACCTACTACTGAACAAGCTATCAAGGCCCTCCAGGCCCAGAATGCCCAGTTCCAAGAGTTGGTTATGAGTCTAGCCCAGGGTCAACAGGATTTGAAGACTCTGATTTTGAAGGAAAGGAAGAAGAAGAAGAAGAGGACCGTCTTGTTCAACACTGGACGCAGATTTGGGAATGCACTGCAAAATGAGGTTGATCTGACTACTTCATCTGTAGGGAAGGACAATCCACAAGAGGAAAGGGTTCCTAGCCCCATAGTCTCCGACAACGAGATGGATTATGATGCAGACCAGTACCCTTCTGCTGAGGATAGGTACAAACAGCTAGAGGACCGCTTAAGTGCTATGGAGATTCAAAATGTGCCTGGGTTGGACTTTGGAGAGCTAGGCTTATCCTCTGGGGTGGTGATTCCCCATAAGTTCAAGGCACCTGCTTTTGCAAGATACGACGGAGCTTCCTGTCCTAAGCTGTACCTCCGATCGTATGTAAGGAAAATCCAACCTTATACAACTGACAAGAATTTGTGGATCCATTTCTTCCAGGATAGTCTTTCAGGGACTCAACTCGAATGGTTCTATCAGCTGGATGGAGCCAGTATTCGTAACTGGGAGGATTTGGCTACTACGTTCTATAAGCAGTATCAGTATAATTCCGACCTCGCTCCTACGCGTACCCAACTCTAGGGCATGTCACTAGGGACGGGTGAAGGATTTAAAGAATACACTCAAAAATGGAGAGATCTTGTTGGAAGGGTGCAACCACCTTTAACTGATCGTGAACTTGTTGATATGTTCTTGGGGACCCTGTCTGGTCAGTTCTTCAACCATCTGATCGGGAATTCTTCAGCCGGGTTTACAGACCTCATCTTGACTGGTGAGAGAATTGAAGCTGGTATCAAGTCTGGGAAGATACAGAAGGATGCTTCATCGAGCTCTGAGAAGAAACCGTTCAAGAAGGAATCCAGTGCTGTCTACGGTTCAAGGAGACAGAATAAACCGGAACGCCGCCAAGCTGTCAACGCAGTGGTTATCTCAAAGCCTGCTGCTGCTCCTCAGCAATATAACCAACAAAGGGGTGAGAGACCTAAAAGGCAGTTTACTCGACTCAGCATGACCTTGTCCCAGATATTGCCGCAGTTACTGACAACCAATCTGGTAACTCTGAAAGAAGCTCCGAAGATTGTGAACACAACCTCTCCAAAGTACAATCCCAACGCCCGTTGCGCTTATCACTCTGACAGCCCGGGGCATAACACAGATGATTGTTGGGCTCTGAGAAACAAGGTTCAGGACCTAACCGATGCAAAGGAGGTTGAGTTCGAAGCGCCTGAGACTCCCAATGTGATCATTGCTCCCTTGCCAAAACATGGCTAGGATTGAAAACGCTTTTGTTCATTTGGATTCTGAAGTTGTATTTTTCTTTGCTTATTCAAACAATTATCATGTCAAACCCTTTTATCTCATTAATGCATCGCATATGTCTGTTTTGAATTAATCCATTCGTATTCACTATATTCAAATTGCTTTCATTTTCTGTGATGTTAAACTCTCGATTAAAAAATTCTAAGCCTCTTGAGGGAGGATGACGAAAACGATACCATGATCTTTACAGTATGCTTTTGAACAGACCCCGCTGATGAGGTACAGGCATTGTTTCAAATCCTAAACAGTGGAGTTATAAGGAAGATAATCCCTCGTCAACCCCTTTGATCCAAAGAAGTTGGAGTTTTTCTTTTCACAAAAATTAAAACCCTTAATCATAACCTGGGGCAGGGTAGTTTTCTCAGTTAATCCAGGTGCATAAAGAATGGCATCAAAGAAGTCCTTCCAAAACAAAAGACAGTGATGGTTCCAAATAATCACAAAGACAGGCAGTCATTATCTCTCAGAAATAAAAGCCCATTAAGTCAAAACCTATGAAGGAGACTTACAAAAACTGGGGCATCCCGCTGACTGTAATCACAAAGAAACAGTTCAGGCAAAAAACAGGGATAATAAAAACAAAAAAGAAAGAGGTCTTACAGACTCCCAACAAAATGACTGCCTATTCAAAATAAACTATCAATATCCGAACCATCACCGAAATATCAGAGCAAAGACTCAAACAAGATCTAATGCACGATTAGCTGAGTTTAGGTTTAAAGAACATCACAAAGAGCGGGTGGGTACAAATAAAATTTGAGCCTTTATCCTTTATTTCTTAAACCGTGAACCATGCCACGTTATAACCCTTAAAAAGTCCTAGCTGAAGCATGGGTTAGTTCGAAAGCATACTGTTACAAAAGGTATCCTGACTCCTGTAGGGCTTGCTGTAAAATCCTGAGTTGACATTACATTTTACAAAAAAAAAATCACTCGTTTTATTGAAAACTGCATTTTCAAAAAAATCACTCGTTTTGAGAAAGGATGATGCGCTTGATTACCAGGTCTCCGACTTGATACTCTTGTGGTCTGACTTTCTTGTTAAATGCCCTGATCATCCGTTTTTGGTACGTTTGACCATGACAAATAGCAGTGAGTCTTTTTTCGTCAATTAGGTTTAATTGATCAAGTCGAGTCTGGATCCAGTCATCTTCACTCAAGTCTGCATCCTTCATTATTCGGAGAGAGGGTATCTGGACTTCAATCGGCAAGACTGCCTCCATGCCATAGACCAAGGAAAAAGGAGTTGCCCCGGTTGACGTCCTTGCTGAGGTACGGTACCCATGAAGAGCAAATGGTAACATTTCGTGCCAATATTTGTAGGTTACTGTCATCTTCTGCACAATTTTCTTGATGTTTTTATTAGCTGCTTCGACATCCCCATTCATCTTCGGCCGGTAAGGAGAAGAGTTGTGGTGCTGTATCTTGAATTGTTCGCAGAGCTCAGTGATCATCTTGTTGTTAAGATTGGTACCATTGTCCGTAATGATTCTTTCCGGGATGCCGTATCGACAGATCAGGTTATGCCGAATGAAACGTGCCACGACGCTCTTGGTTACGGTGGCGTAGGAAGCTGCCTCAACCCACTTCGTGAAGTAATCAATCGCTACCAAGATGAAGCGATGCCTGTTGGATGCCGTTGGTCGGATCTCACCGATCATATCGATGCCCCACATTGCAAAAGGCCAAGGTGCCGTCAGGACGTTCAGAGGAACCGGAGGGATGTGCACCTTATCAGCATAGATCTGGCATTTATGACAAGTTCGTGAATGTTGGTAACAGTCAGCTTCCATCTTGGACCAGAAATATCCTGCCCGAAGGATTTTCTTTGCCATGGTGTGTCCACTGGAATGTGTTCCGAATGTACCTTCGTGTAGTTCTACCATGATCTTCTCTGCTTCAGTTTTATCCACACAACGCAGTAGAGTTGAATCATGATTTCGTTTGTAGAGAATGCCGTTGCTGAGGAAGAATTTTGCCGTAAACCTTCTCATGAACTTCTTTTCATTGACCGATGCGCCTTTGGGGTATTCTTGAGCTTCCAAATATCTCTTCACCTCATGATACCAGGGCTTCTCGATTACCTCTTCGGCCTCAAGATCGCAGCAGTATGCAGGTTCGTCCAACTTCCAGATAATGATCCCGGAAGCCTCATTGTCCCATTTGACTTTGAACATTGAAGACATCGTAGATAGTGTGTCTGCTAACTAATTCTCCTCTCTTGGGAAGTGCTCAAAAGTTATCTCTTCAAAGTGGGGAAGCAAAGTCAACACATACTCCTTGTAAGGAATAAGATTTGGGTGTTTCGTATCCCACTCGCCTTTGATCTGATTGATCACGAGAGCGGAATCTCCGAAGACACTCAGAAACTTGATCCTTAAGTCGATTGCAGCTTGAAGACCCATGATACATGCCTCATATTCCGCCATGTTGTTGGTGCAGTTGAAACACAGTCGGGCGGTGAGTGGAGTATGAGTTCCTTTAGGGGATATGATTACAGCGCCGATTCCATTACCCAAAGCGTTCGAGGCTCCGTCAAAATGCATAGACCATCGGGATCCTTCCTCAGGTCCTTCATCCGGTCCAGGTACTTCACAATCAGTTACTACCATGATATCTTCGTCCGGAAATTCAAAGTTCAATGATTGGTAATCGTCCACAGGTTGGTGTGCCAAATGGTCTGCTAATACACTTCCTTTGATTGCTTTCTGAGTTGTGTACTAGATGTCATATTCCGTCAAGATCATTTTCCATCTTGCTATTCTTCCAGACAGAGCAGGCTTTTCGAATATGTACTTGATGGGATCCATCTTTGAAATCAACAGAGTAGTGTGAGTCAGCATATACTGTCTCAGCCGGCGAGCAGCCCATACCAGAGCGCAGCAAGTTTTCTCGAGCAGTGAGTACCGAGTCTCACAGTCGGTAAACTTTTTGCTCAGGTAATAAATAGCGTGCTCTTTTCGGCCAGACTCGTCATGCTTCCCCAACACACACCCCATTGAGTTGTCAAGTACTGTCAGGTATAGTATCAGAGGTCTCCCTTCTACTGGTGGCATAAGAATGGGTGGTTCTTTTGGAGATACTCTTTTATTTTTTCGAAAGCGGCCTGACATTCATCGTTCCAACGTACTACTTGATCTTTCTTCAGCAATTTGAAGATTGGCTCACAGGTAGCAGTTAGATGCGAGATGAATCGGGCAATGTAATTCAGTCGTCCCAGAAAGCCTCTGACTTCTTTCTCTGTCTTGGGAGTCGGCATCTCTTGTATGGCTTTCACCTTGGCAGGGTCCACCTGAATAACTTTATCGCTTACAATGAAACCTAGTAATTTTCCAGACCTCACCCCAAAGGTGCATTTGTTTGGGTTCAACCTCAGCTTGTACAACTTCAGTCGGTCAAACAGCTTCCGCATATGGTCAAGGTGTTCCTCCTCAGTTTGGGACCTTGCAATCATATCATAGACGTACACTTCAATCTCATGGTGGATCATATCATGAAATAAAGCAACCATGGCACGTTGGTAGGTTGCCCCAGCATTTTTCAACCCGAATGGCATGACCTTGTAACAGAAGGTGCCCCACTGAGTCACAAAGGTAGTCTTTTCCATATCTTCAGGAGCCATCTTGATCTGATTATACCCTGAAAAACCATCCATGAAGGAGAACACCTTGTGTTGATCAGTATTGTCAACAAGAACGTCTATGTGAGGTAGGGGGAAGTCATCCTTGGGGATTGCCCTGTTTAGATCCCTGTAATCGACACACATTTTGACCTTACCGTCCTTCTTCGGCACTGGCACCAGGTTGGCAACCCACTGAGGGTAAGAAGTCACTGCTAGAAACCCGGCATCGAATTGCTTCATAACCTCAGCTTTGATCTTTTCGGACATCTCTGGACGCATACGGCGGACCTTTTGCTTTACCGGAGGGCAGTCTTCCTTGGTAGGCAGGTGATGAACCACAATGTCGGCATCCAAACCAGGCATGTCTTCGTAAGACCAAGCAAAGATTTCCATGTAGTCATGCAGCATCTGGATCAATCGTTGCTTCACGCTGAGCTCTAGATTGGCACCAATCTTGACTTCTTTTCTATCTGTCTCAGTACCCAAGTTTATCGTCTCCACTGGCTCTTCATGCGGCTGAATGGCCCTCTCTTCCTGGAGTAGCAGTCTTGCGAGTTCACCAGGCACCTCGCAATCATCTTCACCTTCGTCTTCGGCCAAGTTGATCGGATTTTCGAAGTCATAACTGGCAGTAGCAGAGCTGTTACCAGTGAGATCCAGAGTGGATTGGAACCTGTATAAGTGAGTGTGTGTAAATATAGTTGTTTTGCAATATATAACACAGAAAGAAAAAGAGCACAAGATTTGAAATGCAACAAACGTCCAATGTTTTGATTAATGATATATGGAAATGTCATACAAAAAGCCCTCACAAATGGAGCTACGGTGCCCCGGGTAGGACACCGAGCCAATAAAAGTTTCAACATATTGTTTGTTACAAATTGAAAACAAAAGAGTTCATTACTGCGTGACAAATGTAATAGGTGTAAAATCCTTTACCGTCCAGTTGCTTGGTCCATTGTCGGTCGTCGGATAGATCTAACTGTCAAATTCTGCTTCCTCTATGTCCTCCTCGATAGCATTCACCCTTGGGTTGGTGATGAACACCGGAGACTTTCTGATCCTTTCTTTGCGAACAGCCCTCTGAGCCTCTGCAGTGAAGCCCAGCCCAAACTTGTCGGTCTTTTGAGTGAAGTCAGGAAGCTGACCTCAGTTTGCACACTTGCCTTTCTCGATCACAGCCCGAGCATCCTTCAAGGAAGTCATCTTCAAAGGAAAGTCTTCTTCAACCACTGTCTCAGCTGACGCCAATGTTGGAGGAACCTCCTCAAAATGTTGAAAGGGGGTTTCAATAAACTCTCCGTCCATCTCGATATACCGGAATGAATTCAAGTGACTAACTATGTATTCCTCCTCACCCTGCACAGTAACAATCTTCCCTTTGACAGTGTATTTGAGCTTCTGGTGTAGAGTGGATGTTACAGCCCCAGCCTTGTGAATCCAAGGTCGACCCAACAAACAGGAATAAGATGGACGAATATCCATCACATAGAACGTTGAGTCGAAGACTTGGGAACCCACACGAATAGGAATGTCTACCTCACCGTGCACCATCCTCTTAGAACCGTCGAAGGCTCTAACAATGATGTTACTAGGTTTCAATTCCATGCCCTCACAATCCAACCGATCTAAGGCCTTCTTGGGCAATACATTCAGGGAAGAACCGGTGTCCACCAACACGTGTGCGAGAGTAGTGCCCCTGCATTCTATGGAAACATGCAGGGCATCATTGTGGTTTTTTCCCTTGGCGGTCAGGTCGGCATCCGAGAAACCCAAACCATTGTCAGCTGTCAAATTAGCCACACAGTCAGTGAACTGATCTGCAGATGTCTCTTGCGGCACATGGGCCGTTTTCAGAAATGAAATCAGGGCCTTGGCGTGGGCCTCTGAGCACAGCAGCAATGATAGCATAGAGATTTTGGAGGGGGTATGCCCCAGCTGTTCAACGACATTGAAGTCACTCTTTTTAATGATTTTAAGGATTTCCTCCATCTCTTGCTGGGAGGCTTCAACATCGGTCTTTTTTGGTGCCTCTGTCCGGGCAGGCAAATCGGTAGCAACTTCTTTGCCCCGAGCATTAGAGGACTCGGCGGCAGTAGTAGACACAGGAACTTGATTTGGAATATGCACACTTGCGGGTGTGATGATAAGAGGTTTTCGGATAACTGGTGGTGCAATGTCAGGCGAGAAAAGCCTGCCACTGCGAGTAATCTTGGCGGGACCAGTGATGTTACTGATACTGGTACCGGTGTTGAACTCCTGCTTCACTCCAAGCACATACACGTTTGCCCCATAGTGCCATGGGACAGCCTTGTCAGATTCATAGGGGAGGGGCCCCGGAACAGTAATGGTAATGGGTGCAACAGACATAATTTTGACTGGCTTCCTTGGGAGAGCCTTGGTAGGATTGTTGAAAATTGTGACGACAAATACTTCTTCAGCGGAAACAAACGGAACAGCAGTTTTCTTGAACAAAATTTCTTTGTTATCCATCAGGCTTTGGACGCCTGATTTCAGCAGCGGACAACCGGTAGGGATAACAGCACACAGGAGGCAACCCTTGCTACAACCCGGAAATAAACCGGCTAGCAGTAGGTTCCTCTTAACAGTCAATAGAGGGGTAGCAACATCATTCACCGAAACAACATACAAATCTTCCTCGACGGCATTTACTCTATGCTGGGGCATAGGAGCAGTTACAACATTTGGCCTTTCAGGCGCCTCAAACTGAATTTCCTTCGCATCGATAAGGTCTTGAACCTTATTTCTCAGGGCCCAGCAATCATCAGTAGTATGCCCGGGGCTATCAGAATGATAAGCACAACGGGCATTTGGGTTATACTTAGGAGATGCAGTATTCACGACCTTTGGAGCCTCTTTAATGGTCACCAAGTTGGTTGATAACAGTTGCGGTAAGATTTGTGACAAGGTCATACTCAGCCGAGTGTATTGCCTCTTGGGCCTCTCACCCCTTTGTTGATTGTACTGCTGAGGAGCAGCAACAGGTTTTGAAATTACCAAGGCATTGACGGCTTAGCGGTGTTCTGGCTTGACTTGTCTTCTAGGGCCATAGACGGCACTAGCTTCCTTCTTGAAAGGTTTCTTCTCAATACTTGCGGAGGCGCCTTTCTGTATCTTTCCTGACCTGATGCCAGCTTCTATCCTTTCACCCGTCAGGATCAAATCCGTAAACCCAGCGGAGGAATTACCAACCAGATGATTGAAGAATGGACCAGACAAGGTCCCTAGAAACATGTCAACCAGTTCACGGTCAGTCAAAGGAGGCTGCACCCTGCCAGCCAAATCTCTCCATTTTTGCGCATATTCTTTGAATCCTTCGCCCGTTCCTAATGACATACCCTGAAGTTGGGTACGCGTAGGAGCAAGGTCAGAATTGTATTAATATTGTCTATAAAATGCGGTAGCCAAATCTTCCCAATGTCGGATACTGGTTCCATCTAGCTGATAGAACCACTCAAGCTGTGACCCCGAAAGGCTATCTTGGAAGAAGTGGATCCAAAGGTTTTTGTCTGCCGTGTAAGGTTGGATCTTCCTTACGTACGATCTGAGATGCAGCTTTGGACAGGAAGCCCCGTCGTATTTGGCAAAGGCAGGCGCCTTGAACTTGTGTGGGATTACCACCCCAGAAGATAACCCTAAATCTTCGAAATCCAGCCCCGGCATATTTTGAATCTCCATGGCACTCAAGCGGTCTTCTAATTGCTTGTATCTGTCAGCAGCAGGAGGATATTGTTCGTCATTGTAATCCGTCTCGTTGTCAGAGACTGCAGGACTAGGAGCTCCTCCCCCTTGGGGACTGTCTTTCTCTGCAGAGGAAGTAGTTGGATCAGCCTCGTTATGGAGTGTGTTCCCAAACCTGCGTCCAGTATTGAACAATGCAGTCCTCTTCTTCTTCTTCTTCTTTAGGAGCAGAGCCTTCAACTCTTGTTGACCTTGGGCCAGGCTCATGACCATCTCTTGAAACTGGGCACTCTGGGCCTGGAGGGCCTTGATAGCTTGCTCACTGGATGATTTTGGATTCATGATGACTGTTCAAAATAAACAGCGAAGAAGATTAAGCAACCTGTAGAAAAAGGGGTACCTGTTATGCACATGATGCATGAGATGCTATCCATGCAATGCATTCAAGGATTTTTAGAAATTCACAATTGTTGCAGACAAAAAGAACGCACGTCATATTAATAAGAAGAAGTTTGTTAGTACATAAGCGCCCCATGGGCCAAATATTACAAAAACAACTTCTCAAGGTAAAAAGACGTTGCGCATCCTCTTCGGCGCAATGTAGGTGTTGAGGGCCTCTTGCTCATTGAGTCGGCGGGTGAGCTCTAGAACCTTCTTCTCGCTGGCGTAAAAGCTGGCTTCAAAAGTGTTCCGTTCCTCCTTGAGTTGGATCCAACTCTTCTGCATCTCCTCCCACGATGTAGGCATGTCAGGATGTAGGATGGTGTAGGGAACCTCTCCTTCCTTGACGGGCTCTTTAACCACAGGGAGAACATGAGGATAAGGCATCATTAGACTCTGGGCTCGGGCTCGTACCCACTTGAGATAAGGCTCAAGAGGGATGGAGTTCTTGTGTCCCAGTGTCTTGCTATCAACTTTGTTGGGCATTCTCCAAGCTCTGATGAATCTTTGGCGAAGTCCTTGCGCATCGTTGTCGAAGTCAAAAACTAGGTAAGGAATCAACATGTCGTGAGGGCCATCCCTCCATGCATATCCAAATTGCCTCAAAGCTAGGCAAGGGTTGTAGGTAATTCCCCCTCTAATGCCAAGTAATGGAACATTAGGGAACTCTCCACAATGATCGACGATGATGACATTTTCTCTGGACCGAGAACACCAATGTACATCAGAGTGAGTAAGAGTCATCAACCGTTGGGACCACCTTGAGCCTTGGTCATTCTTCAAGACAGATTGTGGAAGGTGCGAAATATACCACCTTGCAAGGAGAGGAGTACAGCACATAAGAACACCCCTCTTTCTCATTGTTCGTGTGTAAAATGAGTGAAGAATGTCCCCAAGCAATGTTGGTATTGGATTTCTGGATAAGAAGATTTTGACGGCATTGACATCTACCAGCTGGTCAGGATTTGGGAACAAGACCAACCCATAGATAAGGAGTGCCACAATCTCTTCAAAGGCTTGCAGGTCCAATGAGTTCCAACATTCTTGTGCCTTCTCAAACAAGAATTTTGCTAAGAAACCTTTGACGCCGCTTCTAGTTTCCCAATGCCCCTTGATGTCAGAAGGCTGTAGATGTAATGCTCGAGCAACATCTTCAGGCTTTGGTTCCTTTTCCGTACCGTTGAAAGGTAGTTGATTGAGGATAGGAATTCTCAGGAGTTGAGAAAATTCCTCCAAAGTGGGCACCAACTGGTAGTCGGGGAAAGTGAAACAGTGGTGAAGAGGGTCAAAGAACTGGAATAGCACTTTCATCATATCCTCTTCAATGTTGGTGTTGACTAAGCTGAGCAGTCTACCATGTCTTTCACTGAAGGATGAGCTTTCCGGAATTCTTGAGGTGAGCTCCTTGAGTTGAGGAGAGATTCCCACAAGGTTGACTTGGATGGTTTTTCTGCGAGGAATTTCCATGACCTACAAAACAAGAACAAAGATGAAGATCTAAACCCTTGAAGTGGTTAGTAAATGCATATGATGTTTTATGATGCTCATGATGTATGCACAAACATATGTACAGGCAAATCACACCAAACCCTAGTTTCAGGCTTGCATGGGGTTTCATAGGTAAGTACCCTCTTGAGTGTAGTTGGCTTAAAAACCTGTCCTATAAATAGTAACCGGGTTCTAAGGAGCTCAATATCATTGGATTGTTTTCATTGTTCATTGTTTTGGTTTAGACACTTAACTAGCGACCAAAATATTCCAAGAGAACAACCATCAATGAGTGTAGTATTGAGTATCTACCAACTTCGGACTGCACCAAAGCCGGTCATCTCACTACCCCTAATGTAAGGCCAAGATGGTCAAGTAAGGTTCTAGGTCATTAGTGCTTAGTGACATCACTCAGCGGCCCCGTACTCTCCTTGATTGAACTCAAGGGTTACCGGTACTCACAAATATGTCGCACTAATATAGCTATTGCTTCGACCGTGTCGGTATACCCCACACAGTTTCCACAATGTATTGCTATCTATGAATGTTTCCCCAAATCCGGGTGTAGGATTGCAAACCCAAACAAGAGAGCCAAGATGTAAAGCAATCAAAGCAAACAATTAGTCATGCAAGAGGGTGATCTAAGCCCTAAGGTTACTCCACTTTTAAATTTTTCCCCAGCAGAGTCGCCAGTTCTGTGATACGGTGGGAGAACTGACTTGAGGTTTTGCGCTTGTTTTCGCAAATGTTTCGGTTGAGCAAGAGTCACCACCGACTTTTTATTTTATCCTAAGGAAATGTTTAAAAAGCACAGCAAAAACCTTTGAGATGTTTTCTTGGGTTCGGGGAGTAGATTATAGAAAGGGAAGGTATTAGCACCCTTTCTATCCATGGTTATCCATGGGCTCTTAGTTACTTGCTTAGATCAACTTGCCTTAATTTTCAATTGTTTGAAATGGTGCTTTGTGTGTGTGGGTTTGAAAATGTTTTGAAAAGAAGCCAATGTGGTGGCAACCTTTGTAATGATCCATGTTGGGATGTATACAAAGGTGTATGTCTTTTGAAAAGGTTTTCAATGTTTTTTGAAAGTTGTTTTGAAAGTGTAGTGATGTGTGGTTTGAAAATAGGCAAGTGTTTTGTTTTGCAAGTTTGATTCAAATAACTAAGAGGTTGTCTACTCCTAAATTTCTCAAAGATTTCTCCTATGTTTTTAACCCTTTTAACAATTTTGTTCCACCATTGCATTTGGTGGACAATCTTGTGTTAGGATGTGAAAGGGACGGGCGCGGGTCATCGTTTAGACCATAATTGCAATGGTGCCAAGTATCTTTGGGCAATTTTTCCTTGGAGGGACTTGATCATTTTTTAGGCAACTTTCGAAAGCGTCATCGAGGGACTATGATCATTGGAATTGTATTTGTTTTGCCCAAAGAGACCTAACATGCAATATGGCCCATTATTGAAGGCAACAAGTGGAATACCCTAGGGGTGCAATTGTGATTAGTGTTGTCCATTTTCATGCTTGTTTATCTTGAAGTTAGGTCAAACTATTTTGGTTAATTGATTTGCATACAAACCCTAATTCTAACATGGCATAATTAGAAAGCTTTAAAAATGCAAAAAATAAAGTTCCTAAGTTATTACAACACAATATATGGGAAGGGGGTACAAATGTTCAAATGGGGGTATTTTGACAAGGAATTTAAACCTAACTATTACATCAAAATTGAATTATATAAATTATTTAATATACAATAATTAAATAAAAATGGAATAAATATGCAAGATGCAAAAAAAATGTTTTTTATATGTATGAAAAAAAGTGTTTTTATATGTCAAATAAACAAAATAAAAAGTATTAATTTTTGGAGTTTTTATGTATTTAGGGCAAAACCCTAATTTTGCAAATAAAAGGTATTTATTATTTAATATATACAATGTTTATTAATTATGTACAAAAATAAAATAAAAATGAAGTATATTTGTAAAAAAGTAATTTTTGAGATCAAATATTAATAAAAGAATAAAAATGTATTACTTTTATATTCTTTCCTAAATATACTAATAAATATATAATTATTTATATTATTTACTAAATATATATTATATATACAAAAATAAACTATTTAATATTTATTAAAAAAAAGTATATTTTATGTAAAATGTTTTCAAGAGGTAATATAAAATAAAATCATAAAATAAACATGTTTGCATTATTTTTTAGTATTTTGAATAAGAGTATATCTATATATTTATTTATGTACAAATACCCATTTAAACAAATAAATGCCTAATAAATACAAAAATGGTTTAAAAAATAATTTTTATATTTTTGATATTATGAGAAAAAATAAATAAGTCAGAACAAAAAAGAAAAGGTCAAAAAATCATAACAATAAGCATAATGGGCCAAGGGGGTGCAAAAGTAGAAATGAGGTGCAAATAGGAAAAACAACCAAGCCCAGTCCAAAAGGGTTGTCTTCAACCTCCAGACTGTTTGAACATGAACAAAAACGCGCATTTTCTATCTCCAGATTCCTAGACTTTCAAGCAAAACTCACAACATGAAAAAAGTAGAGCATTAAAAGACGAATCCAGACATATAAAGAACTTGACTTAACTCTCTAAGATGAGAGAGAATTTCTCCATCCCTAATTCTTGACCTAAGTTTCCATCAATGTTCAGACCTTAAATTCTCATAGCACATGCAAAATAAATGGAAAGTAAAGATATGTACAGCTTCAGGGGCATGAGTAGAACATTTTTCATTCACAAACCTAGAGCTAACAATGCCTGGATAGGGAGATAGAAGTCCATGAACTTACCTGTTCAGCTTGAATCGTATCTAGCAATGGAGGTACTTTCAGTGCAAGGTGATGATTGGAATAGCTTGCTTGAAGTTCAGGGATGCTTCTCCAACCTTTAGTTTGCTTTGAAACTAGATGAATCGAGCTATAGAAATCCACCTGCAAAACAGAAAAATGAAAATGGTGATGTTGGTTAGAGGTGTTATAGTCTGCTTCCAATGCTTTGGACAGTTTGTATGGATGGTAGGGAAAGTGTTTGAAGTGGTTTGGATGGAAGTGCACGATGGAAATGAGTTGTGGGAATCCAACTGCAGCCTAAGCCCTGTTTTTGCAGTTTTATGGTAATTCTGTATTTGAGAGGGTGTTGGAGATGGTTGGCTCGTGTTCTAGCTCAGTTAGGATGTATGGAATTTGTTTGCAATCTTTTCTTAAGCTTGCCTTGACAGGAATGTGAAGTTCTGTTTGTTATGCCAAGTTACTTCTAACTTAAGCAAGAAATGGCAAGTTGGTGTTTTAGGCTTGTACAGGCCCCTCTAGCATGCTGCATAATCTCTCCTTGATCAGTGGGATTAGTCTAATAACTTGTGCCTCAGAGATTTTCTTTGTACCTTCTTGATTTACAAATTGACATAAAGCACTTCTTTTCAAAAATGGCAAAAATGCTTTATCTAAAAATGGCTTAATCTTGCATATAATGTTTGAACACACAAAATAAGGTCTTGGCACAAGGGATATGCATTAAATTATTGAGTGCAAATGAGATATAGGACCTGTAATCAAAGAATGCAAGCTGATTTCAAAATGGCCTAGATGTATGAACATGTAACTTGGCCATAAACAAAGTGACTTTTTCCCAACTTGCCAAATTCGATTCTCCCTAACCATGAGGTTGTTTGATGAGTTCTTGGACATTTTGGAAAGCTTGGAATGTGTACTACAATCCATCTTTAAAATGCAAATTGAAATTCCAAGTGGAAGTATGTGAAAAATGGTCTTGAAGTTAGGCAAAAATCCTGCCTAAAATAGGTCAAATTTCTCTAAGTTAAGAATGGTTTGGTACCCTTGTTCCAAAAATTGTAACTTGAGCTACAAGCTTCTTTTGAGGAAACTTTCTGAATCAAAGTTTTAGATTTTGCAATGGACTACAACTTTCATGTTTTGACTTTTTCTTGAATCCAAATGAATCTTGGTGAGAAAGTGGGACAAAGCTAGGAAAAAATTAGGGTTTTTCATAACTTAGAAAAATTATAACTTATGAAAAATCTTCATTTCAAACCCTAATTTGCAATTCTTGATTTCTTGATGAACAAGTTTCATGATTTGGCATGTTTTGATGAAAAATGAATCTTGACACTTGATTTTGACCAAAAAGTCAAAGTTTGATTTTTCAGTATACAGTCAAAATTGATCAATTGACTGGGAAATTCAACTGTCAATCTTGTGCATTTGGGATCTTTTGAACTTGTTGAGTATGTCAAGACAATTCCATGGGGTCCTTGAGTCCATATGTGAGTTTGTTTTTCCATTGGCTAGGTCAAACAGTCAAAAATTGCCTTTGTGCAGTCAAAACCCTAAAAATGACCATTTTGCCCTTTTGGTGATCTGATCAAATTTCTTGTGGAATTGTGATCCAATACTTGATCAAATGGTCCATGTGAGTTCATAATGTTGATGTGGGTCAATTTTCATAAGATTTGACTGGGCAAAATTTGGAATCAAGACTTAAAACTTGGTATGGATAAACTTGGGAGTCCAACATGAAGCATGAAAGTCATCTTAGGCATTTTAGGTCAAAATATCTTTGTGCAAACACAAACCCTAATTTGGGTCAACAGTGCAAGGAGAAGTCTTGAGCAGAGGAAACCCTAACTGGACCTTGAGCTCCAAGGGTCTTGTGATGAGAAAATGTTGAGAAAATGGGAGGGCAAATTTTGGGGTACAACACAACCAATCCCCAGCTTTACACCGAGGTCGGCTATCTCACTACTTTCTAATGGTCAAGTTTGTTCAACTAAGGTTCTAAGGTCCGTTAGTGCTTCACGACACCACACGATGGCCTCGTATTCTCCTCGGTTCAACACAAGGGATACTGGTACCAACCAAAGTGTCACACCAATACAACTATCACTTCAACCATATCGGTCTATGTCGTACATTCTCCACGATCTATTGTTGTTTACCTAAAAAGATGTCCCCAGATCCGGGTGTAGGATCTATAGTAATAACCCAAACAACCCTCCAAGGATAAAGCATACAAAGCAAGCAATTAAAACAGTTTTAAAATGAACTAACTCTTAAGGTAACCCCACTTTTTATTCATATTCCTCAGCAGAGTCACCAGTTCTGTGATACAGTGGCAGAACCAATTGTTATACTGGTTTTGCGTTTGTGTTTGCAAATGTTACGGTAAGCAAGAGTCGCCATCGACTTTTCTTTTATCCAAATTAAGGAAAGGGTGAAAAGAATAGCAAAAACCTTTTCGAGAGTTTTCTGAGTAAGGGGAGTATATTATGGAAAAGGAAGGTGCTAGCACCCTTTCCATCTGTAGTTATCTATGGGCTCTTAGATGCTTAGCTCGTTTTTTAAATACCTTATGCTTTGGAAAAAAAAGTAGTTTAAAAATGCCTTAGTGCGGCGATTCGCTTTATGATAACTCTTGTATCAGTCCTCAAGAGTGTTGACAAAGCAAATGTTTTTGAAAGTGTTTTGAAATGTTTATGTGTAAGTGTGAAAATTTATTTTTGAGCATAGCATCTTGGAACTATCTATTTATACTCAAAAAGGTTCGTTCTTTTCCTCTTATCCTTTAGACAGTGCTATCCTACTGTTAGTGAGTAGGTAGCCATATCGTTGGATGTATGAGGGACATTCAAAGCGACATTTTTATAGTCACAAAGGCAATTGGGCAAGAAGCTCTAGTAACTACCCTAGGGTTCTAAGATCATATTTTTACCGAGGCAACTTCGAGAGGGTCATCGAGGGACTTATGATCTTTTTTGAACCAGAGGATAGCCACTAAAGCCTCTCACGTTTCGAGAGTTGTGACTATATTCTTAAGGCAAGCGAAGTGAGGTAACCTAGAGATGTATATGTGCAAGTGATTCATTTCAGTTCATTTATATTTGTTATTAGGTTTGCTAGCATTTTGTTTTCGGTCTTTCCATACAAGCCTAGTTACTAACAGTTAATATTTTGCAGAAATTTAAAGTGCGGGAATCGTAAATCCTACGCTATTACAATGCTTCAGGGAAGGGGTGTTTACATGTCCAAAAAAATGGGGGGAAATAAAGAAAGTGGTAATGAGCCCTAGTAATTATCTATTACATACTATCAGCAGATACATAAATATGAAAAAATAGAAAGAAAATATTGAACGCGCACGAAATGGAGAAGAATGTCTAAAACCCTAAATGAACTAATAAAAGAAAATCTTTTTGGGTTTTTTGTTTATTTTAAGAAAAAAAACTTAAATTAAATTAAATGAGGAAAAAAACTAAATATAATTCTAATTAATTAAATAAAAGAAAAAATGATTATGAACTAAAATTAACTCTAACAAAAGAAAAACTAATTCTACTATTTATGTATTTTTGTTAGGAAAATATTTGAATTAAAAACCTATGTCTAATTAATTTTAAATTAATAAAATAAAGTCAAAATAATTAATTAAATTAAATTAATGAAAATTAAATTAATTGAAAAAAATCCTAAGTCTATTATTTTTTATGATTTTTATATTTTTATATGATTATAAAAAAGATTTGAAACTAATAAACAAATAAACAATAAAACAAATAAATGAAAAAAGATAAAAAAAATTGGGCCTGATTCTCAAAGCAAAAAAAGGGGGGGTGTTTGAAATTCGCTAGGCCCATAAATCAATAAGCCCAAGGTCCTGCATGATTAGGTGCACGTCAACCTTGAGGTCACAAGGTGGAGGCGTATTCTGGGCTGTCTAGATCCTCTTGCATCATATTTGATGGCCCAAACATGTAGACATATGGTGAGTGCTTGAGGATGTAACACATTGAATCCTGCAAAGAAAAGTTAGAAAATGTAAAATGCAGACTTGGGTATCGAACGCAGGTTTCCTCCTTGCACACTCTCCCGCCTTACCACTCAGCCGTCTGTTTATTCGTTGATAAAAGCAACAAGATTATATAATATACAAAATCAGTCAATTTCCTTTATTTTTCAAACGCGCGCCCAATCAGATTCAAATGGGGCAATAGAAATATGTGATTTTGCCACGCATACTCCACCAGAGTCAACCATTTGTAGGGGTGCCAGAGTCAAACTTCGGTCACGCTCTCCGGCCACATCAAAATCTTAAAACCTGCAAAAAGTGAAATCAAGGCTCAAGATTAAGGCTACCCCCCAATTTCCCATGCTACGAGTTTAATGGTGGTGGCCATTTGTCTTGAAAGTCCTTGTATCAACGAAACTGAAGCTTAAATGTTCTTAAACCCTAACAATGGTGACATATGATCCTGACACTATAACTCACATGAAATACGTTAGAACATTTGCAAGCAACTATAACGTGAATATGTAAAGAGAATCAATTTATATTACATGTAGAAAGAGTTTGAGATTGCAATACTATACCCAACTGGAGTGACTGAAACTAGTGGTTCTTGTGGGCGTTGGGCTTGTGCAAGGGGTGGAAATGATCCCTGGAGACTTCAGGAACACACTTAGGCACTTGGATTAGACTGAAAATGGCTGGGAGTCAGGTTTTGGATTTTCACGATTTTGATATTTTTTGCAATTTTTGGGGTTTTCTCTAGGCTTTGCGTATGCGTGAGTTTGGCTTGCAAAAACCACCCTCATATAGAGGAGATTGAGGGTACAAGGTAAGAAGGAAAGAATCAAGCCTTAATCATTTGTATTGAAGTCGTAATCCTACATTTGAAAACTTGCCATAAATTGAGATTTCATGCCATTTTTAAAGCTGGATGAACCTGGCCATATTTGCACAAATTTGTGGGCTCAAAACTGATCCAAAATGTCAGCCCACATGCCCAAAACAAATATGCATTTTATTTTATATTTATTTGAATAAAATGAAATAAAATGTGCATAAAATAGATAGAAATTACAAGGCATGGTGAGAATGAGATTAGAGGTCCTCTATAAGTAGGAAGATATTTGAAGTCCAAGAAATTAAGCCATTGACCTAAAAGTTTAAGTTTGCTCAATGCACAATTCTTGAAATTTCCAAAATTTTCCAACTTGGGCAAGCCATAACTTGCTCAATGATTATCTAATGATGATGATATTGTACTTTTTGGAAAGCCTAAGATGTCTAATTTAATCCCTCTTTTGATCAATTTTGCATTTGAAGACTTTATCTTGATGTAAATGGTCTTGACAAAAATGTCTTTTGTTGACTTTCTGAAAATGACTTGTAATGTATAAGCTTGTATCTTTCAAATGGTGCATCTCTTGAACTTGAGGAAAAAAGAGAAGTTGTAGGGAATGATATTCTCTTCAAAATGAGCTTTTTTTTGGGGGGGGGGGAATGGACGAAGCATGCGAAAGTTATGCCTGGTCAAAGTTCAGTTGACTTTTCCTATAGAAACCCTAATTTAACAATTCTTAACCTTTGATAGATTAGGAGCATTTCTTGAGGAATCATGATCAACCCTTGATAAAATTATGGATATCAATTCAACATATTGATGTTGACCAAAAATCTTGAAGTTTGACTGTATATAGGCCACAATTGACTTTTGACCTAGTACAGTTGATTTTCAAGCATTTGAGCAATTGACTGAGCAAACTTGTAGTGTAAGGCATGAAACTTGGAATGGGCAATCTTGAAGACATATTAGTAGAATGGATAACATTTGAGACCTTTGGATCTCACACATCTTGGTGAAAAGTGAAACCCTAAGTGGAGGTTCAATGCTAAGGAGGAGAATTTGTCTGGTCAATTCTTGGTCAACCTTGAGTCATTTAGGACCGCTAGGAGCATGTCTTAAGTGGAATGGGAGGGAAAATTTTGGGGTAAAACAAGATATTTCCATGACTTACTCACGCATTTGAGTTGAACAATGGTTTTCAAACTAAGAGGTAGTAGTATTTTGGAAACGAGTTCGTCGGGTAAGATAGGAGGTTACAATTGTGGGCTGGATTGAATTCGCTCCTTAACCGAAAGAATATTCATTGAATATATAAATTGAAGTTGAAAACCAAATTCTAATACAAGACAAAATCGAATGCAAATAAATTGTTTTTTATAATGTGACGTTAATCCCTAGTCCCTCATGTTACATAATAGGAAGAATAAAAATTGTGTCAAAACAAAACTAATACTAGTAGAGATCTAAAGATCTGAAGTGGGTCACTAGATTTTAATATCATCAAGCTCTTGCTAGGACCTAAGTCCATATTATGACCAGGTTAACATACAAGTGTTAATTATACAAAGGTCACCCATTCGCTAAGGTTGCAGAATATAGCTTCTACTCTTAAGAATTTGAAAATCACTCTACTTTTGAAAGAGTTACACTTTCTATAGGTAAAAGATAGTTATGTAACTAAACTTTGTCCTCAAAACTATTGTATCTATAAAAACTTCCATTAGGAAGGAATAAAAACAAGATTAAAAAGCACTGAGGTTACAAAAAACACCAGTTCTTTCTCCCGATGCATTAGTGGAGCTTAAAACCTTATACAGTAAGGGCATATTGAAATTGAAACATTAACTACACATCCAACATTCAAGAAGTCCTAAAGAATACAAGTGTCGTCAAAATACATATATGACATGTCTTGATCAACTTATTTGATCTTATCTATTGGCATGTGTTGTACCCCAAAATTTTCCCTCCCATTTTTACACAAGACATATCCCTAGAGGTTCTCAATTGCTCAAGGTGGACCAAGGATTGACCAGACAACTCTCCTACTAAGGCAATGAACCCCCAACTAGGGTTTCCATTTTCATCAATATGCTTGAGATCCAATGGTCTCAAATGCTTCCCATGGTCCTAATATGTCCTCAAGACCATCCATGCCAAGTTTCATGCTTTGCTCAATAAGTTTTCTCAGACAATTGCTCAAGTATTGGAAAATCAACTGTGCTAGGTCAAAAGTCAATTGTGACCTATGTACAGTCAAACTTTAAGATTTTTAGTCAACATCAACATTTTGAAGTTATATCCATAATTTGATCTATGGTTAATCATGGTTCCTCAAGAAATGCTCCTAATTCATCAAAAGTAAAAAATAGCAAATTAGGGTTTCTATAGGAAAAGTCAACCAAACTTTGACCAAGCATAACTTTCTCATAATTTATCAGAAATTTTCCAACTAAATCTTATTTTGAAGAGAATCCAATTCCCTACAACTTTTCTTTATCCCTCAAATATAATAAATTCACCATTTGAAAGATACAAGTTCATACATTACAGGTCATTTTTAGAAAGTCAATAAAAGCCACTTTTTGCCAAGACCTTTAACATCAAGATAACATCTTCAAAAGCAAAATTGATCAAAAGAGGTATTAAAGTAGACATCTTGGTATTTCCAAAAAGTACAAGATCATCATCATGAGATAAAAATTGATCAAGTCATGGCTTGCCAAGTTGGGAAAATTTGGGAAATTTCAAGAAATATGCATTGGGCAAATTTGAATTTTTAAGGCAATGGCTCAAATTCTTGAACTTCAAACATATTCCTAAGACCATAGAGGACCCCTAGGACCATTTTTGCATAGTCTTGATTTTATTTGCATTTTATATCAATTTTATTTAATTAAAAATCAAATAAATCAAGATTATTGCAAAGTATACGAGCCATTATCATTTGGGCTTGGTTTGGTACATGGAGAGGTCCCAATTTTCGTGTACAGCAAGGCCAAGATGTTTCCACTCATTCAAAATTCAAAAATGGAAAAAACCCCTTAACTTTGGCCAATGTTACAAATGGACATTCATGGAATTCAAAAGCTTGTCCATAGTTGTTACAAACATGGCATTTTCGTGTTCTCTCATCATTCTCTATATAAACAAGCTTCTGGCAAGCATCAAAGAGATACATGACCTGGAGAACCCCTGTCCAATTTGCAAAAAAAACACTAAAGTTGTCAAACTCGAATTTCCATTTCCAGCTTGTTTTAGTCCCAAACAAGTATCAAAACATACTACTGGAGAGCCTCTGAAGCCATTGCAAGCATTCCCAAGGCTTGAAACCTGCAGAATCGCGCTCACCCTTCATCATGGTTTGCACATCCTCTCAATTTCAATTTCTTTAATTCTGGAATCATAAACATATTTTGATTAAATATCTATGCTTGTTATCATGTTTATAACGTGTTGGAATACTTTAATTGGAGTTTGAGTGCAGATACAGGCATCTGCCATGGCTAGGGTTCTAGAGCTCCAATTTGGGGAACCTTAGTTAGAGGAAAAATTAGGCCAAATTAAGGGTCTATTCGTGCTCAGGAGATTATTTCCAATCAGAGGAATATATATGAAATGCTCTAAAATCAGAGGAATATATACGAAACTCTCTAATTGCTCTTAACAAGCACGCCATGAAAACAGAATTACGCATAATTTTAACATATATCGACACTAACCAACAAGCTTAAAAATCAAACAGAATTAGTATATTCAAGGATGAAGAATCATTTTCTCAGATTAAAATCAAACAACGTATCATTTCGAATTGAAAATACCATCAACATATCAGTTCAAATAAAAAGAAATTGAAACTTACCAAAATGTCAAAGTGATCAGAACAGTTGAAGATACGATTTATTGTCGAACTAAAACGAAGGGGGTTGTTCCAGATGACTTATGATTGTTGCTTGTGGAGAGGAATTTGTGAGGATAATGACTGAGTTGAGTAGAGGTTGAAGGGAAGAGAAAACAGTTGAGCTTGCTGAACAGGGGAGAGCGAACTACCACAAAGGAAAAGGTGTTAATTATTTAAGAGCTAGAGAGGTGGAGAAGTTTGTGCAGTCTGGAGCTGATCGAAGAGATTTCGGTAACGCGAAGGTTGAAGGTTGAAGGGAAGTAACGTGAAGAGATTCGAGAGTTACAGAGAAAGATGTTTTGAGAGAATATCTGAGTTTTAGGGTTTTCGTATTTTTAATTTAGAAATTAAAAATTAATGACCTTATACAGCGCTTCTTGAAGCACTTTCTGATGTATTTCCTTTAGCAGCGCTTTTTCATTAAAAAAAAAGCGCTTTCTGATGTATGGCCTATAGCAGCGCTTGTATGAAGCGCTTTCTAAACACATCCTTTAGCAGCACTTTCTAGAAGCACTTTCTAAAGTGTGGGTATGTATGGCCTTAAGCAACACTTTTTATAAGCGCTTTCTAAAGTAATTCTTTAGCAGCGTTTTTTCTCACTTTTTTTAAAGTTATAGCAGCGCTTTGGGAAAAAAGTACCGTCTATAGTGCACTGCCTAAAACAAATTTTGTAGTAGAAAGTGTTGCCTAAAGTGTGGCTTTAGCAGCGCTTTGGGCCTATGGCAGCGCTTTTTACTGTTGGACCTATAGCCGTGCTTTGAATTTAGACAGTGCTTTCTAGAATTTATTTATTTTTATTTCAATTTTAATTGACCTTAGGTAGCACTTTCAGGAAGCACTACCTAAAGTGTGGCTTAGGAAACACTTTTTCTTAACTTTAGGCAGCGTTTTTTCCTAAAGCGTTGTCTAATGTATATGGTTTTAAAATTTAAAATTTTATCAGGACATGTAGCAACGCTTTGGTAGAGAAGCATTGTCTAAGGTGTGCTGCCTAAAAGCAGTTTTTGCATAGTGTTTGGTGGTTATCTGTCTGAGAGATGGACACGGCAGGATCGGTAAGGATAATAATTGGTACCACATGAATATTTCATTGAGTCGCATTAGAGTCACATGTGTCGATGTGAAATATTGAATTGGTGTGCAATATGTGATATTAGTGTGAATGTTACAATGTGGTATTTGTGATTGATTATTTTGAATCTTGAATTGTTAAGCAATGTTGTATATGTAATCATGTGAATTGGACTAGATAATGTTGAATACATGATTATGTAAAGTATGATGAATTCTGTTGATGTATGTATGATTTGCATTACTTATTATTATATATTTCTATAATGATGTGTATTCTCACCCTTCTGTTGAAATAATGTTTTATACAATATCGCTCAGGTACCGAAGATAGTGGTGGTGCTTCTAGCAAGGATTAGTCGGAGGAGCTAGATTCTTGTTTATCCGTTTTATTAGGTAGTGAGTCATGCTCTGGTCTATGTAACACGAGGAACGTTTGGATTCGTGTTGTATTGTTGTATTCATGTTTGTTTTGAGAAATGTTTGTTATACTCTCTGATTATTTATGTTGTATACGAGATTATGTGATGGTGACCTTTAGAGCCTAATGTTTTATTATATGATTGTTAGTATGAGATTTTAATCATTAGTATTATTTTGAAATAAGAATTATTCCGCTGTGAAATAGATATGTGTTATTGTATGGAACATGATTCTAAATGCGTGTTACGAGCATGACTGGTGTATTGTGTTGTTATCGTGAAGTAAATTTGACGTCCTCTTTTGCTAATGATGCACACGAAAGTATCAATGATGGAATAACATTGGAAACTAGAAACCATATAAATTGAAATTGTATAGTGTTTATCTTTTTTCTCCCTCCCTTATTTACCAACCAAATTTTTTAAGCATGGTTATAAAATGTATGTTATGAAATTTATAAAACTTCTCTATCAACATAAAAAATAAGCTGAAATTATTATGATGAAAATATTTGAAAGCAACACAACAAATACTCAGACATGCAATTGAAACACATACAATTAATGAAAGAAACACAACAAATACTCAGACAAGAAAAATACTCAACCAAGAAAAGTGATGTTAGAAAGAGAAGAAAAGTGATGTTGTTTGAGGTAGAAGGAGGTGAGTTGGGTGGAGATTCGATACCCATATAATGGAGAGACGTATGTTGTGGTGGCTGTTATGAGAAGGTGATGATGATTGAGATATGTTGTGGACGTGAGTTACCGGTTTGAGAAAATGAGACGAGGTGGAGGATGGAACAACAATGAGTTTCAGTGTTAGTTAAAGCATCTTTAACGTGGAAAACTAATTTTGATTGCTTGAGCTATTTATGTGGGACCAAATTACCATATTGTATTTAAGCAACATCTAAGCAATCTAAATCAATTTTCCTCCAATGGTGATTTAATAAGAAATCTATATATGGTCCAATCAATTTATATTTGGCCCCACTATTCATCAAAATTAATATTATTTAATGCTAAGCAACACATTTTTTGGATTACTTCATGAAGCAACTTACACAAATATTTAAGCAACGGGAACGCCACATGTATCTACTCCAATGATAAAAATACTAAGTTAAAGAACTTATAAATCCTAGTGTGCATTAATCAACCCCCATTAGAGATGCTCTTAGAGTCCCACATCGAAATATTTTCATAAAATTTAAGAGTTTATATACTTGTTTTATACAACATTAATTAAAACATCAAGTAATGTGCTTATGAAAAGATCTTTGGATTTAAGCCAACAACAATATTTTAATAATTAGTTTATAAATATAATTTCATAAAAAAAATAAAAAACTTTGGTCATAATAAAAACTTATAGAAAATGAAATATGACCTGGAAATAAAAAATACCATAAAATATGACGGGGAAATAAAAAATACCATGTGAACTGCCACGTAGGCAGTTAGAGAGAATCTTTATTGAAACTTAAAAACCTTTCCATTAGATAAATATTTGATACAAAATATTTGATACAAAATAGTGATACAAAAAGTGCTATAACATATCCATTAGATAATCTTTCATTACATTAACTTCAACACTATTGAAAACTTAATAACATATTGATTCAAACTTATAGACCTTTCCATTATATTAACTTGAACACTATTGAAAACAACATCCATGAAAACAATAGTTTATTTTCTTCTCCTTAATAATTTTTTTCTTCAATTTTTCAATCTTCATTGGACTATCTTCTACACCATAATTTTTGGCAACTCCACATTCAATCTCCTTAACAATATCCTTCACAAATTTTCTCAAATAAACCTTAATCATTTCACACTCACAACATTTTGAGAGAGTCATTTCATTCCTTTGAACCTCACAAACCTCATCGTCTCACATGAAAAATCCACATCCACTCTGCAAATATGATTAAGACATACATAAGAGTTACTGAAAATAGAAATACGATTAGAAACATGAACAAACACTTATCAATGAATTTCTACATTTCCATAATTTTTGCTTATGGTTACCGATGGTGTTTGATACCCACATCTTTATTGCTTCGTTACAGCCACATGTTGGCAAGCCCCGTCCAACTGAATTACCGATGAATGATATTTTGCTTCCACCCATGATTGAAACAATGAACCCTGACACTGACAGCAGACGGATAGATAAAGAAATTTGGAAATTTTTGCGTTCGTCTGATGAAGAGAGAAAGGGGAAACAAACCCTAGACTCATCAAAGAAGAAGAAGAAACGAAATTATGCCATGCTGTCACTTGCAATTGTTAGCAACTGTGAAAAAAATTATAAACAAAAGTCATGATGGAAAACATAGGTGAATCTTTGAAGACATGTGACATTTGGGAATGTTACTGATGGAATAAGGGGGATTGGATTTTTTTTACAGGGGTTAAAAACAAAACTCCCTAATATTGCAGGGGATTTGTATATTTAACCCTTTTGAATATATTTTCTTGAGAAAAATCAATTTTAAAAATACTTTTGTATGTGTGTGTGATTTTGCCATGCACCTTTACGAGAACACCCTTATGTTTTACAAAGTATTCCCTCAGACTAATTAAGGTAGAGCTTTCTTGTACTTCAAGACTTTGTCAGATATTTTCTTTCTCGTAGACATTTGCTTGAGTTCACTTGAGATGAGACTTGAATTTATATTTCATTTAATTGTCATCATCGAATAGTCAAATCCATCAAACCCTAATACTTAAGTTTGCACTTTATTCATTTAATCGTCTGACTTGTCAAAAGACATTAATTATCATAGATATTAGTTATCATCAAAAATTATTGTCTTTGTTAAAAGCATATATATACAAAACAAAGTTTCACATTATTTTCTTTTTTTATAATAACACCACATCTCTCATAAGACTCGCGCATGAATAAAAGAAAATAGTAAATATGTATTTGAAAAATAGCACACATATGATTTAAATATACTTTGCCACTTTATATATTAAAAATTATCCATATGTGCAAGTGCTATCTTCTGATCCCTACATCCACCCAATAAGTGGTTTGCTCGTGAACCACATTACCCTCCACCAATCACAATACTTTAATTCATACCATAAGTTTTGATGTGACTCAATTAGGCCTAGGTCCAATCCTGTTTTTTTCCCATGTGCATGCATCTCATTTTTTGTTTCCACCTTTAGTTTCTTCAACTAATTAAAAAGTGTCAAAACTCACAAGACCAAAATCATAAATTAATGCTCTTATTAGAGAATATTCTTTTCACATTCACAGCTCCAAAGAAAGGAGCAGACAATATACATATTTATATAGACATGGAAAACAATCAAGAAACATTTTTCTTGTCAATCTAACAAACCCATCACCCCTTTTCTCCAACAATTTTTGGAGACCTCAAATGAGATTTTTGACCTTATACACCAGTATTATCTAAGGATACCACAAGTTACTAGCTACACTAGACCAATTCAAAACAACACTAGTTAATCATGGTTTTAAATTGCGGTCGTAATATAAAAAATTACGAGGTTTCCGCAACAATATTGCAACCACAATTTTGATGCATCTTTGAAGAATATAGTAATTTGTATTGTAACAAAAACCTGACCGCAATTTAAAACCATGATTTTAACATAAATGATCACTGACAATTAGGGTTTCGACCCGGACCGCCATAATAGAAGTAGGTACCCCAATCCCCAGCACTACCGGTTTTGACATTATAGCAGTTTTCTTTTTCAGTGTAAGTACCAAGATCTTTTGGAGCTCTTAACTTGTTGTCACCATCAACAACTTGAATGTTCTTGAAATAACTAGCTTTGCCGAAACCTTCGTCGGGGAAATGTCCGCTTCCCATTTGTGTTGAGGTGTGTTGTCCATCAGATTCAGAGTTCACTACTTCACCTCCCCATTCAATCATTGAAGCACTCTCTGTTAAGTAAGAGAATAAAGGAGCTGGCCAGTATCCAAGAACATGGTCATTCCCAAATTGCATCCACCAGTTTCCCTCTTTTGGGTCCTACACATTAGTTTTTGTTTCCAAATTGGCAATATTAGATGGCATTGATACATTTTAAATTCATGAAAAACATGATATCATGTGACTTTTAAGAAACTAATAATCCTCATCATGTAAAGGTACAAACACAGTCTTCAGCAAATCCTAACTCAACTGACAAAAAGCTGATATTACTAGGTTGAACGCCTACACCAGGGTTTGACCTGAACCTCACGGTTTGTGTGCGAGTTTCTAGTAGTTATTATCATTTCGTTGAACTTTGGTTGTAGTGAATTGGTGCACACAAACACAAAGGTACACACTCATATAAACTTTCAAATACAATGAGCTATGTGTGATGTGTCAGAGATTCTCTTAATTCAAAACTAAATGGTGTGCCTGTACAAAACAATAATACTCTAAAATAATTGAAGTGTTTGTTAAATGTGGGGCATATTTTCTTTCAATCATGTCCAATACAAAAGATAAGGTTATAAAAAGATAAAAGAAATGTACCTTCCACACAAGGAGACTTATATCATATTGGGAAGAACCATAGTTAGAAAGTGGGGATATACTTGCACCAAGGGCTATATCATTGTTAATTTGAATAAATCCAGAGCAAAGAAGATTATAACAACCAGTTGCTTGATATGCATCACTCTGTTACAGTAATGAAACAACTTCACGAAATGAATGAGAAACTATACACTATCCTCCCTCTGGTCACTACTATAAATTTATAAGCAAAGATTCGTCTTTTATGTTAATACACCGACCGATATATCGCTTCCATATAGACCAAATACGTTGATTATTCAATGAATGCGAAAAAAGAATATTTACTTATAATAGTAACCAGAGAGAGTATTAACTATAAGAAAGTACAAATGAGATGATAGAATTGGGAACTTACTGTCCAATAAGTGAAGAGTCTAGTGTTATTGTCACCATACAAATCAGGGCTGACCTAATCATTGCAAGAATAGAAAAGACCGAAATTTGAAATTAGAACAAGTGATATATCATATCTTTCCGTTTGAAATAACTTAACCAGGAAGTAAAGTTTGGTCAATGATTGTTTCTGCGTGGGTTGAAATTCAGATACTACCGATGGATTCAGCTTTAACGGAAGTTTGACAGAAGATGACAAAAGATACAAATTTTAAATTATAATGTACCTGCCAGCCTGCTTCGATGCTGTTGAGATCTTGATTAAAAGAACCGGCCAAAATCCAAATTTGAGACAGGCTGAATTCATTAGGTTGTTGAATTTTCGGGTCCCAAACGTTTATGGTAGCCTTTGCTCCATAGAAATTACCCCCATCTACATATGCTATGGCATGCTAATTGCTCCAAGAAAATAAAAATCAAAAGGAATAAAACAAATACAATAAATCAGGAGAAAAATAACAACAAAAGCATTTCCATGCTATGTGTTTGTGAAGTTTGTTACATATACAGGACCATTTTCGAGGGCGGGCTACCGCACAGGGTCTACTATTTGTCATGATTAAACCATGCCTAAATAGGGCCTAACCGTGGCAAAATAGGGTCTATTATTGTTTTTTCACAGTTGAACCATGACTAACCTACACTGGGCCTCGAAAAACTTAAGACGGCCCTGACCATGAACTTGTTGCCAGTAGGTGCATTATAAGTAACCATGGAAGCTGAAGTACCTGATGACCACTCTGAGTGAAGAGGTCGGGTAGCGGTTTTGCTGGTTTTGGCTGAGGGGTACTTTTTAGCTTCTTCTTTCCGAAACTTTGTACAGAGCTAGCTCTTAATATATCATCCTTTTTAGTCCTTCTTATAGGAATTGTACCTTCAGAACACCTCCCACTTTTGTGCCAAAGCTGAGTTATAGGCTTTGAATTCAAAGAAACTTTGCTTTCTCCAAAAGTGTTCCCTTCCGGATGGAAATTCGGCCTCATCTGCATCACAAACCACAATTGCTTCAAATTCAAATTAACAAGATACAACAAATGAAAGCTAAGCTTACAAAGTTGAGAATTCTGAATTCACCTGAATCTTGTGATTTTTGAGGTCAGGATGATCAAAAGCTGGTTGATGTGAAACATGTACACAATCAATAATATCTCCATCAGGACTCTGCTTTCACAAATCCAAAATGTGAAAAACACAAAAGTTACAACTACACTTCTCGAAATCGAAATTCTAAATCAATTACAATTCATTGCAAAATCTACAAAAGAGTGACACTAACACTACTAAAAAAACATACTAAGATTCTGTTCTAAATTGAAAGAACAAGAACAATAGGTAATTGTTCATTATTCTAGTGAAAAGGACTAAACAAACCCCCCAACTCCCAAGGATTAAAGTTTCTTTAAAACCCAAAAAGTTTCATTTTTTACAAATCCCAATTAGAAAGATTAAAATTAAAATAAATAAAAAAACCGTTATGCAATCAATGAAAAAGTGGCAGAGTAAAAAGCAAACAGAAAGCTATGAAAAAAGAAAAAAGCTCTCTACCTTGATGGACTTAACCGGTGGCCTGTTCAAATTCTTCAAATGCTTCTGAACATCAAGCTTCTGAATTGAACCATCACCGCTGCCGGTGGTGGTGCTCATGACGGCTCTGCCAGCACAAGTGAAAGGAACCAACAAAACCAACAAGAAGAAGCAACATCCAAAATTGGCCTCCATGAAAGCTCCCCCAATTACAAAAGCATGCAACTTTACGAGAATTCTCAAGTGGGTATTCAACACAAATTAATACAAAGAGTAATGAAGCTAAAGGGTCACAAAAAAAACCATTTATATTTTAATATGTAACATATACAACTAAATGGGTTGGTTAATAAAAGCACAATAATCTTAAAAATCTTGTCATTTCTTGTTTCTATTCTATTCTATTCTCCCTTAACGTTAACCCAATTTTGAAGCTTATCCTACGCACCCACCAACAACAACAACAAGCACCTCCTTTTGTTATAGTTGTTTTCACATAAAATACAAAGAAAACAAGTGTGGCTTGACACTTTGCAAAGGTTGAAAAAAAATATGTTTATTTTTTTTCAATGGTGTTGTTTATTTGTAGTTTTGTTCCTAGGACGACAACAAAAGAAACTGCCGACTAAAGGAAAAAGGGTATTATTGGAATGGTAAATACGCGGAGAGAGAATGAATGAAAAGTTTGTGGAAATGCATGGTGGCGTTATGTTATCCAATATTTCTACGAGTTTAGTTGAGGTTCCACTATGCATAGTGGGAAGAGAGATAAAGAGTATTGTAGAGAGAGAAAGCATGTTAGTTTCTTCCCGCTAATACTATGGAAACGATGTGTGATTACTTTCTTGTCCTTTGGAGTCACGAGATTACAATCCCACGATTCCTTTTTTGTTGTTTTATATCTTTGTAGTTGTGTGTACTAGATAGCTATGGATGAAGAAAATTGTTGGAAATGGAAATAGGTACATTCATATTTGTGTTTTTTGTATGTTATAAAAATATATAAGTATGGTTAACTATGGTTTATGGTTTAAAGGTGAAAATTCAAACATACTCTTTAAATGTTTAAAATGATTTTTTTATATGCATTGGAATTTAAAATTATTAATTTTTATAAAGAATAAGAGTGTCCTAAAGACACGGGTTAGCCTAGTTTGCATGACCCAAATTTTAAATAGCATTATGCAAGTCACAAGAAGTGCAATGCATGGACAAATAGTTACATCATCTAAATACATCATAGTATCAGTCTGATATTAAAATGTGATTTGATGTGTATAAAAAATCATTTCACTTTTAGAGTTTATTTGTAGCCAAAATAAAAGATGGAATATAATAGTTTTATTATATGATATTTCAATTTAATATTTTATAAAATAATATAATTAATTAATTATATATTTTTATATTATATTGTTTTAGTTAAAATTTAAAATTAAATATAAGTTAGATTAGAAATCATGATATGATCAAAAGAATTATTTATATATTCTTATAAAATATATTTATATATATAGTAATATATAAAAAATCATAATACTAATAATTAATTTATTAAAATCAAATATTTCAAAATAATTTGTATTTACAATAAAAAAATATATGAATTTAATTTTTTTAACATATTAGATATAACTATTTATTTACTCTTGATTATTAAAAATATAAATTCTATATTGAACATTGTCAACGGATTTTTTCAAATTTTTTTATTTTAAATTTCAATCACTTATTTAATTTTTTTTGTATTTTGTTTATTTATAAAATTTAAAAATTAATTCCAATAAATGTATTTATTTTAGTACTGAGATGATTTTATTATGCCTCCGAAAGAATAGCCTAAAAGAACATATGTCGAATTTGTTACATCAATATTAGGCGAGCGTCATGTCACAGGTCAGTTGAAATGCTTGACAAGTTGCGTTATTAGGCATGGGTCTATCGCCCTAACTAAACCACATTTCCTCTTGAATCAACTGATAGGGTGTCTGGCGTACGTAGAATCAATCAAGTGAAGGGAAAGAGCCATCTCCTCCAAGATTGAAGGAATAAGTAAGTTTTTCTACTCCTGCATCTTTGACCGAATGAAGGAGAAACTACTCATATTGTTCTCTGATCCAGGCCAAAGAAGTCTTTTATATATGCTTTGGATAAGTGACTTCAAGCACAAGAGGGGTGTGAATTGTGGTATTCAAAATTTGTGATTAAACTTAAATTTTAGTTACTTAAAAGTTAAATTATGTTAGTATTAAAATCACAGTGAAAAGTGGCAAAGTGAATGCAGTAAGATAAATGATAGAAAATAAAAGATAGCGGTTAGAGAGATGGCACCAACAATTTATCCAGGTTTGGCCGAACATTGGCCTACTTCTGTCCCCAAGAGATCTTCTTGAGATTTTACTATGATATTGAGCTTTTACAGGTTATGCCCATGAATCTTTGATACAAATGAATCTCAAGATTTTACAATGGTTTATCTCCAACCAAAAGATAGCTTTTCCGTTGGATAAACTAACAAACTGATTAAAGATTTTACAGGTTGATCTCAATAACCAAACAAAAATTTTCTAGGCAAAGTTCTAGAACCAAACACAGATTTTAAGACTAGTTAATCTCAAGAACCAAACTTGATTTTTCAAGAGTATCGTACTCTTGAAAGTATTAACAATGGCCCGACACTAATATAATTTTTTCTTCACAGACAATTTTCACTCACAAGACACTAAGGCAACTTTGGTGAAAAGAAAAAAATTTAGAAAGAGATAGATAGATAGATAGATAGATAGATAGATAGATAGATAGATAGAGAGAGAGAGAGAGAGAGAGAGAGAGAGAGAGAGAGAGAGAGAGAGAGAGAGAGAGAGAGAAATTGCAAAAAATTAGAGAAGTCTCAAAATGTGATGTGAAATGGAGAGAAGAGACACCCTTTTATATAAGAGAAGAATTGTTCCACAAAGGAAACAATACATAGGCCAATTAACTCACCTAATTGATTATGTCCTAAGTCTAATCAATTAGGTACCATAAATAATCGATTATTTATGCCCATTTTAGAAAGTTTGGATAAAGAATCATTATCAATCATTGACATTATCATAATCGATTATATACTCGATTAGGAACCATCTAATCGATTAGGTTAATGATCTAATTAATTAGATAGCTGAAAAAATTATCCTAGTTAAGCACACAGTTCCCTAATCAACAGGTTAGGCCTTGAAAACATTTTAGGTGATTTTGATATGTAAAAAAAGGTTTAAAATTATCTTTTAAGTGGGGGAGAGAGAGGCGTCTTAGTATATTAGGAGTTACTCTCCTACTTTCACAAGAATCTAGTCTCTCAAACATACACGATAAGGTAAGCTTCACACTTCATCTCTTTTGCAACTCTGAAGCTTTTAAGATCGTTTGTCAGATACACTGATCATATAAGCACTTCAATGAAACCTTGAATATTTTATTAGATGAGGCTTGAGATATCTTCAAGTTAATCACCATTTAAATTATGTCCTTAAGGCAGACATATGTCAAACACAATGTGCATGACAATGTACTTACGTAACAAACAGAATAGTGGCAGAATAAAAATAACACAAGAATTTTGTTAACCTAGTTTAATGCAATATCATATACGTTTGAGTGGACTTCATTCTAAGAAAGGAAATTTACTCTTAATAATAAAAATACAAATAGTCTTAGATGAAAAAACATTGTTCAATGCCTTTCTTCCTAATATTACTTGTGAATTTCTATTCATAACTCCATATAGAACGAATCAACTCCTAATATTCTGAAGGAAAAATGGGCTTACTCTGAAATCTCCTAGTTCAAGGCCAATTTTTTGATACTGCTCATGAATATCTGTTGAGGCTCCCCCTGAATAAGAGACCTCTCTCACTTTCAATAAAAGGCTCTTTATGTGTTTGGACAATTACAATATGATTGAAAAGATGGAACAATTAAAAACACAAATACTTTGTTCTCAAGCTTATAGAATTAGTATCTATGAACAAAGTATTACAACAAAAACTCAAAGACAAGACTCAACTAAAACTCTCTTATAAAGTATATTTTTCTCTAAAGCTATAAGTCTTCACAAAGGATATGAACTCCTTATATATCCACAAAAGTCCATCTCTAAAAGCCCATAAGGATTTAGGTCATGAATTCAGTTTGACTTCTAAAAAGCACGTGAGATCAATCTTCAATAATGATGATTTCTTATCTTGATTGACCACCTTGAATAAATCAGAATCTCTTGATTAATCTTCTTGCATTTGATTTAAACCATATCCTCTAAAACACAAAGGATCAATCAAATATTTATTGGGAATATTGAGATTCTTGATTTATACAATTTAAGAATTCCCCATACAATCTAGCTAAAATAATATCTTTTTTCCAAATTTAAGCTCAATCTAGCACATTTATATCTCTGATATAATAGAAAAGGAAACAAATCATAAAAGGACAAGATAAAACTTCAACTTATTTTTCTTTCCAAGTAACAGCACAAGATAGATGTCTCAAAGATCATGGAACAATTGACTTGACATCTGTCCACGTAACAAGATTTTGAATCTTGAACAAATCAAATAAAATATTTACTTGATATAAACTACTCCCTCTGGTCTCATTTATAAGAAAAAGTTAACTTTTTAGATACATTAAATAAGTAATGTATTTGGACAATATATTGTCCAAATACATTACTTATTTAATGTATCTAAAAAGTTAATTTTTTCTTATAAATGAGACCGGGGGGAGTACAATTCTAACTTCCCAATTAAATGATACAAAATAAATCTCTTGCAAAAACTGAACCACATTTTAAATCATCTTTAATAGAGACGGTATATTTTCTCATTAAATGCAAATCTAAATCTTGTAATAAAAACACATCTAACTAATATCTTCATGGAATGAATTTTCACTCAATATCTTTGCATATCCAATTTATTCACAATCTTGAGTAAACTATATCTAAAACAAATCTTCCTTCAAATCATATTCAAATAAATCTTTTCTTCAATGCAAATCCAACAAATCTTCTTATTTAAACCAATTCCAAAAAATTTAATTAAACCAAATCCAATAAAATCTTATTCAACCTTTATGGATTATGATTTAAAAACTTTCTTTCTAAACTAATTTGGATACACAAACTTCTCCCAAAAGTAAATGTCTTATTGCTCCAAAATTAATACAGGTTTTATAACCAAATGATGAAGCAAACATTTACTACAGTATGAGCAGTCGTGCACCAAGATGACACATAATATGTTCCAGACATCTTGATCAACAAGTTACTCACAACAAAATCTTTTTGTCTAGTAACTTAGCATAAACTTGGACTAAACAAATATTTAAACACATCTAAAGTGCATGAGAATCCAATCAATGTAGCACGCACGCCAAGATGTCACACAACATGTTATGCTAATCAAAGGTACAATAATCTTCCCCTTTGGCTATTTTTTAGGCAAATCACATATAGCACATATTAACGCTTCTTTAGGAAACATGCAACTCAAAGAGAAGTGTGGTAAGAAAATTTTGGTGTACCTTTTCCCCCTTATTTTCCTCAAAAGAGACAAAGGACAGAGTTACACTAACAAAGCAGCAGAAAAACGACCAAATTGAGCCAGAAACCAACAAATCATCAATAGATCCTGCGAACAGGCAAGATGTTGTGTAGATTCTTCAGGACATTTTTATCTAGTTATCTACAAGATGACCATGGTGGACAACATCAAAGCAAAGGGGGAGAGAATTCACTTCAATAATTAAATGGTATAAGCTTCAAGGTAGAATACAAACATCTACACATGTTCCACATCAATCACATATTCATATTCTCACATCTAACTAAACATTATACACAATAACAATCATATACAACTCACAATCAATACAACTCTTAAGCACATACCACTCACAATCAGTATTCTCAAACATTTAACAACTCAACAAATTATTCACAAATACCTTTATGTATATGCAATGCAGACAACAACTCAATTCATGCATGTGGTACCCACTCAACAAATGGTTCTTCATACGAACTTGTTCCCCATATCTGAACCCTGGGCCCCCATATTTGAGCTTCAAGCCCCCACAACTGAGCTTGGGGTAAGCCACTAGTCCCCACATTTGAACTCGTGACTTTCTTCTTTCACAACAACAACATATGGTGCATAACATATTTATATGTGACAACAATAACTCAACAAATAAATTACAGTCCAACATATAACTGTATATAATTCTGCACAACAACAACAGAGTAGTCCCCTCATTTGAACTACACACAACAACAACTCAATTATGAACATCACATAATTATCACACAAAGAATCACAATATCATCATCAATCCACCACAATTGATTAATCATACAATAATAACTAAACGACATCAAAATGTCTCCAAATAGTAGCTAAATGACAACACAAGATTAAAAAATAGGAATCGACGCTCAATTCCCAACCACTGAGCGAAGAACGCTCATTCTGGGAACATGATGGGTTACATGTCACAGGTGTGACGCCCGTCAGCGTATTCACAAGCCCTGACGACCTGGTCGCCATGTCGGTGGCGCCCGCCATCAACTTGCGAATTATAGAATTTTGTTGTCTGCTATGGAGTTCAATTCAAAACTCTGATGTTCCATCTCCGACACTCAAATTGATCACAAAATAACATAGAATCAACATATTAATACCAATTAACCTACACCTATCAATTAACATTCATAATCATCAATTATTCACCACTTTTGACAATTTAATCATCATATTCACATACCCCCATTAACACAACAACATCTAACAATTCATCAACAACAATACATAATTCTTTGTGGTAAAATTCGTGCACTAAAATCAATACAATAATATCAAGTATATCATGTTATCACAACCCATGTCCTTATTCAACACGACATCAATAATAACATCTAATAATCTTATCAATCGTCAATTAATTTATAAAATTGATGGAAATCATGTTTAATCATCAAGTTGCATCAAAATATTATCAAATTGTAGCTAAAGAGTATATCAACATCCATATAAACTCGAAATAAAAGACGACAAGTTAATTCCAATCAACTGGACAAATTGTATCCTCTCTGGCAACATGACGAGCTATGCGTCATGACAATGACGCTCGTCATCAATTTCAAAGTGCGTGACGCCCTACCCGTCATGCTGATGATGCCCATCACCGGCTTACAGATTGCAGAAGCTGCATTTTCTGCAATTAAAGACTTATACAATATCCTAAGTTCACTTCCAACCACCCAAATTCGATCCAAAACACATCATACATCTTATAATACATCTATAGTTAATTAATTTATCATTTTTAGCACATTCAATCATTTAATACCATGAATTCATATATGTTCCAAAACCTTCAAAAACCAACAACAGGGAATATCTCAACATAGAACACAACAACATCATTCACATAATAATTCATACAAATAAAATCATAAAAAAATAATACAACACCAATCAATCACCAATTTTCATATTCATACATAACAAAAATAAATTAAACATATCCAATCTAAATCCTATTGGAGGTTAAGGACTCCTCATTCTACCCCTCACGCATATACCCATTAGAGAAGTAGTTCTCCATCTTACCTGGTTCTCCTAGAAACAATTGACAAAATTTGGTTTTGTTACTCTTCTGAAGGTAGAGAAAACACAAGAAAGAGGGGTTTTGAATTGGGTTTATAGAAAACATTTCCCTTTAGAAATTCTAATCACTCAAATGATAAAATCTATAATGATAATGAAGAGTAAAGAACACAAGTGATTTATCCAATTTCACCTTAACAAGGTTAATCTTGTCCGCCCCTCAAAGTAATTTACCTTTAACAAGGACTTAATCCATTATAACCAAACTGATTACAAATACACGGGCAACCTCCAGTGACTAACAGGCCGTGACATATTCAATGATCCAAATTAATAGATATAACATTCGTTGACCCAATAGAATCAGATCACTTAAGATCTCCTATCAGGGTTTTCCATAATGACTCGCATCCACTTTCTTCTTGAGATCAATCCTTCACTCAGTCACTCAAGGAACTTTTCAATGATATGTTCAGTGATCTGATTTAATGGATATAATAATCGTTGACCCAATGGAATCAGATCGCTTAAGATCTCCTATCAGGATTTTCCATAATGAACCGCAACCACTGTCTTCTTGAGATTAGACCTTCACTTAGTCACTCAAATATCCTTTCAATGATATGTTCATTGATCCTATTTAACGAATATAACAATCATGGACCCAATAGAATCGAATCACTTAAGATCTCCTATTAGGATTTTCTACAATGACCCGTAACCACTGTCTTCTTGAGATCAGACATTCACTTGGTCACTCAAGGAATCAATCAGCAATAGTTGATAAGGTTTTGTTTTTACATGATTTCTTCTTCTAAATAAATTACACAAGTGATTTAAGCACATATTGTTTAACACATTTTAGAGCAACAACTCTTGTGTTAAAACAATTTACATGAAGAGATTAGAACTATAACACAATACGAGCAACAACTCTTGTGTAAATTACAATTTTCTATCAAGATGTATTTGATCAGAAGTTGGGTAGCATCTTGTAGTGTTCTTCTTCTTCATCTTCTTGTTGGGCAAGTTACGAGCAACAACTCTTTACTTCTTCTGAGATATACCAATATGTATATGATTATAGTTTGTGTTGCATCTTATATATTTCTTATTCTTATTTATCTTTCTTTCTTTTCTCTTATTTCTATGTAGTGGTCTTCAACATGTTTAGCATTGCAGCTTTGACAGCTTCAGCATCCACAACTTTTCAGCTTAATGGCCAAGAGCACTTTACTTCAAATCTTTGATCTTCTTTTATAGCCTTGAGAGAGAGAGACGTTGTGAGGATTAAAAAATCCTTTCTTGCATCAACGGTTTATTCTCAACAGATAGAATAAGGTGTAAGAGTTTGGACAGTACAAAGTGATATTATTCATTGTCTGTCACTTTACAATGTTTAACTTTAATCTTATCTTCAATAGATGTTTTTCTACTTAGCTTGTAGACATAGATCCGTTAAGGGTAGAAAGATAATATGGAATACATATGTTTGTTTCCAACGGTCATAATGAGAGTGGTTGACAATAGATTGCGAAAGGGTTATCCTTACGCCACCCTAGAGGGTAGATGTCACAAAGCACTTTTTGTACCTTTTGTACACCATCACATGTTAACCATTTTGAATTTCTTCTAAACTTCAGAGGCTTCGGATAATTTGAATGTTTGAATCTTGTTGTAGAAGAATCACTCTTAAGTATTAGAACCTAAGTCTTGGAGTCTTTAGAACTTGTCCCATCAGAACCTTGTCTTCAGAGTCTTCAGCACTTGGTCGTAATAACTTTTTTCTTCAGATCACTATAACTTGTTCAGCAGAAACTCGTCTTCATAATATTCAGAACTTGGAACACATAGAAGCAAAGCTTTACAAGGCCTCCAAAGCTTAACCAGAAAGTCACAATCAAAACCTCTTCCACTAAAGTTCCTAAGAACTATTGCATAAGATGGATTCCAGAATCTTGACTTCAACTGTAACATGTAACCAAATGTTTTCTTCCAGTAGTGTTTATGTTCAAAACCTAATGACATCACATGCCTTGATACCAGAGTTAGAACATTACAGCAGCAACTACACACTAGAATGAAACCATTAGAGTATAATGTTGTTCTTTATGTTATCATGTAAAGTTATCATCAAAATCTTAAGGCCGGGTGTAGAAGCACTTCTTGTTCTTGCAATCTCCCCCTTTTTGATGATGATAAAACCATGTATTTTGATAGAATAATTTATACATGGTAATCCCTGTAATCAATAAGTTCAAAGTTAATCTCTCAGCTCCCCCTGAATCTGTTAATCTCAAAATTTCATTTATGCTTGTTCAGAGTCTCTTCCTGAGCCCAAGACTCACAAAATAAATTTTGAGTTTTCAGAACATATAAATAGAGGAGGAACACTTCCCTACAACAACTCATCAGAGTCTGACTAGAACACCTGGTCTTCATCTAAGAACCTGGTTACTATCAGAACTTGATGAAGAATCAAAACTTGATTTTGAGCATGATTGAATAATGCCACACATCATGTATCAACACTTCTATTTATTGAATATAATATCACCATCAAAACACTATGCTTTTTGATAAGTTCAGTACTTCTTAAACATTAATTTTTGACATGATATATTCCAATACATCACACATTTAGACATTTCAGAATTTCTGAATTGAACATACGTTGCAGGAGCACACATTGCAGAAGCACACGTTGCAAAAGTACACGTATTAGAGCACATATTCTGAGTGGCATCTCTATATTAGAGCATGTATCATAATGTTGATTTGACTTCCTTTCAGAAGAGAATAACTTCTGAAGCTTTAAGTTGGAATTCCATACTTTCAGAAAGTTCACAACTTCTGAACAATATGATATCAAGCAAGATTACCTTACTTTTAGTAAGTTTATAACTTCTGAATTATGTTTGGTACATCTGTTTGAATATACAGATATTCACAAAGCATAAAACTTCTTATATATGAAATCAGAGTTGATTTAATCCATAAGGTTCTCAACCTTAGACATCAGGATCTTCATATTTAACCTGTGTTAGAATACTCAGTGAACTTATTCAAAGTTCTTGGATTGAAACATCAAACAAATAGTTAGTAGCAATATCATTATATATGTATGAGTTTGAGATTCTGAGAATAAGTATTATCAAAATCATTTTACTTTCTCCCCCTTTGTCAGAAAAGGTAATAAAGAGACAAAAAAATAAACTTTGAAGATAACCAACAAATTGTTAAAACTTCGTAAAAACAAGAGTTTTAATAAATACAATTGTTTTAGAAACATAAGAAAATAAATATTAAGTTCTAATACAAAGGTCTAATCCTAAGACTCCTTGTTAAGTTTTTCCATAATCTTCTTCAACATCTCAGCCATCTTATTGAAGGAGGTTGCTTGACCTAGACTTGTTTCCTCCTATCTTTCTAGACACTCTTGAACAATCCAATTTGATTCTTGCATCTTCTCTAAGGATTCCTTTATCCCATAAACTTCCTTTTCAACATCCATAGTAGGCTTTACACCAGAGTATGAGGGTTGGTTTTCATATGTCACTAAAACAGTATCAGAGGTATTAGAAGGGCACACAACTTCTAAACTAAGAACCACTTGTCTTATAGGTTCTGGTGCAGACAGACACAAAGGAGGTGTTGATAAGGTTTCAAGCAGTTCCTTATATTTCCTTTCAACTTCTTGATAACTAGAAGTTTGCATGATGTCAGAATTGACATCCATAACTATTTTGAAGTCAATCCATGCAGCTTCAGTCTTGATAGGATCCCTGATGGATGAAGATATTCTCAAGATATTATTAAGAGAGGTGAAGGCCATTTTTTTGAAACATATGAAATTTTTATGATGGGTTCATTTGCCAGTTAAAGACACGATGAAAGCATGGTGAGAAGATTTTGGGGATATGCTGTAAGAGGTTGAGGATGGAATATCAACTCAACTTGTTTCTGATTAAAAGTCAGGGTGATAGAATGAGTAGGGTAGGTTCTGATGGAAGTTGACAGGGGATCTATGATCAGGTAAAGGATTAGGTTTTTGTAGAGGAAGATCTGGTTCACAAAAATCAGTGTGAGTAGGTAATTCAATTTCCTTCTCAGAGTTAGATGACACCTCAATTGTATCAAGAGAGTTAGAGGATATTTCACTATCAAGAGTTTCAAGAAGGTTTACAACTTGATGAGGATTTCAGAAGGTGGAAGAAGATAATGTAGTAAGAATGGTTTGAAGAGGACTAGGTTCACTAGAAAAGGGCATATGTGGTTTTTGTGAAGTAGAGAATGGATCTTCTTCACTAGAGGAATTATAAAACTTTTGTTTAAGGTATGTACATTTTCAACAAATTATGGCACGAACTTCAGAAAAAGATGGAAGTTTATCTTCGTATCCATAACGCTTAGCAATACTAAGGATGCATTGAATGGTTCTTCAGGAGAGAATGGCAAGAGGTTCAAGAAGGATAGATAAGACGGCTTCAGGGGACATACTTGTTGGTATATCCATAATTAGACATTCTTTTAGATGACTAAAAACAACTTATGGTCCATCTGTAGTTGTGAACACGTAATTGCCTTTTGTTTCTAGTGCATGATTGTTTGCAAAGTTTGACACCAAATCTTTTGATGGAGGAATAACAATCAGAAGCATAGTTTTTAAATTTCTTCCATCAAATAATTTTCTAGTTCGAGGAGTCAGATACTCATGCATGTTCAATTTAATGAGAGAGTCAACTAATCCGTAGTTGATTAGGAGAGTGGCGATGAGTCTTCCCAGAGGTATCCATTTGATAGGACTCTCTACATGACTTTTAGAGCTGCTGATGACATTTCTCAAATGCTTGAAGAGAACGAAGGGAAGATTAACCTTTCTTTTTATGCCAGGTTGTATATGATTTCTTTTATATCGTTGTTGGTTATGGGAAGCTCATTTGAGAGGGGTTTTTGATAGATGCATTCTAAAATGATTATGCCCCAGATATTGAGAGAAGGTTGAAGATCCTTGAATAGTTTGGAGCTCTTCTTTTCCAAGAATATTTTTTAGGATATATTTATTATATGTTTCATGCTAATGTTCTTGTCGTTTAAGCTGTAGTGCTTTAACCCAGTCTCGTCATGATTAAGTAGTTGAGCAATGGATTTTTCAGTAATCACAGTTCGCATTCCAACAATGTTTGTTGTGTGTTGTACCAAAAAATTTGCCCTCTCATTTTACTCAAGACATGTCCATTGAGGTCTCGAACTTGCCCTAGGATGACTAAGAATTGACCAGACAAATTCTCCTCCTAAGGCAATAAACCTCAAACTAGGGTTTCAATTTTCATCAAGATGGTTGAGATCCAAGGGTCTAAAATGTTTTCCATGGCCCTAATATGTCCTCAAGATTATCCATGCCAAATTTCTTCCTTGCACAACAAGTTTGCTTAGTCAACTGCTCAATTACCTGAAAATCAATTGTACTAGGTCAAAAGTCAATTGTGGCCTATATACAGTCAAACTTCAAGATTTTTGGTCAACATCAAAATTTTGAAGTAGTATCCATAATTTTATCAAGGGTTGATCATGAATCCTCAAGAAATGCTCCTAACTCATCAAAAGTTAAAAATGGAAAATTAGGGTTTCTATAGGAAAATTCAACCAAACTTTGACCAGGCATAACTTTCTCATACTTTATCATAAATTTTTCCAGAAAATATCATTTTGAAGAGAATCCAATTCCATACAACTTCTATTCAGCCCTCAAGATCAAGAAATGACCCAGTTAAAAGATACAAGCTCAGACATTATAGGTCCTTTCAAAAAGTCAACAAAAACACCTTTTGGGTCAAAGCTCCTTACTTGAACATGGAAGATCCAATTGAAATGAAACAAAAAGGGTTGTTTAGAGGACATCCTACGCTCTCTAAAAAGTCCATGAACACCCTTTTAGGGTTAAAAATGAGAGAGATATGCATTGCTAAAGTTTACCATTTTTTGGAAAAATGCATGAAGCCAATATTGACCAAACTTGAATTTTTTCCAAATGGGCCCATCTTCTCATGCTTGAAACTTGTTTCTAACATATCCCACGACCTCTGAGCTCATTCATACAGTATTTTATTATTTATACTATTTATTTTGATATTTTATCCATTAAAATGCAAAATTAAATAAATAAATAAAAGAAATAATGGAAGATATGATTTGGAATATTTTTCTCATCAAATAATGGACAAAATATGCTGGCATATCAAGGGAAGCTCATGGAGAAAAGAAAGATTGGATTAGTTCTAAAAAAGACGAAAAATCACAAAATTTAAAGAAGATTTTTTTCTTATCAAAGCATGAATATGCTTCCACATTTGTTACCCTAATTTGGTCCCATATATATGCACAACAACTCCAGACCCAAGGGACATGCGAAGCTGCCTCTAAAATAACCCTAAAAAATTTCAAAAAAATTTAAAGAGAAGGTGCAACTTGTATTGTATGATCCATCTATTCTCCATTAGGTCCAAGCACTCCATCACACACCTGAAGATACCAGGAGTCCATTCCTTTCAATCTCCAAGCTTGTAACACTCCCAAACACCCAGGCCACACATCACCGGATTGGTATTTTTCTTGAATTCAAAAATATTGCATACTCTGATATAAATCATTTCTATGTTCATATCCATGTTTGAACTGATGATTGTGAATGTTTAGATCCATCGAATGGTTAGTTTGACGCAGGGATGAAGCTTTGCCATTGTTAGGGAAAAGCTTCAGACGAGCTTCGTATCTTCATGTACAGGGACTTTCAGACCCAACGGACACCACCACCAGATTCACAGCCTATGATTTAGGGGGGTTGGTCAAATTGCTGGTCCGGAATCATGCTACTTCGCAGGTTGGAGATTTGAGGTCTCTGGAGACGATGGTGGTCAACCACCGTGAGGGGTGGTTTGACCCTCCCTATGCTGGCATGGCTGGACAACTTTCTTTGATTGGTTCATTTAAAATCCAAGCTCCCACTGAAGATGCGCGCATTTATAACTCAACAATAATGTTGATTTAATATTATATTGTTTTGTTTTGATTATATTAACGAATGTGCAGTATGGTCCAGTGGCAAGAACAAAGGGTGTTAAGGCATTATGTGTGTGGGAGGTCAAGGGTTCGACCCTTGCCTCTTGCATATTATTTTTCTGATTTGTGCATGCAGATCCAGTACTCCAAGTCTCAGCGTGTCTACCATGCGCTACTATCTCCATACCATAGGATCTCATCAAGACCATATCAAATGTTCTAGATCCAGACGTCCACGGTAAGCCCTCAGGGAAGGGCAGCATGGGATCACGCGCAGGAGTATGGGCCAACAGATATGGGCCTAGCACATTCCAGCCAACACCCCCCAATTTGATTTCTCACTTCAGGCCCATTTCTTTTTTTAATTCTCTTTAGTCTTTTTTTAATTAGTTTACATTTTTTTAAATTCATTTTTTTTATCATAAAATCAACAAAAAATCACAAAAAACAGGTTTAGATTTTTTAATTAAAATTAATTCTTGCAAATTAATTTAATTTAATTGATTTTAACTGGTTTTCTTTAATTTAAAATTAATTAGAAATTAGGTTAAATCTCAATTTTTTTCATAAAATACCAAAAAATATTTTTATTAAGCAGTTAGATTTTTAAGGTTTCAAACTTGTTCCCATCTTAATCTCAGCGCGCTTATTATTTTCCGTTTTATCATTTTTTTTATAAATTTATTGTAACTGTTTCCCGGATTGTAATAGCCCTAATTAAGATTTTTTTACTTTCCGCACTTTACATTTGAGTCAGATATAATTGTAATTGCCCTGAAGCCTTGTAATAGCTGTAGGTTTCACTTTATGTACTATATTATATGCTTGTATATAAACTTTTAGTAAATTAGGCGTGTATGGTAAGAACTAACCAATCAATCTTAGATCACTAACATCAAGATAAAGATACCTGAAAAAAATCACACTATTGTACACTTGCACCCCTAGGGTATCTCCCACTTTGGTTGCCTTTGGAAATGGTCATATCCCTTGAACATAGGGACACTCTTAGCAAAGACCCTCAGTTTAAAGTCATCATAAAGATTATAGTCCCTCAATGTCCCTCGAGTTGCCTATGAGAAATGATCTTGTCCCTCGATGTTGCCTACGAATATATGATGATAGTCCCTTCGAACTACTAAGGTATCTCTACATGTTGCTTTCAATGACCATAAACGTCCCTTTCGATAGTCCCTCAAACATCCGATGATAAGGCTACCTACTCACTAATAGTAGGATAGCACTATCTAAACGAAAGGAGGAAAATAATGCTTTTTTCGAGTAGGTAGATAGCTGTTAAGTACTTGCTCAAATATAATTCATTTTCACACCACACTTTCAAAACTCTTTTAAAAAACGCTTTATCACACTCTTGAGGACTGATACAAGAGTTATCATAAAGCAAACAAAACTTTTCAAAACACACAAACATGAAAGCAGTTTTCAAAATGAGCAAGTATCTAAGAGCCCGTGGAAAACCACAGATGGAAAGGGTGCTAATACCTTCCCTTTCCATAATCTACCCCCTTACTCAAAATCTCGAAAAAGGTCTTTTTCTGTTCTTTTCACCCTTTCCTTTATTGGATAAAAGAAAAGCCGGTGGTGACTCTTGCTTACCGCAACATTTGTGAATACAAAACGCAAACCAGTATAAATAGTCAGTTCTGCCACCGTATCACAGAACGGACGACTCTGTTGGGGACAAATAATAAAAGTGGGGTTTACCTTAAGGTCTAGTTCATTTCTAATCTATTTTATTTGTTTATTTTGATTGCTTTACTTTTAAGGGTATTGTTCAGGTTACTATAGATCCTACACTCGGATCTGGGGAAGCCTTTTAGGTAAGTAGCAATAGATCGTGGAAACTGTGCGGGGTGTACTGACATGGTGGAAGCGATAGCTACATTAATGCGACACTTTGGTGGGTATCAGTAGCCCTTGAGTTAATCAAGGAGAATACAGGGTCGTTGCATGGTGTCATGAAGTATCAACAGACCTTAAAACCTTAATTAAATAACTTGGCCATTAGGACATAGTGAGATAGTCGTCTTTGGTGTATCCCCAAAGTCAGTTGATACTCGATGCTACACTCATTGAGATTCCCGAGTTTTATTTGATGGCAAGTCAGTTGTCTATCGAAACAAAACTTGTGGGAAAGATCAGTGATATTGAGATCCCTTAGAACCTGATTACTATTTATAGGACAGGTTGAACCAATCAAAACTTCAAGAGGGTATTACCTTAAAACCCATGCAAGCCTTAAACCTAAGGTCTTTGTATGATTTGCTTGTGCTTGCTATATCTATGATTTCTTAGCATAATCATGACATTATAACATGGCATATCATACTAATCATTTCAAGGATTTTCTAGGGCTTATCTTTGTTTTGTCTTATAGGACATGGCATCCGCTCGCAGGAACACTATCCAAGTCAACCTTGTGAGGGTACCTCCTCAACTCAAAGAATTAGCATCAAGGATTCCTGAAAGCTCTAACTTCACTGAAAGACATGGTCGACTTCTCAACTTGGTCACTTCAAACTATGATGAAGAAATGATAAAGGTACTCTTTCAGTTCTTTGACCTGTTACATCACTGCTTCACTTTTCCTGATTACCAGTTAGTGCCTACTATGGAGGAGTTTTCTCAGTTATTGGGGGTACCTATCCTTAATCAGTTACCATTCAACAGTATGGAAAGAGACCCAAAGCCTGAAGAGACTGCTCAAGCTCTGTCTTTACAACGGTCTAATGTAGTGGCAAATTGGGAAACTAGAAGAGGCATCAATGGGTTTCTAGCTAAGTTTCTGTTTGAGAAAGCTCACTATTTTTTTGGATACCTTGGATTTACAAGCTTTTGAAGAAGTATTGGCTCTTCTCATCTATGGGATGGTGCTATTTCCTAATCCAGACCAACTCATAGATGTGAATGCGGTCAAGGTTTTTCTGTCTCATAATCCGGTGCCTACTTTACTTGGAGATATTCTACACTCTCTGCATACTCGCACTCTAAAGAGAAGAGGGACCCTTCTGTGTTGCACTCCTCTGTTGGCTAGGTGGTTTATTTCGCACCTACCTCGGTCTATTTTAAAGAATGAGCAGGGTATGATATGGTCTCATAGGTTGATGTCCCTCACACATTCAGATATTCATTGGTGTTCTTGATCCTTGGAGAATGTTACCATCATTGATCGCTATGGGGAATTCCCTAATGTCCCTCTCTTAGGCGTTAGGGGAGGAATTACTTATAATCCCTGTTTGGCGCCGCGACAATTTGATTATGCTAGAAGGGATGTTCCTCATGATGCACTCGTCCAAAGAATCATCTTTGACTATGAGAATAATGTTCAGGGTTATCGTAAGAGGTTCATTCGAGCTTGGGGCATGGTAAACAAAGTTGATAGCAAGACACTGGGGAACAAGAATTCCATCCCTCTTGAGCCTTACCTCAAATGGGTGCGAGCTCGTGCTCAATGTCTTATGATGCCTTACCCCGCCATCTTACCTGTGATTATGGAGCCAATTGCTGAGGGAGACACTCCTTACGTTGTTCTTCATCCTGACATGCCAACTGATTTCGAGGAGCTACAGAAATCCTGGATCCGACTCAAAGAAGAATGGGATACCTTTAAAACCTAATTCTACGCTAGCGAAAAGAAGGTTTTAGAGCTCACCAGGTTACTTCACAAAGAGAAGAGTATAAATGCTTACATTGCACCAAAGAGGATGCGCTTGTGGGAAGCTTGAGTCTTTCTTTTGCTTGGAGAGTTTATTTTTGCTTTGTTACTTCCTTTGTAAGCCCAAGAGGAATCATGGTGACTGATAAAACTTCTTAATGAAATTAACATTTGTTCTCTTTCTGTTTAAGTAAATTTAAGTCTCAGAAATCCTTGAAATCATTGCATACATATATCATACATATCATTGCATAAACAAGTTTTATAGCAGGTTTCTCATCTGCTTTGCTGTTTATTTCAGCAGCAAAGAAATGGCTCTTGAATAAATAGTGAAGGATCTACAAACTCAAAATGCTCAGTTTCAGCAAATGATCATGGCTCTGGCCAAGGGGCAAGAGGAACTGAAAGCCCTGATTGTCAAAGAGAAGAACAAGAAGCCAAAGAAGCCAGCTGGTGTGGTGAATTTGGGAAGGAGGTTCAGAGGACCGTTAAGGCAGGTTGTAGCACTAGCATCTTCGTCAAAAGAAGGAGACAATCAAGAAGGGGAAACAAGAGAGGAAGACCCGAGTCCAAGGGAATCTGATAATGAGATTGACTATAATGAGGAGCAGTATCCTCCGGCCGATGAAAAATACAAACAACTGGAGGATCGTCTGAATGCAATGGAAATCCAGAAGGTACCGGGGCTAGATTTTGAAGAGTTGGGTTTGGTTTCTGGGGTTGTCATCCCACAGAAGTTCAAGGTTCCGATGTTCGCTAAATATGATGTGGTCTCATGTCCCAAGATGCACCTCCGATCTTATGTGAGGAAGATTCAGCCTCACACTGCTGACAAGGACTTATGTGTCCACTTCTTTCAAGATAGTCTATCTAGGACTCAACTAGAATGGTTCTATCAGCTGGAGGGAACCAATATTCGTAACTAGGAAGACCTGGCCGCTGCTTTCTACAAGCAATATCAGTATAATGCAGACCTTGCTCTCACCCATACACAACTCCAAAGTATGTCTATGGGTTTGAGCGAGGGTTTTAAAGACTATGCTCAGAAGCGGAGGGACTTAGCAGGAAGAGTCCAACCCCCCTGTCTGATAGGGAGTTAGTGGATATGTTTTTGGGTACCCTATATGGTCCATTTTTCAATCATCTGATTGGTAGCTCCTCAGCCGACTTTACTGATTTGATTTTGACGGGAGAAAGAGTGGAAGATGAGATTAGAAGTGGCTAGATTCAGAAGGATGCCTCTTCAAGTGCGAGAAAGAGACCTTTCATAGGGAAAAAAGAGGTCAGTGTTGTTTACAATTAACAAAATCAGGGCAGAACCGAGCGCTGTCCAACGGTAGGGGCTGTTATGATATCCAATCCTGCAGCTACTCAACAACGAAATAATCAACCTAGAGCAGAAAGACCTATAAGGCAATTCACCCAGATAAATATGACTTTGTCTCAAGTTTTACCTTACCTACTAAAATCCAATCTGGTTACCTTAAGGGAAGCTCCCAAGAATCCCAACACTACATCTCCTCGCTACAACCCAAATGCTCGCTGTGCTTACCATTCAGAAAGTTCAGGCCATGATACAAACGACTGTTGGGCTTTGAAAAACAAGGTGCAAGATCTTATCGAGGCGAAGGAGATTGAATTTGACGCTCCTGAGATTCCCAATGTTATAATTGCTCCCATGCCCAAGCACGACCGTGGTGTTAATGCTGTTGACAATGATACATTTGTTACTTCTGTTGAGGAACTTGTAACTCCTCTCATGACTGTTAAGTGGAATTTGTTACAAGCCGATTTATTTTCGGGCTGTGGTGAAGATTGTCATTTATGTTTATCTCTACCGACTGGTTGCTATTTGTTGAAAGCAGGTTTTCAGCGCCTGATGGATGATAAAGATATCCTATTTGAAAAGACTCATGTCATAACTGTTTCTTGTAAGGATGTTTCAATTATAACCATTTCCGCTAATCCTCCCATGGTCTCCACCAAAAGACCCGTCAAGATTACATCTGCTCTAAAGTTGGCTCCCCTGATCATCACTTTTCCAGGGCCAATCCCATACTCCTCGGACAAGGTTGTTCCCTGGAACTATGGGGCTGAAGTCTATTACCATGGCGTCAAGCAAGACATGTTGGCAGATGAAGACCAAATTTCTGGAAATATTGATCCTGACATTGGCAACATTGTCGGGACCAGCAAAATAACAAGTAGTGGAAGAGTGTTCTCCCCTGAGATTTCTCCTCCAAAAGTCGTTACTATTCCTGTGATCATTCCTACTGTTGTTCCTGCTGATACTACCACCTCAATTCCTGTGGTTACCCCTGTCTCCATCTCTATCACCGAGTCGGCCGAGACTCGGGGCAAAGACATATTGATTGAGCCTGTCCAGACGAAGGCATATTCAGAATCTATTCTAGAGGCTTCCAAGAAGGAAATGGAAGAAATCCTAAAGATAATTAAAAAGAGCGACTACAATGTGGTCGAACAGTTGGGGCATACCCCTTCTAATATTTCAATGTTAGCCCTACTACTGTGTTCTGAAGCTCATGCAAAAGCTTTGGTGAAATTCCTCAAAATTGCCCATGTGCCACAAGAAACCTTCGCTGACCAATTTGAAGATTGTGTGGCCAGTTTAATGGCTGATAATAGTTTGGGTTTTTATGATGCTGATCTGACACTCAGAGGAAGAAAACACAATGATGTGCTGCATGTCTCCATCGAATGCAGGGTGTGATACGGTGGCCAGAACCGGGACGTGTTTCCCTCTTTTAAGGAATTGCTAGTTTGCGTTTTGCGTTTGTGTTTGCAAAATGTCGCGGTAAGCAAGAGTCGCCATCGACTTTTATTTTATCCAACAAGGAAAGGAAAAAAGTACAGAAAATTCCTTTTTCGATATATTTCTGAGTTTGAGGGGTAAATTATAGAAAGGGAAGGTATTATCACCCTTTCTATCCGTAGTTTTCTACGGGTTCTTAGGTACTTGCTCATCATTTTCAAAATTGTTTCCTTTGTGTTTATGTGATTTGAAAAGTTTTTGTTTTGACTTCGATTTAACTCTTGCTTTTGTCTTCAAGAGTGTAATGAAGTGTTTTTGAAAACCTTGTTTTGTAAAGGAGTGTAAGTGTGAAAAATTTTGTTTGGATTGAGCAAGTACTTAAGAACTAATCTACCTACTCGAAAAAAGAATCGATCTATGTTCGTTTGCTTTAGACAGTGCTATCCCACTATTAGTGAGTAGGTAGCACCGTCGTTGGAGTTTTGAGAGTCAATTCGAAAAAGACGTACGTCTTAGTAGTAACCCTAATATCTTAGATCAATTATCCGAGGCAACAATATCCGAGGCAACCTTTCCTAGGCAACTTTGATCTTTGGACAAAAGGAAGACCACTAAAGCATCCTATACTCAATGACCGTTTACCGAAGGCAACCAAGTGGGAGTGTACCCTAGGAGTGCGCATGTGTGAGTGGTTCAGTTTCAGATTTATTATCTTTGCACATTTAGGGTTGTCTAACTGTCTTAAAATTATATACATTCTTGTCATGCATCCTAATGTCATACATCTAACAGTTTAATATTTCGCAGAATTTAAAGTGCGGAAATTAAACTACGCTATTACAAGGCTTCGGGTATTTACATAGCCAAAAACAAACCCTTTGAAATTAAAGCGATAAATGTAAATAAACGTCCTAATTAAACTATTACAAACTGTAGGCAGTTACATCAATATGATAAATAATAAAAATAAAGCGCGCGAGAAAAATTAAGATCGGGAAGAAATTAGGGTTTTGACCCTTCTAACCTAATCAAAAGAAAAATGTTTTTTTGTTGTTTTTAATTATTTTTAAGAAAAAAAGATTAGGTTTTAAAATTAAATATACAAATAATTAGTTTAATTAAATTAATTAATAAAAATAATTACATGACCTATTTTTTATGTTTTGGTTATTTTTAGGAAAAAGAAAATATAATTAAATGAGAAATAAAAACCTATTTGTTCTAATTAATTTTAATTATGTACAAAAATAAATTAAAGTTCTCTTAAATTAACAAACCTAATTAAATTAATTAATTTTTTTAATAAAAATAAAATCTAGACCTAATTTATGAAAGGTAATATTTTTATGATTTTTTGGTAATAAGAAAATAATTTAATTGGTTAGTAAAATAAAATAAATAAATTAAATAAAATAAAATAAATATATAAAAATAAAATAAATAAAGAAGAGATATTGGGCCTGCAATTTAGGGGGTGCAAGAAGCAGAATTCTGGGCCCAAAGATGGAAGTCCACACCGACTTCTTGAATCCAGTGTGTTGTGTTGACTAGACTTCATGATACACCTCCAGATGATGGCCATCAGATTTGGCCATCTGGAGATCTAAGGGCTAGATCTTGAGAGTCTATGGTAGTCCCTTAATTTGTAAACACGCTGGATCCTGAAAAGAAAAATATCATAGAGAAATTGGGGGACCTGGGATTCGAACCCAGGTCCTGAAGCATTATCCAATGTTGTACTTACCAACTGCGCCACTTGTTCTTTTTGTATGTCAAATAAATAATAATGATAATATGGAAAACAAAGTGGGTTAGTGGAGATCAAAGAAAATGCGTGCCAGATTCAAATATGCCAATGGAAAGGTGACACGCAGGCGTCTTCAACCTTGCACCGTTGGTAAAAGTGAAAAACTTTTACCTACGGACATATGTCTGTTGCTATATCCCTGTCATTCCTCAAAATCAAGCATGGGTGAGCTAAATCAAAACTAAAGCCATGAATGGCTTCGTCTGGACCTGCTGAGTTCAATGATGGCCCTTTCATGGCCCAATTTTTCCTGTAAATAAAAATCCCAATTTGAAGCTAGAAACCCTAGCCATGGTGAAATCTTGTACATGGCATATAAATGAAATTAAACGATGCAGAAAGCTTGCAAGTGTTCTATGGATCAACAATATATGATTAATTCATGCTAACAATGCCTAAATCATGGAATTCGATTTCAAGAAAAGTTAGGTATCGTGACTGACTTACAACGCGATATAGGGTCTGGAAATGCTTGATTTTAATTGCTTTCGCTTGCTGGGAATCTCAGGAAGTGATTGAGATAGCTAGGATGCCTTGAGGATGCACAGAACAATGAATTTGGTCCAGCACTTTTGTTGTGATTTTTCAAGTTTGGTTCTCCTTGTTGCGCCTCCTTCTAACCTAGTTTTGGGTCTGCACGCACTCTATATGTATTGAGGAATAGATTAGGGTTGATAAATGATCTCGATCTTCCTCCATCAATGATGTTCTCAAAATAAATGAGATTGTGTTGTATGATGCGTATGCGTATGTCATGATGTATGGACATGTAATGTTTCTATGATGCTCTCTAGCTGGGGAAAGTAAATCCCGGATTGCTGCTGGAGAAAAGCGTTGAATTCTTCGTTTCCGCTGGGGATAATGAATGAAGATGATTATGAGCATATTTCTGTAGGAGAGGATAACTCCGCTGGTGGAATAAACTGACGAGGAAATGACTCTGTGGGGAGGACAAACTCTGCCGGAGGATCTGTTGATTTGGAGCAATAACCTCAGCTGGGGATGAATTACCGTTGTTGGCGATGATAAACTCTGTTGGGAATTAAGTTTCTGTTTGTTAAAGGAATGAACTCCGTTGGGGATGATTTTCCAGTTGTGACTTCACTGGGAATAATCTTTTAGACTCTATTGAGGATAATCTTCCAGAGTCTACTGGGGATAATTCTCCAAACTCCACTGGGGATAATTCTCCAAATTTCACTGGGGATAATCTTCCAGTGCTGGTGATAGATAAACTCTGCTTGGGGAGAATATCGCCGACTCATTCGCAGTTGCGAGCCTTAGCTGGAGAGAATGGTGTCCTGTTCGGGACTGCTAACATCACTGTCCTTTTCTTACTCTGCGGGGAGTGAATGTACCTTTAATTGTTTTCTCCAACTAGGTCTATCCTTATACCTGGTGGACAGAGCAACTGTAATGTCTGGACATTTTTTTCTTGTCCCTGTTTTTGATATTACGAGTAATCGTCTTTTGTTTCGCATGTAAATATTTATGAACAACAATTATTGTCAAATGCATATATCAAAAATGAACAATTGGATGTTCTTGCAAAACAAAACAGAAAAAAGGAAAACAATTTGAAATTTCTTTGTGAAAATGAATTGTATTGATTTTGAAGTTGGCCTGAAAATAGGCGTTTTTGTACAAGAGGCTGACATCCTAGTAAGAGAATTCCGCCGACATGATAGAGTTTATACAACAAAGAAAAACAGCTATGTGAACAATCCCACTGGGTCCCAACTCTGCTATCGCCTTTATATCTTCGAGCATCTCATCACTTTGCTATTTGTTTAAAGGTAGGTCAGATTGATTAGTGTCGTTCGAGTTTGATAGTCGATACCGAAGTCTGGTTGCAAGGTGATCAAATGAGACATAGTATTACGCTTTGATCCCTAATTTTTGCCTAGACCGCCCTTTCGGGTTTTCAGTCCACCGGGATACCCCTTTTTTCCCAAGCCGCCTTTTCAGGTTTTCGACTTGCCGGGTGTACAATTTTTTTTCATTTTCATCCCTTATTTTTGCCCGAACCCTTTTGGTTCGCCGAGAAGCCCTTATTTTTGCCTAGTCCAGTCAACCTAGCGGGTCTTTGATTAGGCGTAGTATTTTTTCACTATGTCTGCATTGACGAGGTGAGGAAGGTCATCACCATCCATGGTGGTTAGAATCATAGCTCCTCCTGAGAATATGTTCTTAACCACAAATGGCCCTTCGTACGTAGGGGTCCATTTGCCCTTGGGATCACCTTGTGGCAGTATGATGCGTTTGATCACCAGATCCCCGACTTGATATTCTTGTCGTCTAACTTTCTTGCTAAATGCCTTGATCATTCGCTTTTGATACATATGACCATGACAAATAGCAGTACGTCTCTTTTCATCGATTAAGTTTAGCTGATCAAGCCGGGTCTGGATCCACTCGTCCTCGCTCAAACCTGCATCCTTCATAATCCGAAGAGGGGGTATCTGAACTTCAATGGGCAAGACGGCCTCCATTCCATATACCAAGGAATAGGGTGTTTCCCCTGTTAACGTCCGCACTGAGGTACGGTACCCATGAAGAGCAAACGGTAATATCTCGTGCCAGTCTTTATATGTCACTGTCATCTTCTGCACAATCTTCTTGATATTCTTATTAGCCGCTTCAATAGTTCCATTCATCTTCGGCCGGTAAGGAGAAGAGTTGTGATGTTGCATCTTGAACTGCTTGCAGAGCTCGGTGATCATCGTATTGTTGATATTTGTACCATTTTCCGTAATGATCCTCTCTGGTACACCATATCGATAAATCAGATTGTGCTGAATAAATCGTGCCACGACGTTCTTGGTTACAGTAGCAAAGGAAGCTGCTTCAACCCACTTTGTAAAGTAATCAATCGCTACCAAGATGAAACGATGCCCGTTGGATGCAGTAGGTCTGATCTCACCAATCATATCGATGCCCCACATTGCGAAAGGCCAAGGAGCTGTCAAGACGTTCAGAGGAACTGGGGGTATGTGTACCTTATCAGCATAGATTTGGCACTTGTGACAGGTCCGAGAATGCTGATAATAGTCTGCTTCCATAGTAGACCAATAGTATCCTACCCGAAGTATTTTCTTTGCCATGGTATGTCCATTGGAATGAGTTCCGAAAGTACCTTCATGCAACTCTACCATAATCCTTTCTGCCTCGTTCTTATCCATACATCGCAACAAGGTTGAGTCATGGTTACGCTTGTAAAGGATACCATTACTGATGAAGAACTTTGCCGCGAACCCCCTCAAAAACTTCTTATCATTAACAGATGCACCCTTGGGGTACTCCTGAGCCTCAAGATACCTCTTTACCTCGTGAAACAAGGGTTTATCTATTATCTCTTCAGTCTCAACGTCACAACAATGTGCGGGTTCGTCCAAAATTTCAATGGTAATCTGGGGAGCCTCGTTGTCCCACCTGACCTTGAACATAGAAGACATCGTAGCTAGCGCGTCCGCTAACTGATTCTCCTCTCTAGGGAAGTGTTCAAAGGTTATCTCCTCGAAGTGTGGAAGCAAAGTCAATACATACTCTTTGTAAGGAATAAGATTTGGGTGCTTCGTATTCCACTAGCCTTTGATCTGACTGATCACGAGAGCGGAATCTCCGAATACACTTAAGAACTTAATCCTTAGGTCAATAGCTACTTGAAGACCCATAATGCATGCTTCATACTCCTCCATATTGTTGGTAACATAGTCGGGAGGTGAACAGAGTATGACAACCTTCAGGAGATATGATCACGGCGCCGATGCCATTACCCAAAGCGTTTGAAGCTCTATCAAAGTACATAGACCATCGATATCCCTCCTCAGGTCCTTCATCCGGTCCAGGTGTCTCACAGTCAGTTACCAACATGATGTTCTCATCCGGGAATTCGAAGTTCATAGATTGGTAATCATCCACTGCCTGATGTGCCAAATGATCCACCAACACACTTCCCTTGATTGCCTTTTGGGTCGTGTATTGGATGTCATACTCGGCCAAGATCATCTGCCATCTTGCTATTCTTCCGGAAAAGGCAGGCTTTTCGAAGATATACTTGATTGGATCCATCTTTGATATCAATAGGATAGTGTGAGTCATCATATACTGTCTCAGCCGGCGAACAGCCCATGCCAAAGCCCAACAAGTTTTCTCAAGAAATGAGTATCGGGTCTCGCAGTCAGTAAACTTTTTGCTAAGGTAGTAAATAGCATGTTCTTTTCGGCCAGACTCGTCATGCTGCCCCAACACGCATCCCATTGAATTGTCGAGTACTGTCAAGTATAAGATCAAAGGTCTTCCTTCAACTGGAGGCATCAGAATAGGTGGATCTTGGAGATATTCCTTGATCCTTTCAAAAGCGGCCTGACATTCATCATTCCATCTTACCACTTGATCTTTCTTCAGTAACTTGAAGATTGGCTCACAAGTAGCGGTCAAGTGCGAAATGAATCGGACAATGTAATTCAGACGTCCCAAAAAGCCTATGACTTCTTTTTCAGTTCGGGGAGCTGGCATTTCCTGTATTGCCTTCACCTTTGCAGGATCCACCTGAATACCTTTATCACTAACGACGAAACCCAGCAACTTACCAAACCTCACCCCGAAGGTGCACTTGTTCGGGTTTAACCTCAGCTTATACAACTTCAACCTGTCAAATAGCTTCTGAATATGGTCAAGATGTTCTTCCTCAGTCTGGGACCTTGCAATAATGTCGTCAACGTATACCTCAATCTCATGATGAATCATGTCGTGGAACAAAGCGACCATGGTGCGCTGATATGTTGCCCTAGCATTCTTCAACCCGAAAGGCATGACTTTGTAGAAAAAGGTACCCCACTGCGTGACGAAGGTTGTCTTTTCCATGTCCTCGGGAGCCATCTTAATCTGATTATAACTGGAGAAACCATCCATAAATGAGAAGACCTTATGTTGTGCGGTGTTGTCAACCAGAACGTCGATATGAGGCAGAGGGAAGTCATCCTTGGGGCTCACCCTGTTCAGATCCCTATAATCCACACACATACGAACCTTACCATCTTTCTTCGGCACCGGAACCACGTTGGCAACCCACTGCGGGTAAGAAGTAACTTCTAGAAAACCAGCATCAAACTGTTTCATAACTTTAGCCTTGATTTTCTCAGACATCTCTGGGCGCAGTCGACGAACTTTTTGTTTCACTGGAGGGCAGTCTTCTTTAGTTGGCAGGCAGTGAACCATAATATCGATATCCAACCCAGGCATATCTTCATAAGACCAGGCAAAGATCTCAACATAGTCACGTAGCATCTGAATCAACCGTTTCTTGACACTAGACTCCAGATTTGAACCGATCTTGACCTCTTTCTTGTCTTCTTCGGTACCCAGATTTACTGTTTCCACTGGCTCTTCATGCGGCTGTATGGCCCTCTCTTCCTGAAGTAACAATCTAGCAAGTTCACCGGGCACTTCACAATCATCCTCACCTTCGTCCCCGGCTTGGTTGATCGAATTTTCGAAGTCATAGCTGGCAGTAGCAGAGTCGTTATCAGTGGGATCCAGAGTGGATGTAGACCTGTATATGTGAGTGTGTGTGTAAGACAAATAGCTATTTTGATAAAGTGCAAGATAGAAAATAAAAACAGGGAGCGCAAAATTTGTAATGCAAAAAAAAGTCCAATGTTTTTATTGATGATATATGGAAATGACACATAATAAGCCCTCAAACAAAGCCACGGTGTCTCAGGCAAGGCACCGGGCCGTAACGTTTTAAATTGTCTGTTATAAATCTCAAAATAAAAGCCTTATTACTGTGTAATAAAAGAAATGGGCACAAAGTCCTTTGCCGTCCAATTGCTTAAGCCACCGTTTGTAGTCGGGTAAATCTAGCTATCGAAATCTGACTCTTCATCATCATCTTCAATTGCATTCACTCCTGGATTAGTGATACGCAGGGGAGGTCTTCCAATCCGCGCACGCCGAACAACCCTTTGAGCTTCTGCAGTAAAACCCAAACCAAACTTGTCAGTCTTGTGTGCAAAGTCAGGGAGTTGGCCCCAATTCGCACACCCACCTTTTTCAATAATAGCCCGGGGCATCCTTGAGGGAAGCCATCTTCATTGGAGGATCTTCAGCAACAGTTTCAGTCGACGCCAGAGTCTGGGGGACTTCTTCAAAGTTTTGACACGGGGTTTCAATGAACTCCCCGTCCATCTCCACATACCGAAAAGAGTTAAGGTGGCTCACCATGTACTTCTCTTCTCCTTGTACTGTAACAATTTTCCCTTTCACTGGATACTTTAACATCTGATGGAGCATAGAAGTTACTGCCCCAGCCTTATGAATCCACGGGTGACCCAACAAACAAGAATAGGATGGTCGGATGTCCATCACATAGAATGTAGACACAAAATTCTGGGAACCAACCTTAACAGGGACATCCACCTCCCCATGTACCATCCTTTTGGACCCGTCAAAGGCCCTAACCACAATATTACTTGGCTTCAGAACCAATCCTTCATAATCCAGCCGATCTAACGCTTTCTTGGGTAAAACATTTAACGAGGACCCAATATCCACCAGCACGTGAGCCAGAGTAGTGCCCCTGCACTCGATTGAAACATGCAAAGCATCATTGTGATTCTTTCCTTTGGCAGTCAGATCTGTGTCGGAGAACCCCAACCTGTTGTCAGCGGTCAAGCTAGCCACATAGTCTTTGAATTGATCAGCAGATGTTTCCTGCGGCACATGTGCAGTTTTTAGAAAAGCAATTAAAGCCTTGGCATGGGCTTCTGAGCACAACAATAAAGATAACATGGAAATCTTCTACGGGGTTTGCCCCAGCTGCTCGACTACGTTGTAGTTGCTCTTTTTGATGATCTTCAAAATTTCCTCTATCTCCTTCCTAGAGGTTTCAACAATAATCTTCTTCGGTGCCTCCTTTCGGGCAGGCTCACCGGTGATCCCTTTGCCCCGAGTGTCAGACGACTCGGCGACAAGGGTGATAACTAGAGTGAGAATTGGAGCAGCAGCAGATGTACTGACAGGTGTAATGACAACAGGCTTTTGAACAGTTGGAGAAGAAATCTCAGGAGAGAAGAGTCTTCCGCTTCGGGTGACCTTGCTAGACCTGGCAATGTTGCTGACATCAGTACCAGCCTCTCCAACCTTCAAGTCTTGTTTGATCCCATGATAATACACATCGGCACCATAGTGCCACGGGACAGCCTTATCCGAAGTGTAAGGGATAGGTCCAGGAATAGTAATGATCAATGGAGCAACTCTCGAAACAGATGTAATCCTAACAGGCTTTCTCGAGGAAGCCTTGGAAGGATTGGCGAAAATGGTGATTATGGAATCATCTTCAACAGGAATCAACGGAACCAAAGTTTTCTTGAACAGGATTTCTTTATTATCCATCAGGTGCTGAACACCTGATTTCAACAAATGACAACCAGCGGGTAGGATGGAACATAGGTGGCAACCCTCGCCACATCCCGAAAATAAACCGACCAACAATAAGTTCTTCTTAACGGTCAACAACGGAGTAGAAATGTCTTCCACATAGGTTACAAATGAATCATCATCCACAACATTTACTCCATGCTTGGGCATAGGAGCAGTCATGACATTAGGCTTTTCTAGTGCTTCAAGCTCGATCTCCTTAGCATCAATCAGATCCTGCACTTTATTCTTCAAAGCCCAGCAGTTGTTTGTATCATGCCCTGGGCTATCGGAGTGATAAGCACAGCGGGCGTTCAGATTATACAGCGGTGATGTAGTACTGGGATTCTTTGGAGCCTCCTTCAGAGTCACCAAGTTAGTTTTCAACAATTGCGGCAAAATTTGAGATAGAGTTATACTGAGTCGAGTATACTGCCTTTGCAGTCTCTCTATTCTTTGCTGAGTGTTGCATTGCAGGGCAACAGTATGTCTTGATATTACTACCGCATTAACTGCTTGGCGGCGTTCAGGACGGTTTTGGCTCCTCGAGCTGTAAACTGCACTAGCTTCTTTTCTGAAAGGCTTCTTCTCTGTACTTGACGAAGCACCTTTCTGTATTTTGCCACTTTTAATACCAGCTTCAACTCTCTCCCCGATCATAATCAATTCAGTGAACCCAAACGATGAACTACCGATCAAATGATTGAAGTATGGACCAGACAAAGTCCCAAGAAACATATCCACCAACTCCCTATCAGCCAGAGGGGGTTGTACTCTTCCAGCAAGATCTCTCCACTTCTGAGCGTAGTCCTTGAAACCTTCGCTCGCACCCATAGACATACCCTGAAGTTGAGTACCGTGGGAGCAAGGTCGACATTATACTGGTATTTCTTGTAAAAAGCAGCAACAAGGTCCTCCCAGTTGCGGACATTAGCTCCTTCCAGTCTATAGAACCATTCAAGTTGAGTCCCTGACAGACTATCTTGAAAGAAATGAACCCAAAGGTTCCTATCAGTAGTATATGGTTGAATCTTTCTGACATACGAGCGGAGGTGTAACTTTGGGCAGGAGACCCCATCGTACTTAGCAAAGACAAGAGCTTTAAACTTGTGTGGGATCACCACCCCAGATGCCAAACCAAAATCTCTGAAGTCCAACCCAGGTATCTTCTGGATCTCCATTGCACTCAACCGGTCTTCGAGTTTCTTATACCTATCCTCAGCAGGAGGATACTGGTCTTCATCAAAATCAGTGTCATTGTCAGAAACCACATGGCTAAGACCCTTCCTTTCCTCTTGATTCTCTCCTCCTCCAGATGAATGAGACAAATCCACTTCTTCTCGCAACCTATTCCCAAACCTGTGACCCATATTCCGGAGGACCACCTTCTTCTTCTTCTTCTTCTTGTCCTTCAAGATAAGAGCCTTCAAATCTTGCTGCCCTTTGGCCAGGTTCAAGAACATCTCCTGGAATTGAGCATTCTGAGCTTGCAGAGCCTTGATGGCTTGATTAGTAGGTGTTTCAGAAGACATATTGTGCTGAAATAAATAGCGAAGAAGATAAGAAACCTGTAAGGGTACCTGTGATGAAGTGCATGGGAATGGAATGTGTATGAAATGATTTCAAAGACTCAGGGAGATTCAAATTTGTAAACCAAAATAAAACACACTTTATTAGATTAAAACTTATAACAAATGTTTAACAAATTCCATTAAGGCCTTCCAAAAGAAATACTGAAAAGCAAATCTAAACTAGAAACAATAAAAGACATCAGAAATCCCATGGTCTCTTTCCCTTCGTGTTGACATAATCGTTGATTGTCCTCTCATTCTCAAGCTGCCTTGTAAGCTTCAGGATCTTCCTCTCCTGCTCATGATATTTATCTCTGTAAGTATCCCTTTTTTCCCTTAACTGGATCCAAGATCTCTTCAATGCCCCAATATCAATAGGCATGTATAGATGGATGACCGTATAAGGAACCCCTTCTTCATCAGTATGCTCTACAATCACCGGAAAAACAACTTCATATGGCATCCCCAGCTTTTGAGCACGGGCTCGAACCCACTGGAGGTATGGTTTCATCGGGAGAGAAGTCTTCATTCCTAGCTCATGTGGATCAGACCTGTTAACCCTGTCCCAAGCTCGTATAAACCGACGACGATGTCCCTCAACATCCCCCTTGAAGTCAAAGACAATGCCTGTAAGCAGCAACTCATGAGGACCGTCCCTTCGAGCTCGTCCAAACTGTCGTAAGGACAAACAAGGATTATAGGTTATTCCTCCTCTAATTCCAAGCAATGGAACATTGGGGTATTCCCCACATCGATCAATGACAGCTACTTTTTCCATATCTTTAGTACTCCAAAGGATGTCCGTATGAGCAAGGGACATGATTCTGTAAGCCCAACCTACACCTTCCTTATTCTTCAAAACAGATTTGGGGAGGTGCGAAATAAATCACCTCGCCAGCAGTGGTGTACAACACATGAGAGTTCCCCTTCTTCTCACAGTACGAGTATAAAGAGCATGCAGAATATCACCTAAGAGAGTAGGCACTGGGTTACGAGACATGAAAATCTTGACCGTATTCACATCTATGAAGGCATCCGGATTCGGGAAAAGAACCAAGCCGTAGATGAGGAGAGCCAATATGTCTTCAAATGCTTGAAAGTCTAAACTATTCCAGAACTGTTGAGCTTGATCGATCAAAAACTTAGCCAAGAAACCTTTAACCCCGCTCCGAGTCTCCCAGTTAGACACTACATCATCCTTTGTCAAGTGTAAAGCTGAGGCAATGTCCTCTGGCCTAGGAGCTATCTCCAAACCTGTAAAGGGTGTCTTCTCTAGAATAGATATACCCAACAAATCATAAAACTCCTCCAAAGTAGGGACCAACTGATAGTCCGGGAAGGTGAAACAGTGATGCAACGGGTCAAAGAACTGGAATAACACGCTCATCATTTGCTGATCCAACTTTGAAGTGACCAGGCTAAGGAGATGACCATGTCTTCTAACAAAGGAAGAAGTATCAGGAACCTTTGAAACTAACTCTCCGAGCTGAGCAGGGATCTGTACGAAGTTGACTCGAATGGTATTTCTGCACATAGAGACCATGATCTGCAAAACAGAACAAAGATGAATCCCCTCGGTCTTTGAAATGGTTAGTCTAATGAGATATGCATGCGATGTCATGATGCATGATGTCATGATAAAAACACACCACAGGTATCACATATAGCAAACATGGTAAGGGCAAACAAGTCACACAATAGCCCTTAAATTTCAGGCTGGCATGGAGTTTAGGTACTACCCTCTTGTAGTTTAGTTGGTTCAACCAGTCCTAATAATAGTAATCGGGTTCTATAGATTCTCAATATCACTGACCATCCTCCATCGGTCATAATTCCAGTCACGCAATCTTTTCTTGCAGCCGGAACCATCTCGAGAGTATGGTCTCAATGAGTGTAGCATACTGCTACTTTCTAAGGCCAAGTTGGTCAATTATAGGTTCTAAGGTCAGTTGATGCTTAATGACCCATTAGCAGCCCCATACTCTCCTTGTTGCTCCACAAGGGATATCGGTACCAACTAATGTGTCACACCAACGTAGCTACTGCTTCAACTGTATCGGTCTACGCCGTACAGTGCCCTCACAGTCTATTGCTACTTACCTAAAAGGTATCCCCAGATTCGGGTTAGGATCTATAGTAACTACGATATAAAGCCCACAAAGATAAAGCAATCAAATCAGACAATAGAAAACAATATGATGAACTAATCCTAAGGTACACCCCACTTATTTCTCCCCAGCAGAGTCACCAGTTCTGTGATACGGTGGCAAGAACCGGGACGTGTTTCCCTCTTTTAAGGAATTGCTGGTTTGCGTTTTGCGTTTGTGTTTGCAAAATGTCGCGGTAAGCAAGAGTCGCCACCGACTTTTATTTTATCCAACAAGGAAAGGAAAAAAGCACAGAAAAAATCCTTTTTCGAGATATTTCTGAGTACGGGGGGTAGATTATAGAAAGGGAAGGTATTAGCACCCTTTCTATCCGTAGTTTTCTACGGGCTCTTAGGTACTTGCTCATCATTTTCAAAATTGTTTCCTTTGTGTTTGTGTTATTTGAAAAGCTTTTGTTTTGACTTCGATTTAACTCTTGCTTTTATCTTCAAGAGTGTAATGAAGTGTTTTTGAAAACCTTGTTTTGTAAAGGAGTGTAAGTGTGAAAAATTCTGTTTGGATTGAGCAAGTACTTAAAAACTAATCTACCTACTCGAAAAAAGAATCGTTATATGTTCGTTTCCTTTAGACAGTGCTATCCCACTATTAGTGAGTAGGTAGCACCGTCGTTGGAGTTTTGAGAGTCAATTCGAAAGGGACGTATGGTCACTAAAACAACGTTAGGACGTCTTAGTAGTAACCCTAATGTCTTAGATTAATTATCCAAGGCAACGATATCCTAGGAAACCTTTCCGAGGCAACTTTGATCTTTGGACAAAAGGAAGACCACTAAAGCATCCTATACTCAATGACCGTTTACCGAAGGCAACCAAGTCGGAGTGTACCCTAGGAGTGCACATGTGTCAGTGATTCAGTTTTAGATTTATTATCTTTGAACATTTAGGGTTGTCTAACTGTCTTAAAATTACATACATCCTTGTCATGCATCCTAATGTCACACATCTAACAGTTTAATATTTCGCAGAATTTAAAGTGTGGAAATTAAACTACGCTATTACAAGGCTTCGGGTATTTACATAGCCAAAAACAAACCCTTTGAAATTAAAGCGATAAATATAAATAAACGTCCTAATTAAACTATTACAAACTATAGGCAGTTACATCAATATGATAAATAATAAAAATAAAGCGCGCGAGAAAAATTAAGATAGGGAAGAAATTAGGGTTTTGACCCTTCTAACCTAATCAAAAGAAAAATGTTTTTTTATTTATTTATTATTTTTAAGAAAAAAAGATTAGGTTTTAAAATTAAATATACAAATATTAGTTTAATTAAATTAATTAATAAAAATAATTATGACCTATTTTTTATGTTTTGGTTATTTTTAGGAAAAAGAAAATATAATTAAATGAGAAATAAAAACCTATTTGTTCTAATTAATTTTAATTATGTACAAAAAGAAATTAAAGTTATCTTAAATTAACAAACCTAATTAAATTAATTAATTTTTTTAATAAAACTAAAATCTAGACCTAATTTATGAAAGGTAATATATTTATGATTTTTTTGTAATAAGAAAATAATTTAATTGGTTAGTAAAATAAAATAAATTAATTAAATAAAATAAAATAAATATATAAAAAAAAATAAAGAAGAGATATTGGGCCTGCAATTTAGGGGGTGCAAGAAGCAAAATTTTGGGCCCAAAGATGGAAGTCCATGCTGACTTCCTGGATCCAATGTGTTGTGTTGACTAGACTTCATGATGCACCTCCAGATGATGGCCATCAGATTTGGCCATCTGGAGATCTAAGGGCTAGATCTTGAGAGTCTATGGTAGTCCCTTAGTTTGTAAACGCGCTGGATCCTGAAAAGAAAAATATCATAGAGAAATTGGGGGACCTGGGATTCGAACCCAGGTCCTGAAGCATTATCCAACGTTGTACTTACCAACTGCGCCACTTGTTCTTTTTGTATATCAAATAAATAATAATGATAATATGGAAAACAAAGTGGGTTAGTGGAGATCAAAGAAAACGCGCGCCAGATTCAAATATGCCAATGGAAAGGTGACACGCATGCGTCTTCAACCTTGCACCGTTGGTAAAAGTGAAAAACTTTTAGCTACGGACATATGTCTGTTGCTATATTCCTGTCATTCCTCAAAATCAAGCATGGGTGAGATAAATCAAAACTAAATCCATGAATGGCTTCGTCTGGACCTGCTGAGTTCAATGATGGCCCTTTCATGGCCCAATTTTTCCTGTAAATAAAAATCCCAATTTGAAGCTAGAAACCCTAGCCATGGTGAAATCTTATACAGGGCACATAAATGAAATTAAACGATGCAGAAAGCTTGCAAATGTTCTATGGATCAACAATATATGATTAATTCATGCTAACAATGCCTAAATCATGGAATTTGATTTCAAGAAAAGTTAGGTATTGTGAGTGACTTACAACGCGATATAGGGTCTGGAAATGCTTGATTTCGATTGCTTTTGCTTGCTGGGAATCTCAGGAAGTGATTGAGATAGCTAGGATGCCTTGAGGATGCCTGGAACAATGAATTCGATCCAACACTTTTGTTATGATTTTTCAAGTTTGGTTTTCCTTGTTGCGCCTCCTTCTAACCTAGTTTTGGGCCTGCATGCACTCTATATGTATTGAGGAATAGATTAGGGTTGATAACTGATCTCGATCTTCCTCCATAAATGAATTGGATCTTGATTTGATACACCTTAAAAATCTTTCCAAAAATGGCCTAATTCAATCTTTTTGTACACACCATGCCTTGATACGAATTTGACCTGATGCTAGCTGGACATTAAGACCTGAATCATGTAAAAAATCTTTAGTTTTCAATACTTTGGATTTTATATGATTTATTTTGATTAAAATTGATTTAAATCAAATTAAAATCAAAATAAATAATAAAAAAATGATATTGACAAGTGGAAAGGGCTAGAGCTCGTGGACTATGTTGCCAACTCAAAACAAGTGAAAAAGATTGGGCCTATTTGGCAAAAATTGAAGTTTTAGGCATAGTTGACTTTTGGCAATTTTGCAAAAAAGGTCAACTTCACCAACGCATAACTTCCTCAATTTTGACTCTTTGGAGGTGTTCTTAGACTTTTTAGAAAGCTTGAGATTTCCTCTAAGCAACCCTTTTGTTATCATCTAAATTTGATATTCCATGCTCATGTATGAAGCTTTGGCAAAAAATGTGTTTTTGTTGACTTTTCAAAATGACCTATGATGTCCAAATTCATAACTTCTTGTGAGTGCATATTTTGAACTTGGGAGCTGAGGATTAATTGTAGGGAATTTCATCCTCTTCAAAATGAGCTTTGGATGGGTCATTTCTCTCAAAGTATGAGAAAGTTATGCTTGGTAAAAGTTAAGTTGACTTTTCCTGCAAAACCCTAATTTAGCAACTTTTGAGTCTTGATGAATTATGAGCAATCCTTGATGAATCATGATCAACCCTTGATCAAATGATGAAATATACTTCAAAATGAGGATGTTGACCAAAAATCTTGAAGTTTGACTGTATGTGGGCCACAGTTGACTTTTTCCCTAGCACGGTCGATTTTTGGGCCTTTGAGCAATTGACTGAGCAAACTTCCTCTGTAGGGATGGAAACTTGACATGGATGATCTTGAGAACATATTAGGACAATGTTGAGAATTTGGGATCACTTGGACTCAAGTGTCTTGATGCAACATGAAACCCTAATTTGAGGTAGACTGCCTTAGGAGAGAGCTTGTTTGGTAAATCCTTGGACTACCTTGAGCAACTTGAGTATCATTCTTGAAATGTTTTAAGAAATATGGGAGGGAAAATATTGGGGTACAACACAGGGGCACTAATTTGGCCCATGTTCTAGTAGATACTGGTTCATCATTGAACATGCTGCCCAAGAAGGCTCTGGACAGATTAGACTGCGAAGGTTTGACCCTGAAGCCCAGCAACATTGTAGTAAGGGCTTTTAATGGTTCGAAAAGAATGGTGCACGGGGAGGTGGACATCCCTATCAAAGTTGGTTCTCAGACCTTTTACTCCACCTTCTACGTGATGGATATCATACCATCTTATTATTTTTTGTTGGGTCGCCCTTGGATCCATGGGGCGGGAGCTGTCACGTCCACTCTGCATCAGATGATGAAGTACCCGATGAAAGGAAAAATCGTCACGGTACACGGTGAAGAAGAATACATGGTAAGTCACCTGAACTCTTTCAGGTATGTGGAAATGGATGGAGAGTTCATCGAGACTCCTTGTCAGAACTTTGAAGAGGTGCCTCAGACCATGGCTGCAACTGAGACTGTTACCAATCTGCCGAAGATCACCAGACCTCCCTTGAAAATGGACTCTCTCAAGGATGCCAAAGCAGTTATTGAAGAAGGTGAGTGTACCATTTGGGGCCAACTCCCTAAAATTCCATACAAATCTGATAAGTTTGGTTTGGGTTTCTCTTCAGGGGGTCAAAGGGCTGTTCGTCATGCTCGTGCTGGAGGACCTCCCCTACGCATCAACAACCATGGGGTCAATGCTTTAGAAGACAGTGATGGTGACTATGACATAGATAGCTGGATCTTCCCTATTACCAATGGTGGACCTAATAACTGGACGACAAAGGACTTTGTACCGATTACTTTTGTTCAGAAGTAATTATCTTTCTTTTTTCAGATATGTAATAATTAAACAATATAAACTCGATGGCCATGTGTCTCACCCGGGGCACAATGGTTTATTTATGAGGGTTATCATGTTTCAATCTCATATGTCATTAATAAACCATTGGACGTTTTGCATACAAATTTTGTGCTCTCTGTTTTTCTTTTCTGCTTTTTACTATTGTCAATACAGCTATGCTCTTACACACACTCACGTATCAAATTGAAGATCCATATCCATTATGGATCCCATTGATAATGGTTCTATTGTCATATATGACTTTGAAAGTCCGATCAACCAAGCCGAGGACGAAGGTGAGGAAGATTGTGAGGTACCCGAAGAGCTTTCCAGACTGTTACAGCAGGAAGAAAGGGCTATACAGCCTCATGAAGAGTCAGTTGAGACGGTGAACTTGGGCACAAAAGAGGACAGAAAAGAAGTCAAGATAGGTGCAAATTTGGAGCTTAGTGTCAAACAGCGGTTGATACAGATATTGCATGATTACGTCGAGATCTTTTCCTGGTCGTATGAAGACATGACAGGGCTAGACACTAATATTGTGGTTCATCATCTGCCGACTAAAGAAGATTGCCCTCCAATAAAGCAGAAGGTTCGTCGTACGTGCCTTGAAATATCAGAGAAGATCAAAGCAAAAGTGATGAAATAATTCAACATTGGGTTCTTAGCTGTCATCTCCTATCCGCAATGGGTTGCTAATGTGGTCCAGGTGCCTAAGAAGGACGACAAGGTATGGATGTGTATGGACTACAAAGATTTGAACAGGGCAAGCCCTAAGGATGACTTTCCACTTCCACACATTGACGCTCTGGTCGACATCACCGCACAACATAAGATCTTTTCCTTCATGGACGGTTCCTCTGGTTACAATCAGATCAAGATGGCACCCGAAGACATGGAGAAGACAACCTTCATCATGCAATGGGGCACTTTCTGTTACAAAGTGATGCCGTTTGGATTGAAGAACGCCGGGGAAACCTATCAGCGAGCCATGGTAGCTTTGTTCCATGACATGATTCACCATGAGATAGAGGTCTATGTTGATGACATCATAGCCAGGTCTCAAACTAAGGAAGATCACCTTGATCATCTACAAAAGATGTTTGATAGGTTGAAGACGTACAAGCTGAGGTTAAATCCGAACAAGTGCACCTTTGGGGTAAGGTCTAGTAAACTTCTAGGCTTAATTGTCAGTGACAAGGGTATTCAGGTAGACCCTGCAAAGGTGAAGGCTATAGAAGAGATTCCGGATCCTCACACTGAGAAGGAGGTTAGAGGTTTCTTGGGACGCCTAAATTACATTGTCAGGTTCATTTCCCATCTAACTGCTACTTGTGAGCCAATCTTCAAACTCCTGAAGAAAGATCAAGTGGTAAAATGGAATGAAGAATGCCAGTCTGCCTTTGAGAGAATCAAGGAATATCTTCAAGAGCCTCCAATTATGATGCCGCCGATTGAAGGAAGACCTTTGATAATGTACTTAATAGTGCTAGATAATTCAATGGGGTGTGTGTTGGGGCAGCATGACGATTTTGATCGAAAAGAGCATGCAATATACTACCTTAGCAAAAAGTTTACCGACTGTGAAACAAGATACTCACTGCTCGAGAAAACTTGTTGCACTTTGGCATGGGCTTCTCGCCGACTAAGACAGTATATGTTGACCCACACTACTTTGTTGATATCTAAGATGGATCCGATCAAGTACATCTTCGAGAAGCCCGCTCTCTCCGGAAGAATAGCAAGATGGAAAATGATCCTGACCGAATACGACATCTAATACACGACCCAGAAAGCAATCAAGGGAAGTGTATTGGCTGATCATTTGGCTCATCAAGCTGTGGATGACTACCAATCCATGAAATTTGAATTCCCGGATGAGAACATTATGTTAGTGGCTGACTGTGAAGAACCTGGACCGGATGAAGGACCTGAGAAAGGATCCCGATGGACTATGGTTTTTGATGGAGCTTCCAACGCACTTGGCAATGGTATTGGTGCTGTAATCATATCTCCCGAGGGCTATCATACTCCTTTCAACACCAAATTATGTTTCAACTGCACCAACAATATGGCTGAGTATGAAGCATGCATCATGGGTCTCAAAGCTGATATTGACCTAAGGATCAAGTTCTTGAGCGTTTTCGGGGATTCAACCTTAGTAATAAGTCAAATCAAAGGAGAGTGGGACACGAAACACCCTAATCTCATCCCTTACAAAGAACATGTGCAGACATTGCTTCCACACTTTGAAGAAGTCACCTTTTGAACATTTTCCACGAGAAGAGATTCAGTTAGAGGATGTGCTAGCTACCATGTCATCTATGTTCAAGGTCAGGTGGGATAACGAAGCTCCTCATATCACTATTGAGAGATTGGATGAACTAGCATACTGCTATGAGATTGATACTGAAGAAGTAGCAGACAAACCTTAGTTCCATGAAGTGAAAAAATACCTCGAGGCTCAAGAATATCCTGAGGGGGAATCTGTCAATGATAAGAAGTTTCTGAGAAGGTTCTTCGCAAAATTCTTCCTCAGTAATGGAATCCTCTACAAGCACAACCATGACTCTAATTTATTTCGGTGTATAGACAAGAGCGAAGCGGAGAGGATTATGGCAGATTTTACACGAAGGTACCTTTGGCACCCACTCTAGTGGACACACCATGGCTAAAAAGATCCTGCGAGAAGGGTACTATTGGTCCACTATGGAAGCAGACTTTTATCAGCATTCCTGAACTTGTCACAAATGTCAGATTTATGCTGATAAGGTACATGTACCTCCGGTTCCCTTGAATGTCTTGACGGCTCCCTGGCCATTTGTAATGTGGGGCATTAACATGATCGGAGAGATTAGACCCACCGCTTCCAATGGGCATCGCTTCATCCTAGTGGCCATTGATTACTTCATGAAGTGGGTTGAGGCTGCCTCTTTTGCTACTATTACCAAGAATGTTATGGCGCGGTTTATAAAGCCTAACCTTATCTGTCGGTATGGTGTCCCAGAAAGAATCATCACAGGTAATAGTACAAATCTCAACAATACGATGATCACCGAACTCTGTAAACAATTCAAGATCCAACATCATAATTCTTCCCCTTATCGGCCGAAGATGAATGGCATTATGGAAGCTGCTAACAAGAACATTAAGAAAATCATACAGAAGATGACGGTGACATACAAAGACTGGAATGAGATGTTACCATTTGCTCTTCATGGTTACCGCACCTTAGCACGTACGTCAATGGGGGCAACACCTTGTTCTTTGGTGTATGGTATAGAAGTTGTCCTACCTATTGAGGTCCAGATCCCTTCTTTGAGAATCATGAAGGTTGCAGGTTTGAATGAAGAGGATTGGATCCAGACTCCACTTGATCAACTGAATCTGATTGATGAGAAAAAGCTTACTGCTGTCTATCATGGTCAGATATACTAAAAGCGTATGATCATGGCTTTTAACAAGAAGTCCAGACGTCAGGTATATCAAGTGGGTGATCTAGTAATCAAATGCATCATACTGCTACAAGGTGATTCCAGGGGCAAATGGACTCCCACATATGAAGGGCCATTTGTAATCAAAAGCATATTTTCTGGTGGAGCCATGATTCTAACCACCATGGATGGTGACGACCTTCCTCACCATGTGAATGCGGACATAGTGAAAATATACTACACATAAATAATGACCGGCTAGGTTGACTGGCCTAGGCAAAAATAAGGGCATCACGGTGAACCAAAAGGGTTCGGGAAAAAATTAGGGATATAAATACAAAAATCTGTACACCTGGCAAGTTGAAAACCTGAAAAGGCGGCTTGGGCAAAAAAGGGTATTCCGGTGGACCAAAAATCCGAAAGGGTGGTCCAGGCAAAAGTTAGGGATTTAAAGCGTACAAATATGTCCCATTGGATCACCTTGCAACCAGACTTCAATATCAACTATCAAGTTCAAACGATACCAATCAATCCAATCAGCTTCAGACAAGTAGCAAAGTGATGAGACGCTCAAGGACATAAGGGCAATAGCAGAATTGAAACTCAATGGGATTATTACACACAATTGTTTTCTCTTTGTACCCTGTTTTGTATAGTTTTCATTGTCACGACGACGGTCTCCTACTAGAACGTCAGTCTCTTTGTACAAAAATGCCTGTTATAGGCGAACTTCAAAAATCAATGCAAATCACTTATTTGAAAGTACAAAACTATCTGTTTTCTATTTTTCTGTTTTGTTTTGCAAAAATGTTCAGTGATTATTTTCGATATATGCATTTGAATATGATTACTGTTTACAAATACTTGCATATGAAATAGGAAGATAGTTGCTAATGACTTTAAGAAACGGGGTAAAGTCTAAAAAACCATTTGTAGTCCCGACAGTTACTCTTTCTAGCAGGAACAGGGGCATCCTCCTGTCACATCCTCAGCATACATCCTAGTGATGCTTATGTCCCCGCAGAGTAAAAAAAACCAAAGTCCTTACCTTTGCCTCCCCAAGAAGGAATGACCTCCTCCGTCCAAGAGAGATGAAATCCATGTTCCCCAACTAAGTTTTTATAATCTTGAACAATTTATTTCTCTAGCTGTGGAAGTTTATCCCCCAACATAGTTTATTTCTCTATATTGATAAAATCTTCCGACAGAGCATCCTTCCCCTACAGAGTCCTTCTCAAGCAGGAATCAAGATCCCCGACAGAATATCCTCAAACGGAAAGGAAATCCCCGGCAAATCATCTTCGTTCATCATCCCCAACGGAAATAAAAGAATCACTTTCCTCATCTACTGAACAACAGTCCGGAATTCATCTTCCCAGTACTCTCCAACAACAATCAGGGATTTATTTTCCAAGACTAGGAAATATCGCAACCGCATCCCATATTCATACATCATGGCATGCGCATATATATTGCATACAATATAATCTCATTTATTTTGAGAACATTATTACACAATGCACTTCATACATCATGATATTGCATATGACTAACTCTTTACCTTTTCAGGAAAGATCAAATTAATAAACATCATTGACTACTTATATGACCTGGTAGTCTTCTCAAAAGCTACGTCGGACGAAGGGCTATTTCAACATTTTCATCAGAAAGATAATCCAAGACCTTTTTCTGGTTCAGTTAAATCGACACTAAGATTTTTCTGATTTCCATTCCAGCTAAAGTTAATTCAAGACCCTCCTCTGGTTCAGTTAAATCGATACTAAGATTTTCCTGATTTCTATTCCAGTCGAAGATAATCCAAGACATATCCCTTGTTTAGTTAAATAGACACTAAGACTTTTCTGATTTCTATTCCAGTTAAAGATAATTCAATACCTTCCTCTGGTTCAGTTAAATCGATAATAAGATTTTTCTGATTTCTATTCCAGTTGAAGATAATTCAAGACATTTCTCTGGTTCAGTTAAATCGACACTAAGATTTTTCTGATTTCTATTCCAGTTGAAGATGATTCAAGACATTTCTGTGGTTCATTTAAATTGACACTAAGATTTTTCTGATTTCTATTCCAGTTAAAGTTAACTCGAGACCCTTCTTTGGTTCAGTTAAATCGACACTAAGATTTTTTTGATTTTTATTCCAGTTAAGACAACTCAATACATTCCTCTTGTTCAGTTAAATCGATACTAAGATTTTTCTGATTGTTATCCAGTTAAAGAAACTCTAAAGCCTGGAGTCCGACCAGATAGCAGTTAATTTCATGTTCCCCCAGTAAGTCGTTGTGAAGCCTGTAATACGACCAGATAGCAGTCAATATTATTATCCTTAGCAAGTTACTGTGAAGCCTGGATCTTGACCAGATAGTAGTACACTTCCGTCTCTCCAATCAAGAGATGACTCCCCAGTAGAGTAATGGACAACTAAAGATCCCGAACTCTATTTCCCAAAATAGAGACCAACATTCCTCAGCAGAGTCCTCCTCAACAACAAGAATAGGAATCCCCATAAAGGAATATCTCATGAAATCAAAATTGTCCTCTAGATGGCATCTATAAGCCCATCTCCGATGACTCTCCTTCGTATTCTCTGGATGTCATATTTAAGCCCATCTCCGATAATCTTCCGTCATCTTCTCCAAATGGCATCTATAAACCTATTCCCAATATTATCTACACAATCAAGTATCATTTCAGGCGAGTGCAAATTTCTGGGCACTCTAGTGTTCAATCATCTTCCACCTTCAGATCACGAAAGGCAGACCAACCAATCTACATCCTCAGGTTTAAGAATATTGAACAGGGGAAGCTGTTGTACCCCAACATTTTCCCTCTCATTTTACTCCAGACATGTCCATTAAGGTCCCCAACTTGCCCTAAGATGACTAAGAATTGACCAGACAAATTCTCCTCATAAGGCAATAAACCTCAAACTAGGGTTTCAATTTTCATCAATATGGTTGAGCTCTAAGGGTATAAAATGTTTTACATGGCCCTAATATGTCCTCAAGATTATCCATGCCAAATTTCATGCCTTGCACAACAAGTTTGCTCAATCAACTGCTCAAATGCCTAAAAATCAATTGTACTAGGTCAAAAGTCAAATGTGGCCTATATACAATCAAACTTCAAGATTTTTGGTCAACATTAACATTTTTAAGTAATATACATCATTTGATCAAGGTTTGATCATGATTCCTCAAGAAATGCTCCTAACTCATCAAAAGTTAAAAATGGCAAATTAGGGTTTCTATAGGAAAAGTCAACCAAACTTTGACTAGGCATAACTTTCTCATACTTTATCAGAAATTTTTCCACCAAATCCCATCTTGAAGAGAATCCAATTCCCTACAACTTCTCTTCAGCTCTCAAGATCAATAAATGCCCCAGTTAAAAGATGCAAGCTCAGACATTATAGGTCCTTTCAAAATGTCAACAAAAATACCTTTTGGGTCAAAGCTCCTTACATGAGCATGGAAGATCCAATTGAAATGAAACCAAAAGAGTTGTTTAGAGGACATCCTAAGCTCTCTAAAAAGTCCAAGAACACCCTCTTAGGGTTAAAAATGAGAGAGATATGCATTGCTAAAGTTGACCAATTTTTGGATAAATGCATGAAGCCAATATTGACCAAACTTGAATTTTTTCCAAATGGGCCCATCTTCTCATGCTTGAAACTTGTTTCTAACATGGACCACGACCTCTGAGCTCAGTCGTACATTATTTTATTATTTATACTATTTATTTTGATTTTTTATCCGTTAAAATGGAAAATTAAATAAATAAATAAAAGAAATAATGGAAGATATGATTTGGAATCTTTTTCTCATCAAATAATGGATAAAATATGCTGGCATATCAAGGGAAGCTTGTGGAGAAAACAAAGATTGAATTTGTTCTAAAAAAGCCAAAAAATCACATAATTGAAAGAAGATTTTTTTCTCATCAAAGCATGGATATTCTTCCATATTTGTTACCCTAATTTGGTCCCATATATATGCACAACAACTCCAGACCCAAGGGACATGCGCAACTGCCTCTAAAACAACCCTAAAGAATTTCAAAAAAATTCAAAGAGAAGGTGCAACTTGTATTGTACGATCCAACCATTCTCCATCAAGTCCAAGCACTCCATCACACTCCTGAAGGTCCCTGGAGTCCATCCCTATCAATCTCCAATCTTGTAACACTTCCAAACGCCCATACCACACATCACCAGATTGGTATTTTTCTTGAATTCAAAAATATTGCATACTCTGATATAAATCGTTTCTATGTTTATATCCATGTTTGCACTGATGATTGTGAATGTTTAGAGCCATCGCATGGTTAGTTTGACGCAGGGATGAAGCTTTGCCATTGTTAGGGCAAAGCTTCATACGAGCTACGTATCTCACTGTACATGGACTTTCAGACCCAACGGAAACCACCACTGGATTCGAAGCCTATGATTTAGGGGGGGTAGGACAAATTTCTGGTCCGGAATCATGCTATTTCGCAGGTTGGAGATTTGAGGTCGTCGGAGACGATGGTGGTCAACCATCATGAGGGGTGGTTTTACCCTCCCTGCGTTGGCGTGGATGGAAAACTTTCTTTGATTGGTTCATTTAAAATCCAAGGTCCCACTGAAGATGTGCGCGTTGACAACTCAACAATAATGTAGATTTAATATTATAGTGTTTTGTTTTGATTATATTAACGAATGTGCAGTATGGTCCAGTGGCAAGAACAAAGGGTGTTAAGGCATTACGTGTGTGGGAGGTCAAGGGTTAGACCCTTGCCTCCTGCATATTATTTTTCTGATTTGTGCATGCAGATCCAATACTCTAAGTCTCAGCGTGTCTACCATGCGCTATTATCTCCATACCATAGGATCTCATCAAGACCATATCAATAGTCCAGATCCAGACGTCCACGGTAAGCCCTCAGGGAAGGGCAGTATGGGATCACACGCAGGAGTATAGGCCAACAGATCTGGGCCTAGCATATTCTAGCCAGCACCCCCCAATTTGGTTCTCACTCCAGGCCCATTTCTTTTTTTAATTCTCTTGAGTCTTTTTTTAATTAGTTTATATTTTTTAAAATTCATTTTTTATTATCATAAAATCAACAAAAAATCACAAAAAATAGGTTTAGGTTTTTTAATTAAAATTAATTCTTGCAAATTAATTTAATTTAATTGATTTTAGCTGGTTTTCTTTAATTTAAAATTAATTAGAAATTAGGTTAAATCTCAATTTTTTTTCATAAAATACCAAAAAATATTTATATTAAGCAGTTAGATTTTTAGGGTTTTAAACTTGTTCCCGTCTTAATCTCCACGCACTTATGATTTTCGGGTTTATCATTTTTTTAAATTTATTTTAACTGTTTCCCGGATTGTAATAGCCCTAATTAGGATTTTTTTACTTTCTGCACTTTACATTTGAGTCAGATATAATTGTAATTACTCCGAAGCCTTGTAATAGCTGTAGGTTTCAATTTCTGTACTATATTATATGCCTGTATATAAACTGCTAGTAAATTAGGCGTGTATGGCAAGAACTAACCAATCAATCTTAGATCACTAACATCAAGATAAAGATACCTAAAAAAAGCACAGTATTGCACACTTGCACCCCTAGGGTATCTCCCACTTTGGTTGCCTTTGAAAATGGTCATGTCTCTCGAACGTAGGGATACTCTTAGCAAAGACCCTCAGTTTAAAGTCGTCATAAAGATCATAGTCCCTCAATGTCCCTCGAGTTGCCTACGAGAAATGATCTTGTCCCTCGATGTTGCCTACGAATATATGATGATAGTCCCTTCGAACTACTAAGGTATCTCTACATGGTGCTTTCAATGACCATAAACATCCCTTTTGATAGTCCCTCAAACATCCGACGATAAGGCTACATACTTACTAATAGTAGGATAGCACTATCTAAAGGAAAGGAGGAAAAGAACACTTTTTTCGAGTAGGTAGATAGCTGTTAAGTACTTGCTCAAATCTAATTCATTTTCACACCACACTTTCAAAATCTTTTCAAAAACGCTTTATCACACTCTTGAGGACTGATACAAGAGTTATCATAAAGCAAATAAAACTTTTCAAAACACACAAACACGAAATCAGTTTTCAAAATGAGCAAGTACTTAAGAGCCCATGGAAAACCACGGATGGAAAGGGTGCTAATACCTTTCCTTTCCATAATCTACCCCCCATACTCAAAATATAGAAAAAGGTCTTTTTTTAATTCTTTTCACCCTTTCATTTGTTGGATAAAAGAAAAGTCGGTGGCGACTCTTGCTTACCGCAACATTTGCAAATACAAAATGCAAACCAGTATAAACAGTCGGTTCTACCACCGTATCACATTGTGATTTCTTGTTTGGATTAATTTTCCATAATCTATATTTGTTTAACTAATTTAAGAAAGGTGGTATCTTTTAGAATTTCAAAGAAGGTTTCCCATCCTTGCAAGGAAACATCTAATTAAAGAGCATAACCATTTTCCTTGAGATTTCCAAAGTTCACAATTAATTCAGATAGAACTAGTAGCTGAGATGTAGGAATGGAACATTAAAGTTAAGGAAAGTCGATATCCATTTGCTCTGGATGAGATGATGTGCCATCAGTTGATTTTTGAGAAGCCATTGATGATGATGAACGGACTTGAACCCAGACGGAAATTTTTTAGGGTTTTAAGGAGTTGGGGCTAAAAGTAGCGAGAGTGTAGGAAGTGGAGTGAGATTTGGGTGAGAGGTGAAGTGAGTGAGTATTTGAATTTGTATTGATTATCAAAACTTTGAGTAGAGCAAAAATCTGACAAGGGGTAAGGCAAACAGATTTTTCACCTAGTCTCAGGATTATCTCACTTCTCAACGAATCACATCAATCATCAGGCGTGTTTCAAAAGACAATCCATTTAATGCATTTAGATTTTTCAATTTTCAAGGGATAGACTTGATTTAAAACTAATATAGTTTCTTCCTTGAGCACTTCTAATTATTTGAAAATATTAAAAGTTCTTTATACTAGATGTAAAAAGATTTTAGTTAATTTTAATTACTATTTATTTTTACTAATATTTGAAAGAAAAATGACAAAAAGAAAATACTCTATCAGAAGACATGTAAGTTCTAACCCGGCATATCCTGCTCGTGAAGATTTTACCTTCATCATTGAGCTTGTTTCTGATCAGCCATTTTGTTGAGCACTTCTTGTATTTCACATTCTTTGTCCCATAAACGGTTCTTCAGAAATGGTAGCCTTTGCCTGAACTTATGTAGAGGAGTCTTATCATCAGAAGTTTCTTGAAGAGCATCTTAGAATTCTCTTACTTCTTGAACTTTAGCAGCAACTCCATTACTTCTGAGATTAGGCACACTGGCTTAACTCCCATATCAAAATAGATTCTGAATATCCATTAATTTTACTGGTGATTCTGAACATGTTTGCTGGGAAAAATATTCTTCTGAGTGCTATGGACAAATATACTGAACTTTCAGCAGATTCTTCTTTAGACTTTTGAAGCAACTATCTTTTAGAAGCTTTTGCCTTCTTCCAAGATTTTGACAGATCTACTCAAGATGATGTTGATTTGATCCATAATTGCTTGCAGCAATTGTCATTTGGATGACAACTTCAGTTGATGATCTGTAGTACTTGAACATTGATCTTTACTTCTGATGGATAACTTCTGATGTTGAGAAGATGAATTCCTTTTCCATTAGGTAGTTGACTCTTCATAATTCTGAGAACTTGTTTCCAGAGATTCAGTCTTCATTTATGATTCCTATTCATGATTTTGATATCTTACAAAGAAGCATTTTAAAAAGAAAACCTTTCAATCATTTGAGTAAATAGTATCCAATTTTTTTTCTCTTGTTGTATCTCTCTACACAGTTAAGTGCTTGATTCTTGAATCAATAACATAGTCGGGCTCTGATACCAATTGAAGGTAGAGAAAACACAAGAAAGGGGGGGGGGGGGGGTGAATTGGGTTTTAAGAAAACATTCCCCTTTAGAAATTCTAATCACTCAAATGATAAAAGCTATAAAGACAATGAAGAATAAAGAACACAAGTGATTTATCCAGGTTCGCCTTAACAAGGTTAATCTTGTCCACCCCTCAAGGTGATTTACCTTTAACAAGGACTTAATCCACTATAACTAAACTAATTACAAATGCATGGGCAACCATCGGTGACTAACAGACAATGACACATTCAGTGATCCAACTTAACAGATATAACATTCATTGACCCAATAGAATCATATCACTTAAGATCTCCCATCAGGGTTTTCCTCAATGACTCACAGCCATTATCTTCTTGAGATCAGACCTTCACTCGGTCACTCAAGGAACCTTTCAATGATATGTTCAGTGATCCGACTTAATGGATATAATAATCATTGATCCAATAGAATTGAATTACTTAAGATCTCCTATCAGGATTTTCTATAATGACCCGTAGCCACTGTCTTCTTGAGATTAGACCTTCATTTAGTCACTCAAAGAACCTTTCAATGATATGTTCAGTGATCCGGTTAACAAATATAACAATCATTGATCCAACAGAAGATCACTTAAGATCTCCTATTAGGATTTTCTACAATGACCCGCAACCACTGTCTTCTTGAGATTAAACATTCACTTGGTCACTCAAGGAATCAATCAGTAACGGTTGATAAGGTTTTGTGTTTACATGATTGCTTCTTCTAAATAAATTACACAAGTGATTTAAGCGCATATTGTTTAATACATTTTCGAGCAACAACTCTTGTGTTAAAACAATTTATATGAAGAGATTAGAACTATAACACAATACGAGCAACAACTCTTGTGTAAATTACAATGTTCAATCAAGATGTATTTGATCAGAAGTTGGGTAGCATCTTGTAGTGTTCTTCTTCTTCATATTCTTGTTGAGTAAGTTACGAGCAACAACTCCTTGCTTCTTTTGAGATCTACCAAGATATATATGATGATAGTTTGTGTAGCATATTGTAGATTTCTTCTTCTTTATCTTTCTTTATTTTCTATCATTTATGTGTAGTGGTCTTCAGCATGTTTAGCATTGTAGCTTTGATAATTTCATCATCCACGACTTTTCAGCTTAATGGCCAAGAGCACTTTACTTAAAATCTTTGATATTCTTTTATAGCTTTGAGAGATAGAGAGTGAGAGATGTTGTTAGGATTAAAAAATCCTTTCCTGCATCAATAGTTAGTTCCTAACAAATAGAATAAGGTGTAAGAGTCTAGACAGTACATAATGATACTATTCATTGTTCGTCACTTTACAACGTTTAACTTTAACCTTATATTCAATAGATGTTTTTCTACTTAGCTTGTAGACATAGATCCGTTAAGGGTAGAAAGATAATATGGAATACATTTGGTTGTTCCCAACTGTCATAATGCGAGTGGTTGATAATACAGTGTGAAAGGAATGTCCTTACGCCACCCTAGAGGATAAAGGTCACAAAGCACTTTTTGTACCTTTTGTACACCGTCACACGTTAACCATTTTAAGTTTCTTCTAAACTTCATAGGCTTCGGATAATTTGAATGTTTGAAGCTTTTTGTAGAAGAAACACTCTTAAATCTTAGAACCTAAGTCTTGGAGTCTTCAGAACTTATCCCATCCAAACCTTGTCTTCAAAGTCTTCAGCACTTGGTCACAAGAACTTGTTTTTCTTCAGATCATCAGAAACTGTTTAGCAGAAACTCGTCTTGATAATATTCAAAACTTAGAACACACAGAAGCAAAGTTTTACAAGGTCTCCAAAGCTTAACCATAAATCACGATCAAAACCTCTTGTACTAATGTTCCTAAGAACCGTTTTATAAGACGGATTCCAGAATCTTGACTTCAACTGTAACACGTAACCAAATGTTTTCTTCTAGTAGTGTTTATGTTCAAAACCTGATGACGTCACACGCCTTGATACCAGAGTTAGAACATTACAGCAGCAACTACACACTAGAATAAAACCATTAGAGTATAAAATTTTCTTTATGATATCATGTAAAATTATCATCAAAATCTTAAGGCCAGTTGTAGAAACACTTATTGTTCTTACATCTTCTTCCTCCAAATGCTCTAAGTATTTTTTGTCCTCTTAGCCTCTTACCTCTATTTTCCCCAACTATTGTTTCTACATTCTGACCAAAGACTCTTTAAACCTAGGTTACCTCTTAATTTATATAAGTAGGGTATATTCTAATTAAAATTATTATTCTCTCTCTCACTTACAATTATTCTTACTTCTTCCTCCCTCTAATTCTATTAATTCTCAAACATGGCACAACTCCTCATATTTATCATTTTAATTAAATAAACCTGCAAAATTTACTATTATTTTAATTATTTAAAATTCCAAATAAATTCTGAACAGTTCTAATCAACTCTACCACTTTCAGCTTACTCTCTACACCTCTACCTCTATAACATACACCCCTAAGGATTGTATTTAATTAATTACAACAACACAACAATTAAATAAATCATACAAAAGTCACAAATAAATTAATTAAAATAACTTAATCGAAAACAGGGTGTTACAGGGAACACAATAAATGGTTGAGTGCCATGACCCTTAACATGTTTAACCAACATTTGCCATATTCCAAGGTAGAATAAGTTCCTACCTGGTACAGAAAACCAGTGATGCAACAGTAGATTGCTTCTGATTGTAGACTTAGCATATTACCAAAACCATATTCATTAATAACATGAACATTGGGAAGACTAATGCCAATGGCATCTTTCCCAATAAATAACTTACAATTGAAATTCAACAACCAAGGAGTAATACCATTATTCTTAACCAGATATTAATTTATCAACTTAGGATAACTAGATCCAACATTAAGCATTTTCTTCAACAACTGATCATAATTAAAAAAGCTCTATAATTTCATTATACTCCAGTGCTTCGACATATTTTTTATCTAGAGTCATTTTACTATTGTAAGCAAAATTCCATTTGACTATACTTTATTCAGAATGAAAAGGAATAAATGGAGAGTTCTTGGGAAGCTTCTTTTCTTCAATAGACATTTTAACATTTATAACTCCTTTTACATCATGTTCATTAATCTTCACCTTCTATTTACCTTGAACTCTGGGCTCTTCATTTTGAGGGTTTTGATCCCTCGGGTCTTTAGTAGAGCCATGGCCTTTATTCAAGATACCATTTAGGTACGTATTAAATATATGTATATCAATAGTTGATTTAGTAGTGGGTTCATTAAGAGGTTCGACAAATGGTTCAACATGATGTTCAACAGGTGGCCCCACTGTCTTTATTCCAAGAATCAATAAGCTTATCAACATGAGCATGCATAAAGGTATCTTTATCAAAGGGACTTACCATTTCAGTTGCCTTATTCTTATTGAAGTCAACATTCTTTGCTCTTGTGTTTAGAAAATAAACGGGTACAATCATCTTAAGAGGTACAACATTGAGTACCCCATCTTGTTCATCAAGCTTGGCAACTTGATCATCTTTCCTATGAGTTGGAAACTTTGTCACCAACATATCATACAGGTTATATGGCACATTCTGGTTGACACCTTCCATATTCAAGTACTTATTGAGGAAGTCATTTTTCACATCCATTTGATAAAGTGCGAATGTAAGGCTACAAGACAAACCCAGAAACATTGTGATGGCTTCAAGATGAGCAATAGAAGTAGAAGCTTCATCAAAGTCAACCCTTTGATTTAAGCATAGTCTTATGCTAAAAGTTATACCTTCTTTCTAGTAACAATCTCATTACTTTTATTGTTCATAGGTACCTCTATGTCGTTCAAGTTGTCATTAACATCTTCCTCCATATCTTCTACCGCATGAACCTTCTTTCCTTTTGATGCAGATTATATTTTCTTATTATTGTTATTAACAAAATCAAATGGGCTGCAACAATATCAACCTCAACTTCTTCATGGACATGATCATTATTACTCATATAATTGCCAATGATCTTTTAAGGGTTGTTGGTAAAAATTTTCTCATCCTCCTTTTCAACATTATACTCAGGGTTCACATTATCATTCTCCTTATGAATTAGAGACTTTATTTCCAATATGTCAGACTGGATGTCCAACACATCTTTATCAATATCTTGATCCCTCAGATTGGTTTCTCGGGTCTCATCAACAACAATATTTTGAAGGAGAGAATGGTTTCTTACAGGCCAATGCATGAGTGGAACATCAAGAATGTTTTCACCACCAGCCAAATCAGATTCATCAAAATATGGAATTTTATGGAGAACAATGTCTCAGACATGTTTCCTGACATACAACTTATAAAAAAAATTTAGCAGACTAACAAGAACAGAAATTTCAACTTCACCAAACACAATATCATGTTTTTGAATAGTTAAAATTCCAAAAATATGAAAAGGAACCCCAAAAGGAAGAATTGTGCCATAATCACTAATCTTTTTTAGCGTTTTCTTCTAAACCACCATTGTTTGTTCAATGTTGGGAAGACCTTTGGCCTGACCATTGGCCCTTCCTTTAATGACAACTCATTTCACGAGTCTTATAAAGTCCATAAATGTTAATTTAGAAACATGAGTAAGATGTTGAAACGTCTTATATGACATCTTAGTTTGTTTCCCAACTTGACAAACGTCATAAATTTTACCTTCTTCAATTTTGAGACCAGACATACAAAAGACAACTTTCTTTACAACAAAGTTCCTCATAATATCATGCTTCTCGTGCCATAACTTAGTTTTTGTATCTAACATTGTGCATTCTATTTTCTGAATAGGAGTAACACACATATTCTTTGAATTGGATGGCTCACCAGTATATATAACACATTTCATATCTTTGACAACATTGTTTGCTTGATTAGATTTACCTTCTTCATTTATATCATCATTAGTAACATTGTATATTTTTCTTTGTTTCCTTAGAAAACTTGAGCATTCAACTTAAATATGTCTAAAGACTCTGCATTTAAGACATTGGATATCTTTGCCTCTATAAGAATAATTGAGAATTTTTTCACCATCTTTTCCCTTATACTGAAATTTACACCTATTAAAATTGTGATGATCATTGTCCTTGACATTGATAGGGACATTATTCCCATATCTCTTGTCCACTCTTCTCACGGACTTTCTCAAGATCTTAGCAAACTTGAGATTTTCTTCTATATCATATTCTACTTGGTCTTCACAATTTTCATAATTGTATTTGGCTAAAATCTTTGAAGTATTCTTAGCACCATAAAGAATCTTTGGTCGATGAAATGCTTCTCCTTCTTTGAAATTCTCCATCTTGAACAAAATAAGAACCATGGAACCAATCCAAACAGAAAAGAGTTTCTGCTTTGATGCCAATCGAAATTATGTTCTTCAAATGGACAGATTCAAACACAATGTATGGCACAATATTTATGACAATGTACTTATGTAACAAACAGAATAATGGAAGAATAAAAATAACATAGGAATTTTAATCCAGCTCGATGCAATATCACCTAAGTATGGAGGGAATTCAACCCAAGAAAAGAAATTCACTCTTAATAGTAAATTTAAAAATAGACTTAGATGAACAAACCTTGTTCAGTGCCTCTCTTTATAATGCTACCCCTGAATTTCTATTAAGGACTCCTGATAGAACGACTCCATTCCCAATAGTTAGAAAGACAAATGGGCTTACTCTTAACTCTCCCGGTTCAAGGCCATTTTAATAATACTACTTGTAAAGATTCGTTCAGGCTCCCGTGAATAAGATACCCCTTTAACTTTTACTCAAACACTCTCCTTGTGTTCGAACAATTACAATATGATTAAAAATAGGGAACAACTAAACTCACACAAATTCTATGTTCTCAAGCTTATAGAATTAGTATATAGGAATAGAGTATTACATCAAAAACTCAAAGACAAGACAAAAATAAAACTCTCTTATAGAGTATATTTTTATCTAAAGTTATAAGTATTCATAAAGGAGATGAACACCTTATATAACAAAAAAATTCCATCTCCAAAAGCCCATAAGGATTTAGGCCATGAATTTTGTTAGACTTCTAAAAAAGCACATGAGATCAATCTTCAATAATGATGATATCCAATCTTGATTGATCACCTTAAATAGATCTGAATCTCTTGATTAATCTTGTTATATTTTATTTAGATCATATTCTCCAAAAACACACATAATCAATCAAATCTTTATTAGGAATATTAAGATCCATGATTAATACAAATTAAGCATTCCACGTGAAATCTTGCTAAAATAAGATCTTTTCCAAATCCAAGATTAAGATAGCACACTTATATCTATGATATAACTGAAAAAGAAACAAATTATAAAAGAACAAGATAATTTAAATTTATCTTACTCTCTATTGTACCCCAAAATTTTCCCTCCCATCTTTACTCAAAACATACTCCTAGAGGTCCTCAATTGCTCAAGGTTGACTAAGGATTGACCAGACAAATCCTCCTCCTAAGACAATGAGCCTCAAACTAGGGTTTCACTCCTCATCAAGATGTTTGAGTTCCAAGGGTCCTAAATGACTTACATTTCCCTAATATGTTCTCAAGATCATCCATGCCAAGTTTCATGCATTGCACAAGGAGTTTGCTCAGTCAACTGCTCAGATGCCTGAAAATCAACTATACTAGGTCAAAAGTCAACTGTGGCCCACATACAGTCAAATTTCAATATTTTTGGTCAACATCAACATTTTGAAGTTATATCCATCATTTTATCAAGGGTTAATCATGATTCCTCAAGGAATGCTCCCAAATTCATCAAAACTCAAAAGTTGCTAAATTAGGGTTTCTATAGAAAAAGTCAACCAAACTTTGACTAGGCATAACTCTCTCATACTTTATCAAAAATTTCTCATCCAAGGCTCATTTTGAATAGAATCCAATTCCCTACAATTCATCTTTAGCCCTCAAGTTCAAGAAATGCACTCATGAAAAGATATAAATCCACACATTATAGGTCATTTCAAAAAGTCAACAAAAACACCTTTTGGGTCAAAGATTCTTACATGAACATGGAAGATCCAATTGAGATGAAACTAAAAAGGTTGTTTATAGAACATCCTAAGCTTTCTAAAAAGTCCAAGAACACCCTCTTAGGGTTAAAAATGTGAGAGATATGCATTGCTAAAGTTGACCAATTTTTGGAAATGTGCATGAAGTCACCATTGATCAAAATGACTTTTTTTTTTCAAATGGGCCCATCTTTTCATGCTTGAAATTTATTTCTAACATAGCCCACGACCTTTGAGCTCATTCATACATTATTATTCTATTTATATTATTTATTTTGAGATTTTATCTATTAAAAATGCAAAATTAAATAAATAAATAAAAGGAATAATGTAAGATTTGATTTCAAATCTTCTTCTCATCAAATAATGGGCAAGATGTGCTGGCATATCAAGGCAAACTTGTGGAGAAAGAGCAAGATTTGATTTGGTCCAAATATGCAAAAATCATATTATTGAAAGAAATTATTTTCTCAATGAAAGCAAAGATTTCTTCCAATTTTGTTAACCTAATATGATTCACTATATATGCATGGCTATTCAAAAGCACAAGGACACAGATACGCATCCCTAAGTACTCATACCAAAATTGAAAAAATAATTGAAAATCGTGAAATTCCAAAGTGCAACTCCCAGCCTCTTTTAGTCTAACCTAAGCCTTCAATCCATGCCTAGAGATTCTCAGGAGTCTATCCATGTCCAGATCCAGGCTTGCAGCACCCTCAAATGCCCAGATCAAGAGTCACCGGATTGGTAAATTTCTCAAGCTTCAAACTTTTATTTCATGGCATGTAAATGAGATCTTTGCATATATTTGTGTTTAATATCGTATTTTCAAGAGTTTTGAACCATTACCAGCAAACATGCACGCCAGAACAACAACATGCCATTGTTAGGGCAAAAAGGTCTTCCTCCTTCGTATCTGCATTTACAGCCAGTTTCAGGCTAAAAGACCACCATCATCGTGATCGCAACCCCTGAAATAGTGGGATAAGGTACCTTTGGCATATTTATATCACGTATTTTGCAGGTTCAAGTTAGAATACCGTCGAAGAAGACGACTGGCCTCCGGCACCGATGAGAGCAAGACCGGTTGACTTACTGCATAGCAAAAAGACAACGTTTCATTGGCTGGCATCAACTAGTTCTCTCTCTCTCTCTCTCTGCGTTTGATTGGCTCGTTTCAATTACAAGGGTCCCACTTGTTGGCGCGTGTTTGACAACTCAGCATTTGCTTTGTTTTCACATTATATAATTTTGTTTTATTTATATGTATGAATGAACAATCAGCATAGATAGCAAGGACATGGACGTGTGAAACCAAAGACCTGAGTTCGATCCCAGGCGTGTACATTTTGCTATTTTCCTAACGTTCTATGCAGGATCCAGTGCGCCTCATACTCAGATGTCAACCATGCATCTCCAAATCCAGCCATTGGATTTTAGTGGGTCCAGATCTGGCGCTCCTAGAGCATTTCCCCAGGATGGACATCCCAGATGTGGCAACATTGGATCAGGCAGGCATTGGGCTTGTATGATTTGGGCTTTACAAAATTCAACGCTGCACCCCCCCAGATTACTCAACAACATCAGGCCCATTCATTTTTTATTCTTATTGTTTCTTTAATTTATTTATTTTGTTTTCTTTATTTTTAAAAGATCATTTTTTAACTAAACAAAAAATCAATAAAATCATAAAATGTTAGAATTAGGTTTTTCCACTAAATTTAATTTTGTTAATTAAGTAGATTAATTTAATTTAGGGCAATCTAATTTCTTTTTCATAATTTAAATCAATTATAAAATTAGGGTTAATTCATAAATATTTTCTTAAATAAAAATACAAAAAATATTTTCTTTCACTAATTAGGTTTCCTTAGAATTCAAGCCCTAATTCTCCGTACTTAATTTTGTCGCGCGTATCCTTTTTCCATTATTTTATTGTATATGTTCCAAGGTTGTAATAGATTTTAATTAGGTTTATTTTAGTGTTGTTCATTTACTGTTTACCCCCCATTTTTGGTTATGTAACCCCTCCCCGAAGCCTTGTAATAGCTAGGTTTTTATTATCGCACTTTACTTTCCGCTGTTATTAACTGCTTAGACTAATAGGCTTGTATGGAAAGAATAACGAGTAAAACGGTAGATAACCCTAATTGTGTAAAGATAATCAACTGAAATCAAACACATGCACATGTTCACTCCTAGGGTTTATCCCACTTCGGTTACCTTCGGTAAACGGTCATGAAGTATAGGGAATTTTAGTGGTCGCCATCTAGTCTCAAAAGATAAAAAATGACCCATTCGAATGTTGTCTCGGAAATATCTTTAAGACTCTGGGGTAACTACTAAGGTTTCCTAACCATTGCTTTGGGACCGTAATTTTCCTTTCGATTGTCCCTTAAAACTCCAATGATGGAGCTACCTACTCCTTAATAGTAGGATAACGCTGTCTAAAGGAAATAAGAAAACAAACCGACTTTTTTTCGAGTAGGTAAAAACTATTAGGTACTTGCTCAAAACAACAACTTTTACACATACACTTTCAAATAAGCCTTTCAAACAAAGTTTTCAAAAAAACATTTTATCACACCCTTGAGGACTGATACAAGGGTTACCATAAAATGAAACGCCGCACTAAGGAAAAATTCAAAACTTTTTCAAACACACAAACACACAAAAGCAATTTCAAAAATGAGCATGTACCTAAGAGCCCATGGAAAACCATGGATAGAAAGGGTTCTAACACCTTCCCTTTCTATAATCTACCCCCCGTATTCAGAAACATCTCGAAAAAGTTTTTTTCTATTCTTTTTCCCTTTTCCTTTGTTGGATAAAATAAAATACGGTGGCGACTCTTGCTTACCACGACATTTGCGAACAAAAAACGTAAACCAGTATTAACAGTCGTTTCTGCCATCGTATCACACTCTCCAAGTAATAGTCCGAGACATATGTGTCATAGATAGTGGAACATTTGGCTTGACATTTTTACACATAACAAAATTCTGAATCTTGAACAAATAAAATAAAATATTTACTTGATATAAATCTCAATTTCAACTTCTCAAGTAAAGGAGTCAGAATAAATCTCTTGCAAAAACTGAACCACACTTTAAATCATCTTTAATAGAGATTTTAGATTTTATGATAAAGTGCAAATACTAATCTTGTAATTAAAACATATCTAATTAAATATATTCATGGAATGAATCTTCAATCAATACCTTTGCATACCCAATTTCAGCATAACTTTGAATAAACTAAATCAGAAACAAATGTTTCTTCAAAGTATATTCAAATAAATATTTTCTTCAATACAAATCCAATCAAATCAAATGTTATTATTTAAACCAAATCCAAATCTTTTAATTAAACTCTATCTAATAAAATATTCTTCAAACTTTATGAGTTATAATTTAATAAAACCTTTTTCTAAACTCATTTGGATCAACAAACTTATCTCAAAAGTAAACTTCTCATCATACATGAATTAATACATGTTTTCTATCCAAATGTTGAAGCAAACATTTAGTGCAGTATAAGTAGTTTGCGTGCCAATATGTCACATAACATGTTCCAAACATCTTTCTTAATGAGTTTCTTACATCCAAATATTTCTATCAAGAAACTTTAGCAAAAATATTAGACTGAACAAATCTTAAAACACATCTAAAGTGCATGAGAATTCAATCAGGGTAACACACACGCCAAGATGTCACACAACATGTTATATACATCTTGCTTTCCATTTTTCTTATAAAAAATAAGAAAATAAAAGGAACAATAACCAACATCAAAGAGTTTGAAATATATCACCATCAACTTCAACATTCATCAGTGTTATCATAATCAAAACACTAGGAAGGTTTTTTTATAAGACCGTTAATATCATGCATGCAAGAACATATACCCATATTATCCCCATTTTTTATGATGAAAATGCATCTCTCAGAGAGGTGGTAAAAGAAAAAACAAGTAGATAAATTTGAAGTGTTTAAACTCCCCTTCAGATGAGTAGAGAGTATACTTCTCCCCTTTTGTCATAATAAAAAAGGTGGGAAAAACAAGCATAACACGCAAGTGCTTTTTACTATAATCAGAACCTGGTTACAATTTTCTTAGACACACCCGTCCAAGATTTCCTACTTAATCTCACTAGAAAGAGATTTCTTACCTAAACTAATTATTTAGGACTTCCTTGCTCAATCACACCTGAAAGAGACATCCTTGCCCAAACTCACAGCCCATGACTTCTTGCTCAATCACACTTGAAAGAGAGTTATTTTCCCAAACTAACAGTCCATGACTTCTTTGCTCAAACATAGTATGAGAATTTTACAAATTCTAAACAATCTTTTTAGGATTTACAACAAGATGTATTTGATATATAACTAGAGGAATAATTAAACCAGCACACACCATGACCTTTCTTTATATTTCTAAGATATACAAGTGTAATAAACTCTCAAGTATATGTGCAATACAATAACTATATATGTTGCTTTTCTTGTTGTTCTTTTTGTTACTTCTTTTGAATCTTTAGCTCCTTTAATAGAGGGAACAAAAAGATATGTTTGAAGTTGCTTGAACAAGTGTCTTTACTGAAGAACAAATTTCCAAGAGAGAGACGTTGGAGTTGGTACGATGAGGATCTTCATCTTCTGAATAATATCTTTATCCTTTGTTTCTTTCTCAAGTAAGGAATCCATAGGCATGGATTGGTAGACTGGAGAAATCATATCATTCAACCTTGAGCCTTATGCGAAAACCTCTTTTTGAATTTATCCGTAATTATAGTCATTGACAAGATGGAGGTTGCTTTTGCACAGAGTAGGGATAAAAGAGTTGTGTACTATGTTTCCAGTTAAGCGCTTGAACTTCCATTTGAATTATTTAGAGGAAAAATCAATGTTGTGACTGAATTTCTATCTGATCATCAGAAGTTGAGAACACATGGCTCTTGAATTTCTATTAGAAATTCAGATTCTAATCCTTTGGAATCTAAATTTCACGCTTCTTCTTTACAAGTTAATTACCAGGGTCATAACCAAGTTAATAACTATATTTACTAAACCAACACACTTAATCAAACATTAGTAATACTAGTTTGTCCTTTAAGTAATTTTGTTATCATTAAAACCCAAATAGTATGAGCATGAACAAATTTTGTTTCAACACTTATCCCCTTAACTCTTTCTTAAGCAAAACTCAAGTTTTTGAATCTTTCTAAACCGAAAAACAATTATAGAACCTACTTCTTTCTTGCTCAGATTCCCTCCAAAGATAATCATCTTCTTCGGAATTATTTTGGAAAACCTCTTTTCAGCCTCCTTGGGCCTTATAATAATATTAGGCTCTAAGTGTACTACATTTGGCATCTCTATGCTTCACAATCACTTAAAACTCAACCAATGGTTAGAAAATAAATTTAATTAACTGAAAAATTATTAAATCACTTACTAGAGATTCAATATGAGTTTTCCAAATTTCAAACCTCTTTTAAGTGTTGTTGTACCCCAAAAATTTGCCCTCTCATTTTATTCAAAACATACTCCTAGAGGTCCCTCAAATGCTCAAGGTTGACCAAGAATTGACCAGACAAATTCTCCTCCTAAGCAATGGATTTCCAACTAGGGTTTCACTTTTCACAAATAAGTCTGGGTTTAAAAAGCCTCAATTGATTTACATGGCTCCTAATATGTCCTCAAGAATGCTCATGCCAAGTTTCATGCCTTGCATCATAAGTTTACTCAGTCAATTGCTCAGATGACTGAAAATCAACTATATTAGGTCAAAAGTCAATTATAGTCAACATATAGTCAAACTTTAATATTTTTGGTCAACATCAACATTTTGAAGTAATGTTCATCATTTAATCAAGGGTTGATCATGATTCCTCAAGGAATTCCCTCAAATCATCAAGAATCAAAAGTTACTAAATTAGGGTTTCCTAGGAAAAGTCAACTGAACTTTGACCAGACATATCTTTCACACACTTCGTCCATTTTGCCCCAACCAAAGCTCATTTTGAATAGAATACAATCATCTAAAACCTTTTTTTTATTCTCAAATATAAAAAATTCAGCATTGGAAAGATATGAGCCAATACATTACATGTCTTTTTGAAAGTCAACAAAAAGGAATTTTTTGTCAAGGCAAGTTACATCAAGATAACTTCTCCAAATGAAAAAATGATCAAAAGAGATATTGTAGGGGACATCTTGAGCTTTCCAAAAGGTCAAAGATCATATTCAAAAGATGAAAATTGAGAAAGTTATGAACAATACAAATTTGGAAAATTGATGAAAATACAAGAAGTCAACTTTGAGCAAAAATGCATCTTTAAGCTAATGGACCTATTTTTTGGGGATCAAGCATGTTTATGACCTACTCAAGGACCTCTAAACCTATTCATGCACCATTAGGATTTTATTTTTATTTTATTTTGGATTTTTATTCATTTAAAATCAACAAAATCAAAACAAAGTGGAAGATAGGGGTGCAAGACATGCAAGTCATTGTTTCCATCAAAATTGAGGCCCAAAATAACTCATAATAAGATGGCAAAATCGTGAAAACTAAGAAGATATCATTAATACAATACTTTTCATAAATTTGGAAAGTTTTTTAAATGATTTTTAGAAACAAATCATGCACTCAATGCATTGGATTTTGGCTCTTTTTGTTGACCTAATTGATACCACATATAAACACAAGGGATCCAGATCACAAAGATATGCACAACTGCCTCCCAAAGCCCTAAAAAATTTCCAAAATTTTCTCAAAGAATATTGCAAACACATATCTCGTGTTCCATCCATTGTCAGGATCTTCCAAGCATTCAAACACATCCATGAGGCTTTCAGGAACCCAGCCCAGTCCTCAAGCAAGCGTTCCAACGTCTGGATCGAGCATATCATCATTACTCCATTTGGTATATTTTTATGATCTCAAACTTTTTCTTTGTGTAATATAAGTGGATTCCATATGCATATTTATGTTTATACTAATGATTGCGTGTGTTTAGAACCTTTATATGCAATCTTTGACGTCAGAATTAAAAAGCGCCATGGTTAGGGCATGGAGGTTCTGGTTCGTCGTATCTCTATGTACAAGGGTTTTTAGGACAAACAGAGGCCACCATTGAATCCGTAGACCTCGATTTAGAGGGGGTAGGTTTAACCATGAGTCCTAAATCTTGTTATTTTTGCAGGTCACCGTTTTAGCTTGTCGGAGAAGAAGGCGGTCAGCCACCGTCCATGGTGGTTTGGCTCCCCTGAGATGCGTGGCCATCTCCCAATCACTCTTTCAAATATCATGGCCCCACTTTAGGTGCGCACGTTATACAATCATCATTAGGAACAGATTTACATTATATATTTATCATTGTATTTATGTTAACGGAAGTAAAGCCGTCCCAACGGTAGAGGCATTACATGTTAAGGCGTTACTATGGGAAAGGGAAGGGGTTCGATCCCCGCCTCTTGCCAATTATTTTTCTAATTTATCCTTGCAGATCCAGTGTTACAGGGGCTAGCGCGCGTACCATGCGTCCCATCATAATCACTATGGGATCCATCACAATGCCAAATCAATGATCCAGATCCAGGCGTCCATGATAGACCTTATAAGGGCCAGCAACACCAGATCACACGCAGAAGCTTGGGCTTATTCTGTTATGGGCTTAGTAAATTCCAGATGCATACCCCCCCTCCCCCCAATTGCTTCTCACATCAGGCCCATTTTCTAATTTCTTTATTTTAGATTTATTTATTTAATTGTTTTATATTATTTTTAAAACCAGTTTTATTTTTATGATAAAAATAAAAAAAATCAAAAAATGATAGATTTAGGATTTTGCTAATTAATTTTATTTTGGTGAATTAAATTTAATTAATTTAATTATTTTGACTTATTTTGATTAATTTAAAATTATCACTTCAAATCTTTTTCTCAAATAAAAAAACCAAAAATATTAGAATTAGTTTTCTTTCTTGATTAGATTTAATTTCAATTAATATTAACTTCCTTTATTTATTTATTTAATTAAGATTAGATTTAGTTTAATTTAAGTATTTTCTTAAAACAAATAAAAACAACAAAAATATTCTATGTGTTTAGGAGTTTTAGGGTTTTTACTTCGCTTTCCATCTTCGCGCGCTTATTTTAAATTTCGCATTTTTATTCTTTCATATTGATGTAACTGCAAAAGGATGTAATAGCTGTAAATTTAGGACTTTACTTTTATTTCCCTGTTTGATTTGTAATTCCCCCTTCTCGAAGCCATGTAATAGCGTAACTTTTAATTCCGCACTTTATTTTTGCACCGATATTAACTGTTAGATGTATGCTAATAGGCTTGTATGGCAAGATAAAAGCAAACACTAGCAAACTTAACCTCCAAAGATAAATAACTGAAACACAACACACTCGCATACACGCACCTCTAAGGTACCTCCACTTGTTGCCTTCGAATAAATAAACAGTCACGACTCTCAAATGTAAGAGATTTTAGTCGTAACCCTTTCGTTTAAAGATCATAAGTCCCTTGATGACCCTTTCGACGTTGCCTTGATATATGATCTTAAAACCTTAGGGTAACTACTAAAGTATCTTACTAGTTTCTTTCGTGATTGTACGATAACCCTCGTCCGTCCCTCAAAAATCCAACGATAGAGCTACCTACTAACTAATAGTAGGTGTGATACGGTGGCAGAACTGACCGTTTTTTGTTACTACTGGTTTTGCGTTTGTGTTCGTAAATGTCGCGGTAAGCAAGAGTCGCCACCGTCTTTTATTTTATCCAACAAAGGAAAAGGGAAATAGAACAGAAAAAACATTTTTCGAGATGTTTCTGAGTACGGGGGATAGATTATAGAAAGGGAAGGTGTTAGCACCCTTTCTATCCATGGTTTTCCATGGGCTCTTAGGTACTTGCTCATTTTTAAATTTCTTTTGTGTGTATTTTGAAAAAGCTTTGAAAAAGCCTTAGTGCGGCGTTTCACTTTATGGTAACCCTTGCGTCAGTCCTCAAGAGTGTGATAAAGCATTTTTGAAAACTTTTGTTTGAAAAGTATGTTTGAAAGTGTATGGTGTAAAATATTATTTTGAGCAAGTACCTAACAGTTATCTACCTACTCGAAAAAAGGCATTCTTTTCCTCTTATCCTTTAGACCGTGTTATCCTACTATTAATGAGTAGGTAACCCTAGTCGTTAGATGTTGAGGGACTATCGAAAGGGACGTAATGGTCATTGAAGGCAACATGTAAGGATACCTTAGCATTTCAAAGGGACTATCATCATAAGATCATTTCTCGTAGGCAACTCGAGGAACAGTAAGGGACTATGATCTTTATGACAACTTTTGAATTGAGGGTCTTTGCTAAGATATCCTTACGTTCGAGGGACATGACCATTGTTTCCGAGGCAACCAAGTGAGGAATACCCTAGGGGTGCAAGTGTGCAGCAGTGTTTGTTTTCAGATATTTATCTGGAAGTTAAGTGATCTACCGATTGATTGGTTAAGCATACAAGCCTAGGTTGCTAACAATTATATACAAGCATAAGATATAAAAGTGAGAAAGTAAAAAGAGTCCTATTATATTACAAGGCTTTTGGACAATACATAAAGAATTGACTGACTGAAAGTAAATTTGCGGAAATTAAACCCTAATTAATCTATTACAAACCGGGCGCAGTTACATCAATAGTGAAAAAATAATCGCACGGAAAAAATAATTACGCGCGAGAATAAAAAATTGGAAAAAGTTTAAAACTCTAAAAAAACCCTAATTTGATCATTAAAATATTTTTGGATTTTTTGTGAAAAAATATTTGAATTTAACCTAATTTCTAATTAATTTTAATTAATGAAAAATAAATTAAAGTTGAAGAAATTAATTTATTTACAAAAATTAATTTATATAAAAAAAACTAACCTATTTTTTTTGTGATTTTGATTTTACGATTTTATAAAAAAAATTGATTAACAAAAATAATTAAACAAAATAATAAAAAAAACTAGAAAAGATGAGAAATTAAGCATGAGGGGGTGTAGGCCCAAATTGGAGGTGATGTTGCTGAATTCTGTTCTAGGTCCAGTCAGGTTGGCCCATCACCAGCGTTGGATTCAGTGAGAAGCTTTCCAAGAGAGTCCACCATGCGCCCGCATGCTTGAGGCGTTGGATCTGAATAGTGAATGATCGAATGATGATGATACAGAGGCGTATGGTGCACGTACATGTGAAGAAACCACTGAATCTGCAAATAGTTATTAAGAAAAATAACATGTAGGAGGCAGGAATCAAACACCTTACCTCCTACACTCGCCTTGCCTCTTGCCACTGAACCATTTGCTTCATTCGTTAGTACACACGCATAACATATATTATATAATATGCAAAGTCAGTTTTATAAAAAACGCGCAAAAATTCAAATGGGTCATTCAGGATCTGCCACGCCTTCATCTTCTTCGCTGAGACTGTTGTCTTAGGTAAATACTTTTACCTACAGACGTTTTCCATAGCTATAACCTGTGCATCTCAAAAATCATGATCAGGCAACATAAATTATATTCAAGACCATGGATCAATTGAGTTAGATCCTCTGAGCATGATGGTGTCCTTCATTAGACCTAATTGTACCTGTATCTGAAAGCCCTAAACCCTAACAATGGCATTCCATTAAACAGGCATCAAAATACATAATTGATTATGCAAACACGTTCTAAATGATTGTACAAGCATGCAGATATATTTAGAAATAGTTTATCATGCATAAATTCCAAAAACCTATTTCAAGAAGATGAACAAAATGTGGTACTGGTACATGCAATTTCTGAAGGTGTTGATGCGTGGTAAGGGTCCAGAGAGCTCCCAAAGACTTCCAGGAATGAATTGCTGGCCTTGAAACACTTTGAATCTCCTTGTAGAAAGAAATCTGATTCTCACTTTTTGTCCAAAATTTGAGTTTTTGTTCTTCCAATTCTCACGACCAATCCTTGTTTTTATGCTTTGGAAATGTTGTCTATATATAACAGAAGCGATTAGGTTAACAAAACTGTATTCAATCTTTGCAAATTGTTGAAAAAGATTTGATTTTTTTTTCCTTGTATGATTTGTTTCTAAAATAAACCAAATCATGATCTTTTCCAATCAATTAGCCCTTGAACGAATTTCCCTGATTTGCTAGCTATTCATGGACTCATAATGTGCTCACAAAATCAAATCTTTGATTTTATTTGATTATTCCACTATTTAAATTGATTTATTTTGATTTAAATGAATAAAAATCAAAATAAACAATAAAAATAATGAAATAATAGGTGGATAAGCTCAGGGGTCATGGGACATCTTAGGAACAAGTTTCAAACAAGAAAACATGGGCCCATTTGAAAAAAAAGAAGTCATTTTGATCAATGTTGACTTCATGCACATTTCCAAAAATTGGTAAACTTTAGCAATGCACATCTCTCTCATTTTTAACCCTAAAAAGGTGTTGTTGGCCTTTTTAGAAAGCTTAGGATGTCCTGTAAACAACCCTTTTGGTTTCATCTCAATTGGATCTTCCATATTCATGTAAGGAGCTTTGACCCAAAAGGTGTTTTTGTTGACTTTTTGAAATGGCCTATAATGTAGGAACTTGTATCTTTTGATTGAGTCATTTCTTGACCTCGAGGGATGAAAAGAAGTTGTAAGGAATTGAATTCTCTTCAAAATGAGCCTTGATTGGAAAATTTATGATAAAGTATGAGAAAGTTATGCTTGGTTAAAGTTTGGTTGACTTTTCCTATAGAAACCCTAAATTACCATTTTTGACTTTTGATGAGTTATGAGCATTTTTTGAGGAATCATGATCAAAACTTGATAAAATGATGGATGTTACTTCAAAATGTTGATGTTGATCAAAAATCTTGAAGTTTGGCTGTATTTGGGTCACAGTTGACTTTTGACCTAGTACAGTTGATTTTCAGGCATTTGAGCAGTTGACTGAGCAAACTTGTTGTGCAAGGCATGAAACTTGGCATGGGTGATCTTGAAGACATATTAGGGCAATGGAAACCATTTAGGACCCTTGGAACTCAAACACTTGATGAGGAGTAAAACCCTAGTTTGAGGCTCATTGTCTTAGGAGGAGGATTTGTCTGGTCAATCCTTAGTCAACTTGAGCAATTGAGGACCTCTGGGGGCATATCTTGAGTGAAATGGGAGGGAAAATTTTGGGGTACAATAGTAGGATAGAAATGTATAAAGGAAAAGAGGAAACGAACAAACCTTTTGAGTAGGTAGATAGTTCTTAGTTGCAAAACTCAAACAAAACAATTTTTATAAATACACAAACCTTTTCTAAACATTTTCAAAGACATGAAAACACTTTGTATACGTTCTCGCCGAAACGAGAAACATTACAAAGACCGCCGCACTAAGGTGTCTTTTAAAAATATCTTCAAAACACACTGACACAAAAAATCATTTACAAAGTGAGCTAGCAACTAAGAGCCCGTAGATAACTACAGATGGAAATGGTGCTAACACCTTCCCTTTCCATAACCTACCCCCTTACTCAGAAAATAATCTCGAAAGGTCTTTCCTATTGTTTTCACCCTTTTTTTGTTGGATAAAATAAAAGTCGGTAGCGACTCTTTCTAACCACAACATTTGCGATAAAAACGAAAAACCAGTAAAGTTAGTTCTCCCACTGCATTACAAGTGTACTACCTCAAAACCGCAAGATATCTTGATAAAAACTCCCTCTTTTGAGGGAACGACACACCATGTTGATTTCACTTCTCTACAAATCATTTTATATGATAGTTGGTCCAAAACCATGACTGATAAATTCATTACAAATTTACCACATTAACCTTCTAAGATGTTTCGTGATCATAGTTGTTGAACGATACAATCCACATCAACCCCTTGGACAAATCCATCAACATCTTGATCAAAGAAATTAGGACTGACAAACACCACTAGGTAACCACTCCTTCTTGTACACCCAAGATATTACCGAAACTCTCCCATCTTTCTATATGCATCTTATCATAAGCATATTTTCACAAGGATTTGTTAGTAGCACTGAATCTACAAAAAATGCATAAGAAGAAATATGTCCACTTTTAAAAAGAGTTATATCATATTTCCTTCATAGAAACTTGTTTTCAAGTAGAAAATTGTATAGACTATCAAACTAGTCTCTAGGAGCTTGTTTTAGATCGTAGAGAGAATTTTTCATTTTGAAAACATAATTAAGAAAAATTTTAAAACTAGGAGGTTGATAAACATACACTTCCTTTTGGATGCAACCGTTCAAGAGCACACTATTTATATCCATTTGGAAGAGTTTAAGACAATATAATGCATGATAAGGTTATAACCGTCCTTAATGCTTCTAATCGAGCTATAGGGGCATATGTTTAATTGAAATATATGCCTTCCTGTTGATTGTAAACTTTCGTAACAAGTCTTGTTTATTTCTTAAAACATTTTTCTAAAGCATCAAACTTGTTGCAAAAGTCCCACTTAGGTTTCAATCACTAGATTAGATGAAGCTTTGGGAACAAGCTCCCAAACGTTGTTTATTTCAAATTGATTTAAGTCTTCTTGCATATCAAGAGACTGATTTTCATCCATGATAGCTTTGTCAATTCCATTTGGCTCAATGTGCGAAACAAAAGCCACAAAGTTACATACCTTATTACGGAGGTGTCAAGTGATAAACCCCTCACAAATATCTCCAATTTCAAGGGATGGTATCAGGACTTTCTCCATTCCTTCAGAATATTTTGATGATCTACCAGATTTTCTTCATTAATAATTTGATCTTGAACATTATCTTAATCTTGATCATGTTTTACTTCCTGTTTTTTATCTTCATCTTCTAGAGCTCTCTTTTCTAAGATACACAGTCAATAAAAAATATCTACTTGTACCTAGTAGGGGTTAGTTCAATAAAGGTAATATGTATGAGTTTTTCTATAGTTATGGTATTTTCAAAAGATAAGTTTTAACAAGATTTTATTTTAAGGTTTTTAATGACCATGCATATAGAAAAATTAAACACACTCTATTACCTTTGTTACACAACTTACTTATTACCAAGTAACTTGTTCTATAAAGATTTAATTAATTAGAACAACTCAAAAGTAAGAATATGGATCTTATCGAAAATCAAAGATTCGACGATTTTATCTTGCTGTTATGAGAAAAAATTTCTTTCCTCGTAATAGTGAAACATGAGAACATATTCATTTCTTTAGTCACGTGACTTGAAGAGCCATTGCCGATATCATCTTTTTATTTTAAGTTATCAAGCATATTTCCATCATAATTTGACTTTTTGACCTTTGTTACCCAAATCTTTTTGGGTCCTTTGATGTTAGTGGTATACATATTCTGAAAAGATATGTTTTTCTATTTATATTCACAATCCTCTTTATAAAAATGCGAGGAAGGATATCCTTGTTTGCTTTCATGACTCTTTTTGATAAAACATAACATGAAAATATGGTTGTCTTTATTACATTAATTTCATTTTATGGGTTTGCATTTAAATATTGGTTGGACATTGTAAATATTTCTAAAGTTTTTATTACTATTAGGTTCATAACCAAGATTATTCTTAGTGTAAGATTCTCATTAGTTACCTAACAAAAGATTCAAGTTGTCTCTACCTTTAGTGAATTTAACAAGTGTGTTTTGAAGATCATCTATTTTATTTTTCAAAATGTCACATTGATAACACTTGATAGATTCATCTATGACTTTGTAAGATAAGTAGGAGTTTTGAATTAGAGCAACTTCTCTTTAAGATTTTATATTTCTTCCAATATGTTTTTTTAATTGAGGGAATAAATAGTGCCTTTGGAGGTAAATACAATTTGTTCTAATTAAATTATTTATTTGGTTATATTTTTACAAATTCAAAACAAGTATTGATAAGAAAAGTAAGAGCTTACCTAAGCTTCTTCATAATTTTCCATGAGACACATGTTTTCCTCATCCTTATCATCATTGTCATCCCAAGATATGTAGGCTCTCTTGACTTCTTTTTGCAGTTTCTTGGATATTATTTGATTCTTGTTTCTTTTATGGCTTTGAGGGAAGTTTGGTCTTATGTGCCCCTATTTTTCGCATTGGTGATGGTTGGGAATGAAATAGGATCTTTCTACATTTTTCTCCTAGAAACTTTGTTTTTCTTGTGTTAGGAACTCCTTGAATTTCTGAAATATGAGTTTCATGTATTTATTAATCTTGATTTGACAATATTCATCTTATGACCCCATATATTTAATGTTAGTAGCTATTAATGCAATACTTTTCCTCTTCTTATTTTCACCTTCTTCGTCATCAGCAAGTATGTTTATCTCTTTCTAATGTTCCTGCAATTTACCAAAATAGTGTGTGTATGTCTGTTGTGTGTCCCTGGTCACTCAATCCCTTGATCACAAATCTCAATGACTTTAGGTTTCCAAATACAGTTTCAGTATCTCAATATTTTCACAACCAATTCCGCATTAAAAATGTTTTTCCCAGAGTTCGCATATGACTCACAATATGGGAAAATCATGTTTGCATTTGATTTATGTTCTCTTCGGTTTTCATTATCGAGAGTTCATACTCATGAGTTAATGTGCCAAACCTTTCCCTCTTTACCTTAGTAGTTCTCTCATGGATAATTTGGAGGATGTCCCACATTTGTTTTGCAGTCTCGCAATGAGAAACTTGTAAAAATTCATTAAGACTGAGGGCGTTAGTGATGATAATTTTCATTTTCAAATTGTGTTGCACATTTTCTTTATCATCTTTGGTATGATCCTTTTCAAGTTTGTTTACTAAAACACCATAAATATTTTGTGTAGGAACAAATGGACCTTCCTTCACAACCTTCTAACTACCACGATCCATTCCTTTTATGAAAAACTTTATTTTCTCTTTCCACAAACAATATCCTTCTCCATTAAAGGATGGAGGTTTGTTTGTTTAATAACTTGAAGTTATTTTCCTACCGGGACAATTAGTATTTAATAGAAGTTAGGTTGTGATGTCACTTATGGACAAGTGACTTCAAGAACAAGAGGTGGGCATGAATTTTGATATTCAAAATTTGCGATTAAATTTATATTTTTGTTACTTAAAAGGCAAATTGCGTTAGTAATATGATCATAACGAAAAACAACAGAAAGTAAACGAAGTAAGATAAAAGATATAAAATAAAAGATAAGGGTTATAGAGATAACACCTGTGATTTATCCAGGTTCGATCAAACGTTGGACTACTGTTGTCCCTAAGAGATCATCTTGATATTTGACTATAATATTGAGCTTTTATAGGTTATGCCAATGAATATTTGATACAAGCGAATCACGAGATTTAAAATGGTTTATAACCAACCAAAATATAAATTTTCCACATTACTAACTAACCAGTTACAGATTTTACAGGATGATCTCAATAACAAAAAATAACTTTTCCAGTTAAGTTCTAGATCCAAATAGAGATTTTAAGATTGGTTAATCTCAAGAACAAAATTTGATTTTTCAAGGGTATCACACTCTTGATATATTAACAATGGAATGACACCAATACAACTCTTTCCTCACAAAGCAATTTTCACTCACAAGGCACTAAGTAAACTTTGGTGAATAAAATATTTAGAGAGAGAAAGAATTGGCCCCTTTATATAGGAGAAGAATTGGACCAAAAAGGAAATGATCCTCTCTGGCGAGAAATGAAGAGAAGAGACTCACGCTTTATATAGGATAATAATTAGCCCAAAAAGGAAACGATCCATTGGCCAATTAACGTACCTAATTGATTAGGTCCTAAGTCTAATCGATTAAGTACTACAAACAATCTATTATTTATGCTCATTTTGGAAAGTTTTGATAGAGAGTCGTTACCAATCATTAAGATACTCTCATAATTGATTATAGAATTAATTAGGCATCATCTAATCGATTAGGCTAATGATAAAATTGATTAAATAGTTGAGAAATTGTACTAATCAAGAAGAAGGTCCCTTAATCAACTGGCTAGCCCTTGTGAACATTTTTAGGTGATTTTGATAAGTAAAAAAAGGCTTCAAAGGATCTTTTAAGTGTGTGTGTGTGTGTGTGAGTTGCTTACTATATTAGGAGTTCCCCTCCTACTTTTACAAGACTCTGGTCACTTAGACAGACACGACCAAGCGAGCTTTCACACTTCCTCTTTTTCATAACTCTGAAGCTTTCAAGATCCTTTGCCATATGCACCGACCATATAGCGCTTTAGTGGAACCTTGAATATTCTATTGCATGCGGATTTAGATATCTTCAAGTTAATTACCATCATCAGATATTTGGAATGATATCAGCACTGATTTCAACATTCATCAGTGTCATCATTATAAAAACACTAGGAAGGTTGTTAGCAGGATCATTCACTTCATACCTACAAGCGCATAGATCAATATATACTTTGTTTCTAAAAGATAAATGGATATCCAATTATCAAAAAACTAATTATCTTATAACCTTACATGAGCAGACCCTCAACACACTTAAATGCCCTAAAATCTCATATAACCATATACAAACAAGGTTACCCTCATTGTTCTTTTTAGCAAGTATAATTAGTGTCCAACGCGGGACCCTAGGGAAACTAACATGGACCACATTCTTTATAAACAACCAATTAACTACCTATCTTCATCATCTTCTCCAATATTGTGGCCATAAAAGCAACTAATTTAATCAACAACATCTCCAACAGTAACTGTGAGGCCATATCAAAGATGTGTGCTGATATGGACAATTTGTGTCACCACAACTAGACTTTGGATGATAATTTACTTAACCTCCAATAAGCTCCAACATGAGACATATCCTACTGATGAGATGTAAATTCAGGATCCACAACCTCTCTCTAGTGAGATTTACGAATCCCTCATACCAAAAAGCTTGAAGCAGCCCTCACTCACGAAGTTTGATGAAAGAAGTAATCCCAAGGAACACACGCCTCCATTAACATGCAGATGGTGTCATCGAGTCTCTGGCTCTTTGAAGTGTAAACTACTCTCCACTACCTTCAAGGATGCCACACTAAGGTTGTATATGGACCCATCTCATATGTTAGTTACTACCTATCAGGACCTGGTGAAAAAGTCGGTCTATCAATTTTTAGCGAGAAAACATATGAGGATGTCCATAACCATCCTATTCAACGTTCTTGGGGCCTTTAGAATTTTTAAGGGAGTATCTCACCTGTTTCAACGAGGTGAATATCAAGGTCATTCCCTTGAACCAAGAGATGTTCATAGGTGCCTTCTAAAATATATTGAGGGTTGGACACTTCAATGAATCCCTTGCCCAAAATTAATCCCTTACCCAAAATCCATCTCCTTCCATGGTAGAGGTTGTGACATGTACTGAATGTTACATAAAGGGAGATAAGTGGAATGTTGAGAAAAAGGATAAAGACATAAAGGAGAGGGCATCTGACTATTCTGACTTATCATAGAAGTAATGCAAAATTCATTACACCTCACATGTTAAAGACAAGGAAACTTTTAAGCTAGTGGGAGACTCACTGAGAAATTGATGCCTCTAAACACTCACCGCGAACACATATGGCATACAATATTCCATACCCATGATGTTCATCATTTTTAATCCCCTATGTATGATGTTATGGGACCTGAGCCAATGCAATGGTGTAAATATCATAAGGTCAAGGGTCACTACATGAAGGACTCTTACTAGCTGAAGAAAGAGATCAAGTGGCTCATTGAAGAAGGTCACCTAAAGAAGTACGTTTGAGTCAGCTACCACCAATACGACTCCATATCTCAAGGGCAAGATACCCCCTAGAAGCCCCATGTCCAATAAGGGTAAGGAACTAAGTAGATGATACAAACACAAACCAAAACACCATACCCTTAACATTATAGCAAGAAGGTGCACTGGAGGGTGGAGAAACTAGCTATACTCATAGGATATATCCTCTCCAAATCATGACAGTGAAAATGTATTCTCTTGACTCAATTTGGGCTTGAAAAATGCCCTAGATTCCGATATCACTTTTCATGGAAGGGTGCCACTGGAACTCATCCTAATGAAAATGATCCCATGGACATAACTTTATAATGTGATGTTTGGGAATAAAGAGATTATTAATTGACCATGAGAGTTTTGCAGATATTCTCTATTGGTACACCTTCAAGAGGCTCCGCCTAGATCCAGACAATCGTCAAGTTTTCCAATGTTTATTAGTTAACTTTTCTAGAGAGTAAGATAAGGTAAAGGACTACATCACCCTAATAATTGTGTTCGGGCTTGAGGAAAATGCAAAGATTATCGAGGTAAGGTACCTCGTGATAAAATGCATCTTCTCCGTAATGTATAATCATAGGACAACTTACCTTCAATTTCTTAGGAGCCACCCTATCAACATTGTATCTATGCATGAAGTACTTGCTATCCAACGGGCATGTTTGGGGGTTAACCAAGGTGTTATAGATGTTGATATTTCTAATATTCTTCTTGATTAAGCTTCTTCAAATTTTCTGCTGGTTAAGACTTCTTTACACATTCTATTGGACAAAGTTTTTTTTACTATTTTCAACAGATGATAATTATTTGGGCGATCATTCATTTATTGTGACCATTCTTTCAAAAGGCATATGTAGTGTTATTCCTTCAAATATTTCTTCTAATGATTAGGATAAGGTTGGTTAAGATTCTTCCAAGTTTATTCCTTCATCTTTTAAGATATGGATCAATTTTTTGAGTTTCTAAATAATATCTTTCTTCTTGGATTTTTCCTGAAATTAAACAAGAACATTTCTATCTTTAGAATCAATAATTAGGTTAGATTTATGGCCCAAATTCTTGAATCTCGTATATGTATTAGATATAAGTTTTTAACATAACCTACAATAATTCCAATATTTGAACAACATGTATGAAGATCACCTTCAAGTTCATTTCTATTAAACACGTGACTCCATACACAAGAAGGGGTGAATTATTGAGGTTTGAAAAACTCTAGTTTAAAACAAAATTGTCTGCAAAATCTGAGTTTTAAAATATTTTGTAAAAGAAGCAAGTAAATAAGCACCATAAACACAAAGGAAATAAAATAACTTGAAATAAAAGTTATAAGGGAGAAGAAGGAACACCAAATAATTATACAGGTTTGGTCTAAGATAACCTACTCCTGTATCCAAGAACTATTTTTGACAGTATCCAATAAACTTGATAAATTTTAGAAGGATTTTCATGTACCTCCTTAGACAAGGAAATGAAGTTTTTAGACGAACCTTTAACAAAACAACAAACAAGTTTATAGCGGTTAGTCTCCAAACCAAACATATCCTTTCTAGGGGCTGATTAGGAACCAAAATCGAGTTTTGGGTTGGATATCCTCCAAACCGAACTAAGGTTTTAAATAGGTTGACCACGAACTGAGATGAAATTTTAACCGAGATGATCTCAAACCAAAATGAGATTTTTACCTGACTGATCTTGAATCAACTGAGCTTTTATACTAGGATGAACTCAAGAACCAAGAGATATTTTAATCCAGCTGATCTCGAACCAATAAAGCTTTTAACCGAGTTGAGCTCAAGAGTTGTTGTGGAGATTTTTATGGCTGTTCTTCATGAATCAAAAGAGAGCTTTTCTTCAAGGTGAAACTCCCGAATCAAATGAAGACTTCCTAAGACAATCCCCTAAAATTACAAGAGCTTTTACTAGCTTAACTCGAAACCAAAAAGCTTCCTACAAAAAGATATTTTATACAAAAGATAATACACTCTTGGTAAATTACAATTTAGACCTCAACCAGAACAATGATCCTCACTTATACTAAAGAATACTCTCGAAGTACTATGGCTAAATATATGTGAGAAAAATGAGAGATTTAGAAAACTGATGAGAGAAATGAAAGCGAGGTTTAAACTCGTTTTCTGGATGTGTAAAAAGTGATAGAAAAAATCTCTATTTATAGACCAAGACGTGATATAAATTTGAAACCAATCCATAGGCCAAACCAATGTGATAATCGACTAGGCTAGCCAATTATTACCCTCAAATAATCGATAGCATAAGCCACAAATGAAAGGTTTTGATATATAGTTGTTATCAATCATTAAGAGACTTTCACTATCAATTTTAGAGTCAACCAAGCAACATCTAATCGATTATATTAATGGTCTAATAGATTATTTAGTTGAAAAATGTCACTCAATCAATCATACACTCCCCTAATCAATTGGCTAGGTCCTAAAAACATTTTATGGTGGTTTAAATAAAATAATGAGAGACTTATCAATATTTTTAGTGTGTGTTATTTAGCCATATTATTTTTATAAATACCTCTATGTCTTTACAAGACACTCGTCACTCAGATAGACACGACTAAACGAACTTTATCACTTTTTCTCTTTTATAACTCTAAAGCTTCAAATTTTAGCATCATTATCTCTAAATTTAATAAGAACTTTGAATCTTCTTAATAAGATTTTGAGATAATTCATGTTGATTATCATCACTTGAGAGTTGAGAGGTTAAATCACTAGTAACGCTTAAAACATAAGATATTAATACCCTTTAAAAGAATTAATTTGATTTTTGATGCTGTTAAAAACCTAACATTACTATAAAATATGATATTAAAATAATATTTATTTAATAAATTAACTTATTAAAAAAATTAAAATAATGAATTAGTTAAATTCTTTCCTTAACTAACTTATTCAAAGGTTTTAGAATAAAACACGCATTCATAAAATTAAAATATCAATTAAAAGTTTTTTTAGTAATGATTAATAAATAAAATAATAATTATTTGTTAATAATTATAATTAAAACTAGAGCAAAAAATTATAATTTAGAAAAATATTTTAAATCATAATTATTACAGTCGTGTTATTGTAAAAATATTATAATTTTAATAAAGAATATTATGAGAATATTAATATTATATATTATGAGAATATTAATATTATAAATGATAAATTAAAAAAAAATTCTTTTATTAGAGAATAACAATGGAGTTTTGTTTTATTGATTGTAGACTTATTCTTAAAAATGTGACATTGTGAATTAAAAATAAATAATTCCATTACGTTCGCTCATTTGGCTAAAAGGTTCATTAAGAAGTTTTTTCCTACCATTTACTATCGTACTATCTAAAATAGATTTGTCCTCCCTTCAATAATTTTCCATTAGTAATAGAATTATTCAACATTATTCACAATTGAACAAGTAACCGTATGATTTGAAAATAACATTGAGAATAAATAAATTATGTCTAAACACAATAAATGACATAATTTCAATTTGTTAGAGTATAATATTGGGTTAAGTTCTTTGGGTTGTTAGTGGTTAGGCCAAATTCTTTTTCTGTTAAGCCGTGTACTCTGTATATTTACTTTATATACTCTTCTTGTACTGTTACATCAAATTAACTGATGAATAATACAATTATATATTACCTTTCTCTCTAACAAGATTCAAGATTCAAGATGAACTTCAAAATTCATCTCTAATATGATATCAATCGTGTGTATCGATCACATGCGCTTCTGTAATCCATCATCATCAGTCACATTGATCTCTGCAATCTGAGCGGAGCTCCCTATGTGAAAGCTATTCAAGATCCAACAATGGCGTCCTCTGAAAATGACGAATTTGTGATCAAAGATCATGAAGTCTCCACCATGGTTGCAACGAACAAATCCAGCAATACCTTCGGACCGAAACTTTCTATCCAGCTGCAGGAGAATAATTACCTTCTCTGGAATCAACAAGTCGAAGGAGTAATCCTCACCCAGAAGATGCACAGACTAGTGGTTAATCCACAAATTCCGCAAAAGTACAAAACTGATCAAGATCGTATCTCAGGTACGTTCTCTGAAGAATATGATGCTTGGATCGTTCAAGATCAAGCAGTCTTCATATGGTTGTTATCTACAATCTCCGAGTCCGTTCTTCCTAGGGTTCTTGCTTGTAAACATGCGTTTGAATTTTGGGCTAAAATTCGTCAGTACTTCAATGCTCAGATGAAAGCAAGAGTTCGCCAACTGCAAATTGAATGGAAATCTACCAAGAAAGGGAACAAATATGTCATTGAGTTTGTTCTACACATCAAAGCTATTACCAATTCGTTACTTGTAGTTGGTGATCTCATCACTGAACAAGACCGGATTGACTCGATACTCAATGGGCTTCCAAAGGAATACAATCCATTCATTATGCAGATGTATGGTTACCCTGTTCCACCGACACTCTATGATGTTGAAGCTTTGCTCTATGTGCAAGAAACACAACTTGACAAATTTCATCAAGAACTAGTTGTTACCACAGTATCTGCAAATACAATGTCTGCAAATATTGCTCATACTGGTAAAAAGGAAGAAAGTTAGAGAGGTAACTACTCAGGGAACCGTGGAAGAGGTCATAAGTACAGTCGAGGTCCTGGGAGAGGTAGAACCACAACTAGCACTGGAAATCGTCCAACTTGCCAACTATTTGGCAAATATGGACACTCTGTCTCCACTTATTGGCACAAGTTTGATGAGAATTTCATGCCACAAGACTCTGCTGATACTCAGTCTAGATCTACAAACACTGCTGCTCAAAAGCAAGGCTCTACTTCACACTCTGCACAAAATTCTAAAGCCATGGCTATGATGGCAACTACACAAGAGTATACTCTTCCATCCGAGTTGGAGTCTCAAACCTGGTTTGCTGATTCAGGTGCCTCTCACCACCTAACTCCTTATGATTTTCACTTACAACACATAAAGTCTTATACTGGTTCTAATCGTGTATATGTTGGGAATGGTCAAACTCAAACCATATAGTCCATAGGATTATCTCAATTTTATTCTTCCATTATCCCTAATTATAAGCTATAACTGTCTAATGTGCTTCATGTTCCTACTATCACTATGAATCTGTTATTTGTCTCAAAGTTTTCTAGTGATAACCATGTTATTTTTTAATTTTATTATGATAAATGCTACATAAATTGTCAGGCTTATAAACAAATCCTTGTTGAAGGAGCTCTTGATGCAAGTGGCCTTTACTGTTTTCCTCAACTACACTTGGAGTCAACACATCCTCACAACCATAATAACAGTTTATGCACTGGTACTACTGTACAAAGCTTTATTGCTTCCAATTCCGCTTCTCATAAACCTAACTCATGTAATGATAATACTCTTTGTCATCATAGATTAGGTCATACCAATTTTAATTCAGTTACTTCTATACTCAAACTGTGTAATATTAGTACTTCTAATAAAAAAAGTTCTGAATTTTGTAATTCCCGTCATGTTGGAAAAGCACATAGACTACATGCTCCTAGTACTACTACTATATACAAAGAGTCCTTTGATGTTATTTACACTGACTTGTGGGGTCCCTCCCCCAATCCTTCTAGCTCTGGCTATAAATATTATATAGCTTTTGTTGATGGCAAGACCAAATATACTTGGCTATATTTTATTAAGCAAAAATCATAAGCCATACACGCCTTTAAACTATTTCACCAGTTTGTGTTTACTCAGTTTAATGTCAAAATTAAATCTGTTCAGTTTAATTTTGGTGGAGAATTCAGACCTTTCACAAAATACTTGACAAAATTAGGGATAGTTCATAGATTAACTTGTCCTCATACATCTCATCAGAATGGTTTAGTTGAGAGGAAGCATAGGAAAATAGTGGAAATGGGTCTCACCCTGTTATCCAACTCTCCCTCTATTATGTCCAGTAAACTCATGGTCGATTTACTTAAAAATAATCATCCTATGTTAACCCGTGCCAAAACTGGATACTCCAGACCTAAAGCTCTGCTTGTTCACACTGAGACTGAACCAACTAGTGTCAAACAAGCTCTTAGTAAACCTGAATGGTCCAAAGCTATGCAGGATGAATTCAATGTACTGCTAGCTAATAACACATTGTCACTAACCACAGTGCCACCTGGTAGAGCAGCTATTGGCTGCAAATGGGTCTTCAAGATTAAAGAAAACCCTGATGGATCCATTCTAAAACACAAAGCTAGGCTTGTTGCCAAAGGTTTTCAACAAGAGCATGATTTTGATTACACTGAAACCTTTTCACCAGTGGTAAAACCTACTACAATAAGAGTTATCCTAACCCTTACAATTACTTACAAATGGGATATTCAGCAAATTGACATCAACAATGTCTTTCTAAATCGAAACCTATATGATGAAGTATATATGGTTCAGCCTCCAGGATTTGTGAATACTGACAAACATCTTGTTTGAAAACTCAACAAGGTAATTTATGGCCTCAATCAAGCCCCACGTGCTTGGTATGAAAAGCTGACTCAGTCTCTTCTCCACTTTGGGTTTTCTGCCTCCAAATGTGACAACTTTCTATTTGTCTACTATTGTAGCGGTAAAAATGTTGAGACTAAGCCATTGGATTAACTTAACCCGCACAGATCAAATAAAAATTGCCACCGCGCTTTATTGTTTTCAAAGGAATGGGAAAAGAATGAATAACTCAAAAGAAGGGGAGAGAATCCAAGTTCGGGGGTTGGTTATGTAAAGGGAAGATATTAGCACCCAAAACATCTACGGTACTCCGGATGCACCTCTTTGTAAATTTGTGTATTTTATCCATAAAAGTTGTACAAAAATAGATGGTGGAAGATGAGAAGAGAAATAATTTTTACAATTTTTGCACCTGCAGCGGTTGCGAACCTTTAGTGCCTATGTATCATCTTTCGTGCAATAGGGGATCAGGGTACTCGTAGTTCACTTTTAAAATTTTTAAAACACAAGTTTGTTGGTTAATTTTAAGAGATGAGACATCATCGTCTTATCTGAGTGGAAGAACATACTTACTATCCACGATTATGATAAAGGAGAATTTGCGCCATCTCAAAGTGGAGGATATGGCTTGGATTTTAAAATCAACAAAGCCTCGCTCAACACCCAAGTGGAAAATATCTCACTTCACTATATATCATAGAAGTATAGTAGCTTGCATCACTACAAGGAATAACAATAGTCTAATCTTTTGAGAAAAGTTTTTTAAGGTAAAAAGCCAAAGTGGCAAAATAGTTTGAATGAGATTGATTGGCTTTTAGTCTTCTCACAAAAAGGTCAAAGTATTGTTAAATTGTTTAAAGTTTGATTAAGAAAGTATTTTGAAAATGCATGGACCTAAGTCCAAGTTTATTGTGAAAGCGGTTCAAGTTTAAAAACAATAATAGTTTTGAAAATGAGGGAGAAGATTTTTGAAATTAAAAAAGATGAGAGGAGATGAAGGAACTATCCTAAAGCATAAGGTAAAAAGCTAGGGAATATAACTATCTAACCAACAAGAAGCCAACACTTGACACAATAAGTCAATGTAGAATTCCCATCCTTTAGATTTGAAACCAAACAAGCAAAGATAATAAACCTCTTAAGAAAACCAAGCTTCAAAGGCATTAAGTCTTCATAAAAATTGGGCAGAGTAACAGCCGTATACAGATAAGTTCCCAATCACAGACAAATCACATAATCATAATAACATGCACACAAAGAAAACAAACAACCCAATGTCCCGAGGTAAACCCCAAGAACTCCAGACAAAATAAAAGTAGAAGTCACAAGGTCTCAAAGTAATCAAGGTCTCTAATCCTAAGTCCAAGAAGTCCATAACTCCAAAATGCCAAGGATAGTAACCAAATAGTCCAAGTAACATTAAAGTTTTTTATAGTTCAAGTTAATTATTAGGTATCTTTAAAAAGAAAATGAAAAGCGCAAGTGAGCAAAACAAAATGACATAAATATAAATACTCAAGTGAGCAAATATGAAAATAGCATGAAATGAAAATTCTAAAATAAATGCGCTTAAAGTAAAAAGCATAAAGTAAAAGCATAAAATAAAGTCAATTGTTAGAAATTATAGGTTAGTTGAATGATCATCTTGAAACTTGCATTTGAAAACTTATTAGAAGATTGATAAAATCAAAGTCTCTCAACAACAAGTTTCATTTTCTTTTTGTCAAGTATATCATTCATTTCAAAATCTCAAGGCAACAATAAATGATCAACGATGTTTAAATGATTCACTTAGTCCAAATTTTATGAAGCTTCATTAGAGGATTGATAAGACCAAAGCCTCCTAATAATGAACCTCAAGGTTATTAGATCAAAGGTTTTAAATTAGACATACTTGGGCTTGCAAACATAGGTTTGGGCCACGAATGATCATTTCTCGAATTGGGACAAAATTTAGCAATATGTTAAGCAATCGTAAGTGGACTTATATAGAAGTCGCACCTATTTTGAGGTCGGTCAATAACAATCTATGTGCCATATGTTTAGAGTGATTATATATAAATCATCCTCTAACAACATGTAGCACAAAAGAGAAGAGGATGAGATGAAGAGGGAGGAGATATATTTGAATAAATTTTTTAATCAAACTAACATTAAAATCATTCATCCATTTTAGTGGAGTTAAACTCAATACTCAAGATCCAATGATATTAATGAAGTTCATGATCAACAAACACATAGCCAGAATATAAAAAAATTGCATTTAATGAATAAAATAAAAAAATAAAAATGACTTTTAAATTATTTTTTTATAATGAAAATAAAAGTCAAAATAGTAAACTATATTCAAAGTATCAAAGAAAAATTAAAAGAGACCATATAAAAATAAAAAATGACCTCAAATATTTTTATAATTTTGATAATTTTTAAAACATAAAAATATTTCAAAACTAATTAAAATCAATCAAATAAGTGAAGAAAAAGATAAAAAATAATAGAAGTTAAAATAAAATTCTAGAAAAATTTCAGAAAAGTCAGAAATGAGTAAAATGATTTTTATAAATTTTTTCTAGAATTTAATAACATCAAAAAGTATTTTTAAATAATTAAAAATAAGTTGAAATAAAGGAGAAATTATAAAAAATATTAAATCTGAAAATAAAATTATGAAAAATAAAATAAAAATCAGGAAGAGAATATTGAAAATATTTTCGTGAATTTTTTTCATATTTTTTGGACCAGAAATGAATTTTTTATGGATTTTTGAAGTTTAAAACAAATAAGTATAAAAATCAGAAAATTAAATAAAGCCAAAAAATATGGACCACTGGATCATTGTCAAAACACATTAGTAAGCAGATCCAAGGGATCTGGCGCGCTGTGCATGATATGGTCACTATTGGAAATCACACCAAATCAATTATTAAATGAGATTTTAATAAAATAAAAGGAATAAATATGGTCCATTGGATGAAAAGTCAAAACGCGTTGGTAAGCAGATCCAAATGACCTGACGCGCTGTGCATATCATGGACCCTCAACCAAAACACGCTGAACCAAAAAACAAACAACCAATGAAAATAAAACAAATGTCCAACATTCATTGGTTAAAGAATGACACGTAGGTCGTCTTCAACCTCCGGACACCCTGTGCATGGGATTTTCTGAGATTCTTCAAACTGAAACGTTAGAAGCTTAGACTAATATCATTGGATTCGTCTCTTTCAGATGATCCTAACCTCACCCTCGTAAAAAAATTATATAAACTGAGCAGAGAGAAAAATACAGAAAACTAAAAATAATAACGAGCACTTTAGGTTAGGATTTCTCACTCAATTCTCAACGACTTTAAAAATTGTAAGAAGCACAAGGATCAGAAGGATGGGTAGAGTAGAATAGGCTTTTATTTGGAATGATTTGGTTAAGAAAACTACCTGAACAAGGCTCACGAAAATATCTCTGAAAGTGAACTTCTGTAACTCAAGATATGGCTCGATTTGCTTGGTTTAAGTGTTGGAGAATTTGTGTGTTTATGGAGGAAGATGAATATGTAAAGAAATTGTGAAGAAAGAGCTTGAAACTGTGAAATGGAATTTCAAATTTCTGAGTTACGAATGAAATTTGGCAGGGTGTATTTGGCTCTCCAAGCTTGAGGAAATGAATGCAATATATCCCTCTATTTATAGGGAAGTGAAAGGGAATGAGAATTGAAAGAATTAGGGGAGTTTGGAGGGAAATCGTGTGAAGTTGTAAGCATGAAAAGTGTGATTCGTATTTGCTCAAAACTCAGCTAATTCTTGCGTTTCAAGGTGCTAACCACTTCTGGAAGATTGTTAAAAATGGTTAGAAGTAAAAACGTGCAACAATTTGGTGATTAGAAGCTGGATTATGGATTTCAAATTCTGACTTTGGAGGAAACTTCAGTTTCAAGGTACCAACTTTGAATCCACGGTGTTCATATCTCAAGGGGTCTTATGGTATGATTCTTGAAGCATTTGAAAGATAAGGTTACAATATTTACAATGTTCAAAGAATGGGATCAAATGGATGCTTGAGCTAAAAGTTTTGATGAGTCAACGTTGAGAAAAATATGTTGACTTTTTGTACTAAGAAAAATTCTAAGTTTTTCTTCAAAAATGATCTATAATGTTTTGCATCCAAACATGACCTTCCACTCAAAATTTGCTTTTAACCAAAAAAGATGGCATGAATAAAATCTCTTAAATGGAAATTTTAGATTTAAATCACTTAAAAAATCCAAGAATTGAGAAAGTTATGACTTTGTGAAGTTGGTGAAAATTCATGAGATAACCTATATTCTTTTGCATTCTTAGGGCATCTTCCATCCATTTTCAAGATTTGCACATAAAAGAAGAGTTGAATTTAACACCCTTAAGATCATTTTGGAAAATGAATAGGCTCAAGGAGATGAAAGTTGACTAAGTTACGATCTTTTGAAGTCACATAAGGGAATTTGATGGCCTATTTAGGGGACTTGTAATCTTTCTTCATCATTAGGCATCTTCCCCATAAAATTTTCTTGAAACTTTTGAAGTGATGGGTTGATAACTATTTAAATATAAGCATGTCTTTGGAACCACTCAAAAATTCCAAAAGATGAGCAATATATAGCCCTTAGAAGTTGAAAACCCTAGCTCCTAGAGCACCAAAATGACTTGGAAACCTCTTTCAAATTTGACCAACTTTCTTTCACAAGAACTCTTGCCATGTGAATAGAAGTTGTTGTGGATGATAATAAGAATGCATAGAAACAAAAACCACCTTCAAATATTTAAGAATCGAGAGAGTTATGCACTTGTGACCAAGAAATCAAGAACTTGTCCAATTAGGTCAAACTTCTTCAATCAACTCTTGCATCTTTTGATTTTCTTTGAAAAATTGAGGCATGATAATTCATAGTAGACCTTGTCATGATATTACTTCAAAGTATCTCCAATGATGAAGCTTGGCTCTCAATGAAGCTTTGTTGAAGAAGACATGTAAATAAACTCATGAACCTATAAATCAAATTGATCAAATGTGTTGTGCCCTTACCTATAATATCATCAATTAGAGCAAACATTAATTATATTTATTAGTTAAAAGTTAATCAATACAAAACATATATGAATCAAAGTGCTTGGTGATTCCTCATGAGAAAACCTAGAGATAGGGGGGAAGAACCAAACCCAATTGTGATCTTGATATGATTGAGTTGATATGAGATGATAGAAGAATCTTAGGGGGAAAAATTGGGGTACCTTTGCATGATCTGACTAGTAAACTGCATAATACCTTTGCATTGAAAAAGCTGGACATACCTAGTTATTTTCTAGGAATTGAAGTAACCTTTTGCAGAAATGGCTCTATATTCTTAACTCAGTCCAAATATATTCAAGACTTGTTGTCAAGAGCAAAAATGACTACTGCTAATGGTGTTCATACACCTATGTTAAGTACGTGCAAACTTAGCAAGCATGGAACAAATCATATGACTGATTCTCATATGTATAGATCTTTTGTTGGTGCTTTACAATATGTCACCTTGACAAGACCATATATTGCCTATAGTGTGAACAAGGCATGTCAATTTATGGCATGTCCCCTCGATACTCATTGGACTGCTGTCAAACGAGTACTGTGTTATCTTAGTGGCACCTCAAGGTATGGACTCATATTGTCTCCATTTGCTTCAGTCTCAAAGTTTTTATTACGTTCTTACAACTACTCTGACTAGGCTAGTAACTCAGATGATAGGCGTTCACCATCAAGATCTTGTATCTATTTTGGTCTGAATCTTGTGGCTTGGAGTTCCAAAAAGCATTCCCTAGTAGCACGTCCCAGCACTGAAGCTGAGTACATGGAATTAGCTCATTCAACTTTTAAACTGTTATGGATGGAATCGCTACTCTCTGAACTACAAATTTTGTTTCATACTCCCACTATGCTTTGTGATAACTTGAGCGCCGTGATGCTTTCGTATAATCTGGTTCTTCATGATCGCACGAAGCATATAAAACTTGATATTCACTTCGTAAGAGAAAGAGTGGTTGCTGGTAGAATGTTGATTCAACATGTTCCTGCTGCTATGAAAATCGCGGATACTCTCACCAAGCCATTAGGAACTTCTGCATTTCAAAACCTGAGAAATAAACTTAAGGTTGCTAGCATACCGCACTATCCTTCAGTTTGACGGGGGGACGTTAGAGTATAATATTGGGCTAAGTTTGTTAGGTTGTTAGTGGTTAGGCTTAATTCTTTTTCTGTTAAGCCTTGCACTCTGTATATTTACTCTATATACTCCTCTTGTACTGTTACATCAAACTAACTGATGAATAATACAGTTACACATTACCTCTCTCTCTATAACAAGATTCAAGATGAACTTCAAAATTCATATCTAATCTCTAATACAATTAAATAAACTACTTATTTGAAATATTTAAAATTATTAAATAAACAAAATCTAAAGTATGAAAATAATATTTTAAAAACCAATTCAAAACATATTATTACCTTAGAGAGGTATTAAAAAACTTTAAAAGTAATCATTCACCTTTTTATGCTATAATTAATTATTGAAAAGTTATCATATTATCTAAGAGCAAATGAGTGAGATGCTAAAAGATATCTTCTAATTTAATCGGGAGTTATAGGTTTGAATCCAATTCTATGTAGCGACATCCACTAACATCAAGAGAAGAGATGTACTTGCAATTATAAAAAAAATGAATTCTTACTTCAACGTTGCACGAGTGCCACATGACTTTAAACACTCTTAACCTATTTATAGATTTCTTGAACAAACTTCCTATTTAAATTGTCTGAAATAATATTTTTAAACTTCTAACTTCCTTGAAGATATTTTTTGAATGAAAGATATAGAAGCTTAACATACTTTTCTCTTTAGGAGATATGCAGTTAGTTTTCTATTATTGTTAGGTTGAATATTTCATGGGCTTGGACTGTACTTTAGTGAAGGCTCAGTTGTTATATATAGATTAGCCTCTTCCCTTTGTAATTTAACTCATTTATTTCAATTAACATTTTTTATCCAATGAAATTTTTTATCACATTTTGTACTGTATAATAGGGTATCAAGAGACCAAACTCCTCTTTTCCATTCTTTTGAAATTTTCGTTTTTCTCATTCCTGTTCATCTTCTTCCTTTCACAAATCACAATCTTAAAACCTTAATCATCGCCTTATCATGGCCCCCGATGACGACAATTCCATCGTCAAAGAACCTTCCAAAAAGGATTTCAATAATTCAACCGAACAAAATGACCTGATCTTGAATCCAAGAAGTCATTTCTTGAAGGTGTGAAGAAAATGCAAGAAAGAGGGAGTTTGAATTGGATTTTCCTTTCTTGTAAAACTTTTGCTTCTAAACATTATTCATTGAGCAATACTTCTAATTATTGCTTCTAATTAATACTTCTAATTTGGTTCAGAAAACATAAACTCTAAAGCATAAACAAAAGTAAAGAACACGCGATATATCATGGTTCACTTGAGAAACCCCCAAGCTAATCCAGTCCATCCTTCCGAGGTGATTTCACCTTGAACTCAAGGACTTAATCCACTATAACCATTCTGATTACAATTGCACGCGCAACCGCCGATGACTAACATCCAATGAAACGTTCAAGGATCCAAATCGGATATAACGTTCATTAACTCAACATAATTTGATTCTCTAGAATCTCCTATCAGGATTTCCTCCCAATGATATCCATCAGTGATCTCAGAAGACTGACCTTCACTCAGTCCCCTTTGAGATATGACTACCATTGATTCAATAGAATCCACTACCAGGATTTTATCTACGATGGCTGCAGCCAAAATCCTCTTGAGATCAGACCTCCACTCAGTCTCTCAAGGTATCATCAAACAATTGTTTGATTTAAATTTGTTTACAATAATAATGTTTCTACATAAGCTGAATGTAAACATAATTAAGCACATCAGAAGATCCTAATACACACTAAAAATATTATAGTTTATTTTAGCTCTAATGCGTGGTCTTCTTTTCTTCAAGTAGCTTCTTCACAGACAATAATTGAAAGCACTTGAATTGTTGAAGTCTTCTTTTTCAAAAGTTTATGAAAGTTTTGTTGATCTCATTGTAGCATAGAGAAGAACTTCTTCATCTTGATTCACCTTAGAACATTATGGACAACAACCCTTGTTCTATCTTCTTCAATGGTCATTTTTGAGTATAACATTTTGTTGTGGATTTGTAACTTGAACATTCATGATCATCTTCATTATCTTCTGCAGCTTAGCAAGCTTTATGCAGTATATAGAATTGTGCACATTATGAATCAATATGATTGGAGAATCATTTTGATAACAATTGGTCTTTTTGTTGTTATAGTTGTTGATAACTTTGGTTGTGTTCTAGCAAATGAATGTTATCTTTTAACATTGAAAACCAACAACAACAACTTTGCAACTTGCAGCTTTTAGCACCTAGCCAAGAAGCTTATGGCAAGCTCATCAATATTAGAATCATGTGTTAAGCAACAGCTAACCAACCAACATGCCAACAAACCAACATTTAAACATACGATTCTTTTCTTATATAACTAAGAAAAATTGAGCCGTTGGATATTTGTAAAAGAGTCATTACAAATAGTACTACGACGTCCTTATCTCTTCCACACTTTAAGTTAGTGGAGAGGTAGTGGCATAAAGCTTTGTACTGTGTATTATTGTACTGTGTTACCATTATATTCATTCCTTCTGCATTTCAGACGCTTATGCGAGCATGAGATTAGAAGCGAGAACATAACATAAGTTCTTCATGACTTCAAGTCTTCAGAGTCTTCAGAACTGCGTCTTTAGAGTCTTCAGCACTTGGTCATGAGAACCCGTTGTAGCAAACCTTTAGATCAGAAGAGCTTCAAGTCTTCAGAGTCTTAAGAATTGCGTCTTTAGAGTCTTTAGCACTTGGTCTTCAGAATCTGTTTATAGATAACCTTGGACCTTTAGAACTTCAAGTCTTTGGAATTTTCATACCTTCTGCCTTAGAATATTTAGTACTTGGTTATTTAAGAATCCTTATCTTCAGAACCTTGTTACTAGAAACACAAAGTCTTCAGCATCTGAACTTCAGTTAGAAACGTTGTCTTCAGATATTTCAACTTTGTCTTCTTTGGAACAAGTTGTATTTTATAAACTAAGTATTTAGCATCTGGACTTCAGTAGAAACTTTGTCTTTAGATCTTCTAACTTTGTTTCTTGAAACACATTGTCTTTTAGAAACGTTAGTCTTCAGCATCTGGATGTAAGTAACAACTTCTGTCTTCAGATCTTGTGACTGGTTTCCTTAGAACACGTTGTCTTTATAAACTTGAGTCTTCAGCATCTGGACATAAGCAACAACTTCTGTCTTCAGATCTTTTAACTGGTTTCTTCAGAAAAATATCAGAGTTTACACTTCAGTGCATTCTGGAGTGTCTTGCTACTGTTCAATAGAACTCGTGTAGCATGGAAGCAGAATCATTTCTCTTCTAATGTCTTGGCCACACAATTCATCAGAAGCAGAACCTATTTATTAAGTATTCAACAATAACAAACATTAGTATAACAAAATTGTTCATACAATCATACTCATTTGTTATCACCAAAAATCAGAGATAATATTGTAGAACCAAATCTTGTTCTTACATTTCTATCTCCACCCGGTGGAAATCCCGACGCCATTTTGGTTGCACCACCGTTCGATGATAACAACTACCACAACTGGAGTAAATCAATGTGTTGCACACTTACATCGTAGAACAAACTCGGTTTCATCAATGGAACCATCAATAAACCGAGCTCCTCATGCCCCAACTTCGAGCTATGGGATCGTGCGAGTAGTATGGATCTTTCTTGGATCAACATAACTGTTTCACTACACATCGCACAAAGCACAATTTGCTTCGACCCGGCTTTTAATCTCTGGGACGATCTTCGAGAACACTTCACCAAAGGCAACCATTTTTCGTTTCTCAAATCTTCTTCATGATCTTCATTCCATTAAACAATGTGATCGCTCTCTTTCTAAATACTTCACTGATCTCGAGATTCTGTGGGATGAATCTTGAAGATCTTCGACCAACGCCTTATTATTTATGCCATGTTCCATGCACCTATGATTTGGCCAAAATTGTTCGATGTTACAAGCATATTTAATACGTCTCTTGTTTTCTAAAAGGTTTGAATGATAATTACCAAAACATTCACATAAAAATATTGCTTCTTGACCCAATTCCCAGCATTAGTAGAGTTTACTCGCTTATTGTTCAACAAGAAATTGTTTCACCAATAGATTTTACTGTTAGCCATACTATTCTCTATCCGAACAAAAATTCCTATAATGCTCATGGAAAGGGAAAAGGTATCGCCAAGAACTCTATGTTCTACACAAACTGCAGCAAAATGAATCACACAGCGGAAACATATTATTTCAAACATGGTTTTCCACAAGAATATCGAAGCAAGAACACCAAATCCTCTACAAAATCCAATTGGACATACAATCCAGATAAAAAGATGGTGTCATTTACAAGGAGGATTATCAACACTTGTTTCTTCTTCTCCAACAATTAAAGAAGGACACTCAGAATTCCAAGGTTGATAAATCTCCTAATGCTGACAACCACATAATCTCAGGTATCATCAACACATGTACTTAATTTAATTTACCATATATGTGTATCCTTGATTCAGGGGCATTTGACCATGTATGCTCCTTCATCAAGTGTTTTTCTAATATTAGACTTATTGAACATGTTTATGTTCACTTCCCAATGGAAATCATATTGCTGCAAACTTCTTTGGCACTGTTATCCTTGATCACTCTTTTCAACTAGACAATGTCTTTTACATTCCTGAATTTAAATTTAACTTTATCTCTACATCTAAACTATGCCAAACTTCACATTAAAATATTTCATTCTCACACAATTCCTGTTCCATTCAGGATGTGTTTACCAACAAGATGATTGGGAAAATGGTGCATCATAATAACCTTTACATTCTTCACACAGTCCCTGTTCACAAATCTCTTTGTAACTTCATACACGATAATGATTGTAATTTTGATAGTTTGACACGTATTAATAGTTCTACCAATTTAGATTTATGACATCATAGATTAAGACATCCCTATAATGAGGTTTTAGATCATATGTCTCAAAATTTTCCTGCCATGAAATATAATAAAAAATTCCTTTGTCATGCGTGCCATTTGGCTAAGCAATGTATACTTCTTTTTCGTACTCGTAACTTTACTACCTCTACTTGTTTTGAACTGGTGCATATGGATGTATGGTGACCCATGTCTATACACTATATGGACGAATTTCAACATTTTCTTACTATTATGGATGACTTCATACATTATACCTAGACTTTTCTAATGCATTATAAATCTGAAATTAGAACTCACGTTTAAAACTTCATTGCTTTATGTCATAACCAGTTTTCATGTAAAACCAAAACCATTCCTAATGACAATGGCACCGAATTCATTATGCCTCCATAATATGCTTCTCTAGGAATTTTGTATCAAAGAAGTTTCATTGAGACAACTCAACAGAACTCCACTATTGAAAGAAAACACATGCACTTGCTTAATGTGACTAGATCTCTATTATTTCATGCCAAATTACCAAAATGCTTCTGGTCTTTTTCTCTTTGTCATGCCAGATACTTGAATCAATAGGTTATGCAGTCCTACTATCTAAAACTGCACTCCATATGAGCTTCTTTTTAAAGAACGTCCCTCTTTCGCACACCTAATTTTTTTTTGGATGCCTCACATATTCCACCACCATAACAAGACATAGAGATAAACTTTACCCTAGAGCAACCAAATGCTTATTTCTAGGCTTCCCTAATAACAATAAAGGTTACCTCTTTTTTTCATCTCAATACTATATGTAACACCCTGAAAATCATAATTAATCATTTAATTTATTTTTGTGATTTATTGGTGAATATATATGGTTTAGTGTTGAATAATATGGTCGTGGCATTATGTTGTAGGATAGTTGTTGCACCCCAAAATTCGTCGTCTTCATTTTAACCCTAATTGGATTATTTTTATAACATACTCATGCATACATATCATCGATTCCATGGTTACAGAATCAAGGCAATTATTTGCGTCAGGCTACAAAAACAATTGTTCCATCAGGCAGTACAGCAAAGCAGAAACTCAGGGTTTTCGAGATTCAAGTACGCTCGTCATATTTTTCCGAGCTAATCAATCAATGAGTCATCAAGTCATAATTATGCCAAGCTCTCAGGTGTTCTATCATGCCTTCAATTGCAAAGAAAATTAAGTGTTTCAGTTGATTCGAGACAGTTTCGACTGGAAATCAACATTTCGCAGTTTACGTTAAAAAATTCATAACTTTCATCAGGAAAATTATTTTTTAGTGGATCTTTGGGAGTTGAAACCTTTTTGACATCCTCTTCATTTCATTTGTTTGGTTCGGAAGCTAATTCTTGGAAGAAGATCTCCGAATTTACAAAATATGTTGAAAATCGCATGTTGAAGCGGATTTCCAATCAACAGTCGCGCAATATTGCATAAATCATAACTCTCGATTTTTAACATTCCGAAACGATTCTTTCAGCATGATATCACAAAATTTGTTAGCTACAAGTTTGCTTCATGGCCCGCGTTTGGATTATGATCGGAAGACTTAGGTTAATAGCTTGTTTCTAAAGTTGAACACCGAAATATGGCGCAAAAGCCGCGCAACTTGAAACAAAGAGTTTTCTGTCTCTAATTATCTTGGTATTGTAAAAATCATAACTCTCTCAATTTTTATCGTATATGGAAAATTATTTCGGATCATGTCACAAATTTCGTCATCTACGTTTTTGCTTCAAGAGTCCGGTTCAAATTATGCTCCAAAAGTTATGGTTCGCGGCTCACATCTCAAATTGTACATGTAATTATGATAAAAAAACTACACAACCCAAAAAAAAAGGGAATTTGACACCAAATTTCATTTTGCCAAACAAGGCCACTTTTGTATATATTGGTTTCAATTCAAATTGAAAGGACTTTTTTCTCATTTTTCACAAAACTACTAAAAAGAGCAAAAATTCTCTCAAGTTCTCTCTCTCTCTCTCTCTCTCTCTCTCTCTCTCTCTCTCTCTCTCTCTCTCTCTCTCTCTCTCTCTCTCTCTCTCTCTCTCTCTCTCTCTCTCTCTCTCTCTCTCTCTCTCTCTCTCTCTCTCTCTCCCCGGACCACCCTTCCGCCGACTAGATCCGTCGATCTCTTCCTTTTCTCTGGCCAGCCTTCCGCCCAAGACTGGCCTCCCTCACTGATCGTCCGACAACACGCGGTACCCCCTTCCGTTATGAGCTCGTGCCCAGCCTCCCTCCATCACCGGTCATCTATCATGCTCTGAACGGTACTGCCTCCATTTCCGAGCTGCTCCGATCAGACTTCTCTTCCGGTCACCTCTTCCAATTCAACTCTTTTGCAACGATTCAGTAATTACCTCTTGATTCTTACTTGATTTAAGTGCTTAATTGATTAATTGATTTTGAATTAAGTGCTTATTTGATCTTGCATGAGTTGAATTTAATTGAATTGTTGAATTAATTGATTCTTGAGATTAATGATTAAGGACAATTATGGAATCGGCGGAGCATTTTTTAATTGATTAAATCTCATGAGCATCGATGCAATAATTGTTGTTGATTATTGATTTTACGCATCAAAGCTTGATTCTGATTTGATAATTGTTGATAATTGTTGAAATTCATGAGTTGATGATTATTTTTGAGTTGATTATTTGATATCGAAGCATTGATAATTTTTGTTTTGATGTTTGGAAACTGATTCATCGGTAGTGATTTAATGCTTATAACTTATTTGTGAATTTCAAGCAACATTCCAAGCATCGATGTTGGATGATTTTGCGTGTTAAATGTTAATTTCCAATTGATTTTTGATGGACATCGATACATGTAACAATGCTGCCCGGAATTAACAAATTATTGTAAATTGTGTTTTAATTCTCGGTTCATGCATGTTTGGCTTTTATTTGTTAATTATTTGAGCATGATGTTGAGTTTTATTGATTTTAATTCGACATTTTGAGTGTTTCACGAGTTTAATACAATGTTGTCCAGGTTTTGAAAATGCACATGGAGTGTGATTTAATTTATGCTTGATGCATGATTGGCTTTAATTGGATGAATGCTTGACATTGATGTCGATTTTAGTTGATTTTAATTTGAATTCTTGTGCGTTTCATGAGATAAAAGGTTGATGCACGAGACTTTGTCTTATGGTTATGATACTTGTTCAAAAGTCGTCTCTTCATGATTTAATATCAATTTGAGTTGAAATGTGAATGCTTAACTTCAATTATCATTTCTTGTTATTACTAACTCATCTTGTAAACTTGTGCAAGCTTCCGAAGGTGTCTCAGTACATGATACTTGTGATATACTTTTGTTTCGTCGAGACTTATATCTTATGCAGGATTATTTGTTCGATATTCGGATATGCTTGACACACCTTCTGATTGTGATTTATTTTCACATTTATGATGCTTAAACGCTTATTCTGAGCATTTGATTTCTGACTTTTTTCTTTGATTGTCGAAGCTTTCGCGAAGATCTTTGGGTTTCTTGCACTTTGTTACGCTTTGCGATAGACTTTTGTTCATTTGATATTTTTTCCGATTCTATTTGTTTCTGTGTTGTCTTTTAATTTCTTTGCCACGAGAAGTAGAAATGGAGATGCATGAGTTGAAGACCTACCCCCATAGGCATTGCGAACTTGTTTGTTTACATTCTTGTTCATAAAAGACCTCAAAAATGGGAAATTTCTTGTGTTTGCAGAAGACCTCAAAAAGGGGAAAATTCTTGTGTTTTTTTAAAGTCCTTAAAGAAGGAAATTGTGTAAAGTCCTTGAAGAATACACCCATATTCCCCTTTTACTTTGTGCTTGCAATCAAGTCAATAAAAATTGGAACAATAGGGCTTGTAATCGTCCCCCACACTTTCAATTCCATTGATCATTCTTAGCTTGCGTTGCCCGTTGATGCTTTAAATTGTTCGTCTATTGTCCATTGAGTCAACAAAGTGGAAAAATAGGGATCACAATCATCCCCCTCACCTTGTCATTGCTTCAGCGATTTTAGCTCACGTTTATTAACATTGATGCTTCGAGTTGTTACTCGATTTGATTGAGTTATTCTAATGGAAGAAGGGTCCTTCAACTCACCGACCTTTATTTTCATGTACAAATAGCTTATGTTTGATGCTTGTTAGCATCTTTGTGTGTTTTACTTCCTTTCACCTTTGTTTGTTCTTTAAGGTTCACCTTTGCATGTTCCCTTAGAATTGCTTGCTTCGTTTTCGATTTAAGGTAGACATTAGGTTGTAGTCCATGCATGCTAAATTAGGTAGATATTTCCCTTTTTGTATCCAAACTTTAGGACCACAATTGCATGATAACATTAGGATTGTTAGTCTCCCTTAGACTTTTTTCATTCCCCTTTTGCATAACTAAAACAAAAACTTATTTTCTTAGGAAAACTCAAAAAACTTAATAATTGAAGATACGAATTATATGCAGTTGAGTCTTATGGGGTATAGCGAATTGGTCCAGACTGAATCTTGCTTTTCTTTCACTTCCGGAATTTATTACGGTTCAAATTGCAAACCTTTTTGAAAATAACCGGAGAAGTAGTGAGTGTACCTCCAGTGGGATCCATTCACTATCATCCCACCAAAAACACCAACTAATTCAAACATTTTTCCTTCGGGATTTTCTTTGAAAACCTTTTCTCTAAAAAGATGTATTATTTCCTTTTCCTGCTAATGACGCGTAATTCCCCAAAGGCCAGGTGGCACTATGTCAACTGCTAGAGTGCGAATGTAATACTATCCGCTTAAAAAATGCAAACCAACTAGCATTTTTTAGGAGAACTACGAGTGCCCTGATCGCGTACTGCATGAAAGGTGGTACATAGGCACTAAATATTCAAAATCGTGGCGGGCACGACTAATAAAACATTTTTCTTTGTATATACACTTTGCATACATGCATTCTCCCCTTTTCTCGTAAGCTTTAGAAATGAACACACCCTTTGATTAGAATAACAACAGTGGATCCCGTGAAGTACCACAGACGTGAGGGGTGCTAATACTTTTCCCTTGCATAATCGACTCATCTACTCGATCTCTCGGTTGCAAGACCATGATTTCTCCCTTATCAGGTTTTTCTTTGATGATTTTCCTTTCCCTTCAGTGGGATAAATAAATACTCGATGGCGACTTCATTGATTCTCTCTCGATGATTTTCCTAGTTGTTTTAGCTGACAACTTCACTGGGGACAAATTAACCAATTGTTGGTCCGTCCCGTGAGTCATTCCTAGATTTTGTTGTTTTGTTTTCATTGGGTGTTTATCTTTATGCTTTATAGCTTTCTAATTTGTATATGTTTGTCTGCACATATGTATGCATTGCATTTTACTGCTTTCCATATACTGGTTATTGCTGATGTGCTGGATCTTTTGTGTTTTCTTGATGGATGGGTGTTACTATTGAGGTAAAATAGCCAGTACCCAGGCCAGAGTTGTAAAATCTTAGGAACACATAAGAATAGACTGGAGACATGACGACTACTGGATGTAGATGCTACTAGTGCGGTCATGTGCACCATGCTCATAAGAGGTTCAACTGAGGTACTATCATTATCACATAGGTGTAATGATGATAGTCTTTTCAGGCGAACTCAAGACTCTGAGTTAATTTTTGACCTTACCCTGACCTAGACTTCATAGGTGAGTGAGGATGGTTTGATCTTACAAGTAATTGGTGACTCTGTGGTTCTTTTGGTTATGTTCTGGAATTCTATTGGGGACTATGTGTTTCTTGTGGTTTATGTTCCGGACCTTTGATCTTAGTATTCTCGACATACTTAGAAACAACACATCAATTATCCAGTGTTGTGGAAGCTTTGATCATGTAGCATAGCACTTTCATCATAGCATTTTTATGTTTTTTTATAAAAAAAAGTATATGAAAAAAGATAACTTGCATATGCATATCATTTCCAAGATATTTCGAGGTTGTCATTTTTCATTAGAAATAGATAGCAACACAAATGTAAACAAAGAGCTGACTAGAAAGACCTTTCGTTATCAGTTTCATAGCTTTGTTCTAACCCCGTTAAGAGAAGTGGGAACTCTTGCGGGTGGTCTGAATGAGAAGATTTTCATAGATAGTTATGGGAATCTGCTGACATTTCTGGATGTTGATCATGAGAAATGGGCCAAGGTGTCGCTTTTGCAGTTCTTTGATTTGCAATTGTATTATTTCACTTTCCAAGACTATCAATTAGCACCAAAACTTGAATAGTTTGCTTTCATCCTTGGTATTGAGATCACAAGTCAAATTCCCTTCATTTGCATGCCCGAGGTTCCTGATTATGAAGTTATGGCTAAGGCTCTTTATTCGAACCTTAGTGATGTGAATGGTAATTGGATAGACAAGAGTAACATGTGTAGTCTTCCTCTAAAGTTTTTGATAAGCAAGGCTAGAATTTTGCAAGGAACAAATATTAGGTTGTGTTCAACGCATTATTGGCCGCAATGATCTAAGGCATTGTCATGTTTCCTAATATGGAGAATTTTGTAGACATAGCAACAATATGTGTTTTCATGAACGGAAACCCGGTGCCAACAATACTTGCCTATATTTATTATGCTATCCACTCCAGACAGGATAAGAAAGGAAGTGCCATATGTATTCCTCTGTTATATAAATGGTTCATGTTTCACATGACCACAAGGGTACCGTTTGTAGACACCGAAGATTCTCTCCTTTGGTCTCAAAGGATCATGGCTCTTACTTCTTATGATATCATTTGACATGAATAAGGGGTGGAAAATAAATTATTGCAAGTTGTGGAGAATTTCCCAATGTTTCTCTCATAGGGACAAAAGGTTGTATCAATTATAACCTTATCTTGGCATGGCGTCAGCTAGTATATATTATGACTGATAAACCCAAAGACTAAGAGGTGGAAGAAACCGTTTATTTCGGAAAAGGTGAGAATCGTGTCTTGCTAGGAAGGGTAAGAGTTTCCTGGGGACATATTCACAAGAAAGGACAGGCTTTCTTCAGCCAAAGAGGATGTTTCGCTCTCGATCCTTATGTCAATTGGGTCAAGAACCGAACAAAAGTATTCTTGTTGCCCTACAAAACGGAAGAGCCTTTGTGTCCGCAACCCAATTTAGATCCATCACCTGATGGCTAGTTACCACCAGATGCAGCTATCAAACAATCATTCACCAATGAATCCTCTCTTCAACAACCTATTCTTGATGTGTCAAAGTTTATGCCTATGGTGTACTACAAGCAGGTCAAAGCTGAGAGTCTCAAGCTATAATCAGAGAAGCAAGAGAGAAGTATAGAGCTTTCCTTTGCTTTAAAAGAGAGGAAGAAAATGCTTCACGAAGCTAGAATAAGAGACAAATTATTGGAAGATCACAATTTTCTTGAAAAACTTAAGAAGCCAAGAGTTGAAAGTTCCCGCACTACTCAAGTAGAAGTTGTAGGAAAAGCTCAAGCAGATCTCGTGAAGAGTCAGCAGAAGATTGAAAGGCTCTGTTTGTCCAAAGATAAGTTGCAAGCGAGTCACAAAGAAGAAGTTAAGGCTTTGAAGAAACAACTCCGAGAGGAGGAAGCCAAGACTAAGAAGATCTGTAGACAACGAGAGGTTTTTGAACTGCAGGTCCAAAGCCAACAGGTGCACATAGGCAAGTTGACTGATAAAGTTGAAGAGCTCAAGATTCAAATAAAAGATATAGATGCTCAACAGTTTGTAACAAAGGCCCGACTGAAGGGAAGAGGTATCTAGTTGGCTCAAACTGTAGAAGAATTGGTAAAGCTCAAAGTGCAACTGGCAGACAGTGGCGAGACTCTGATGGATTTGGGTTCTCTCAGTCACTTGGAATTTTACGGTGGTTTACAGTACTATTGACTTGTTATATTTGTTAACATTCACCACCAAATTTATTGGACGCGATCCTTTTGGTTTTATCTGTATGAACTTGTTTTGAGAAATTCTCTTTGTATGGATGTTTACTTCATGATATGAGAAATGTCTTTCTTTAATGATGATTTATTTATATCTTGTTGCCGTTTGTTCTTGATGAAAAATTAAAGTTTTCTTGGAAATGATAAAACATTGCATGCATAATCATGCATTCATAACATATCATATCATAACAGGTTATTCCAACGGGTCTTCTTACTTCTGATCTGGTTCTTTTCAGAGATTTCAACTTCAAACTCTCACAGGTACAACACCATGGGTAATTCGAAGAGACAACTGGAACAGATAAAATTGACATAACTGCTACGAGTGTCAAGATGGACACTCATGTTGAACAATTAATGGAGACTATCCAGACTATGGCACAAGGTTAGGAAGAGCTAAGGGCTCTAATTGTGAAACCTACTGCAACTCCAGATGTAGGGAATGGAACTCTGAATCTTCCTCTAGGAGATGTTGGAAATCTAGTGGGGATTTGTGTTAATAATCTTGCTGGTAATCCAGGTGGTACGTGTGATACGGTGGGAGAACTGACTTGGGTGTTTTGTGTTTTATTGCAAATGTTACGGTTAGCAAGAGTCGCCACCGACTTTTCTTTTATCCAAAAGGAAAGGTGAAAAAGCACAGGAAAGACCTTTGAGATTATTTCTTGAGTTCGGGGGGGGGGGGGGGTAGATTATGAAAATGGAAGGTATTAGCACCCTTTTCATCCATGGTTTTCCATGGGCTCTTAGTTACTTGCTAGATCACTTGCTTTTGTTTGAAATTGTGCTTTGTGTGGTTTTTGAAAGTATTTTGTAAAGAGGCCACTGTTTAAGAAAACTTCGTAATGATTCTCGTTTGTAAGAATGTATGCAAAGATTTTACCCTAGGAGTGCTTGTGTGCAAGTGTATTGATTTTCATGCTTTGTTTAGTCTTTGATTAGGGTTTGCTACTTGTTGATTTTATCTTCTCATACAAACCCTAATTACTAGCATTTATATAAAGCGATAAATTGCAAAAAAGTAAAATTACTACGCTATTACATCATTAGGGGAGGGGGTGTACAAATTTACAAATAGGGATTACAAGAAAATTAAACCTAATTATCTATTACAACCATATTGAATTTTGTACAAAATTGAAAATAAAATGCAAGGATATAAATGGAAAAAGAAATGATTTTTGTTGTTTTTATGAAAGGGATTTTAACTTAATTAAGAGAGATGATTAATGAACACAAATTTAAACATAAATTAATTAAGAAGGAAATTAAGTTAAAAATGTATTTTAGGGTTTTATTTATGAAAAGGTTTTAACTTAATAAAAATAATATGAGTATTAATTAACTAAAATAAACCTAAGTTCTAAATTAATTTTAAATAAAATAAAATAAAATAATAATTAAACCTAAGTCAAAATATTAATTATTTAGGAAAAAAAGAAATTAATTTGTTTAAGAAAATATTTTTTAATCTTTTTGTTTTATAGAGAAAATAAAGTATATAAGTATGAATAATAAATAAAAATATTTTTTTTGGATTTTTATTAATAAAAATAATAATAATAATAATAATAATAATAATAATAATAATAAATAATAAAAATATTAAAGAAAATAAAATATAATAAAATAAAAAAACAGAAAAATGAAATAATTAAAAAAAAAAGGGCCAGGGAGTGCTGAAGTAAATCAAGGTTAGGAGTCAGCAAAAATGGGAGGCCCAACACAAAGGCCGAGGCGATGCAAAAAAGCTCAAAAATGTCAAAAATAATGAAAAAATATGCAAAAGGTCACACTGGGGCTTGAACCCAGGACCTAAGGGTGACAGGCGCACGCTTTAACCACTGGGGTGGTGATACATCCGTTAACTTGTGTGAAAGGATAAATACATAACACAAAACGCGCCCTGATTACACTTCATCTTTAACCTCCAGCCAAAGGATCTGTAACTTGCTTATTTATTAACCATTTGCAAAAATGTAAACATGAAAATTGCTCCATTTTGTCACACAAATTCAACCATATAAATATCATAAGCTATAAATCAAAGATGAATGGGAATTTCTAAAATTACCAAATTCTGACCTAAATATTTCAGAAAGTTCAAACTCAAAATTCTCCTAGCTCAATCAAAATAAATGAAATCTATGGACATGTATAGTTTCAGGGCAAGGATGTCTACATTTTATCTTCACTAATGCAAGCCTAACAATGCCTAAATATGAATATAGAAGTTCAATAAAAATACCTAAAAACTGGAAATCATGAAATGGATTTGAGCTTGTTTCAGGCAGTGCTGATGATCAGGTTAGCTTCCTTGGACCTCTAGGAAGCTATTGTAATTGATGATTGAGCTAAGGGTGGCTGGAATGGTCTGGAGAAGTCCAACTGTGATGCTCTGTTTTTGAACTTGGAAAAATATGAAGATGGTGTTACAGTCGTGTAACAGGGATATGGATGACTTATGTATGATGTTTGGAAGCTTTTGGAAGCAAAAGGCCAGAAAACACACGAGTGAAATAGAAGTTTGAAGTTCTTGGCCAGAATATGTAACAATGGTGGTTTTTAATGTAGTTATAGGTTTTTGGAGTTTTCAGGGCTTGTGTATGCGTGGGTTATCTTGCCAATAATGTATGTATTTATAGGTAAGAGGTTTTATGTCTTATAACAAGTCTTAATTTGAAAATCCAATGTTGTAGCATCTTTCTTGTTTTTGAAGCAAAGTTGAAACGTCTTGTTCCAAGGAAAAGTACAGGGCTGCATAGAGTGGTTAGTACTTTGTACATGCTTGCTTTTGGTTTATAGGGTTTGTGTGTGCAGAAAGAACAAGTTCAATGCTCAAGGAGAGTGGACTTTGTGATTAAAGCCACTTTTCAAGAATAACAATGGTGCTTTTCTTCCAAAAATGGAAATGCAACTTGGATAATGGTTCAAGTGCTTGGACAATGACTCCATATGTTGTGTAAATATTTAATTAAGGAGTGAATTGCAAGTTAGAAGCCTTCAAAGTGAGATTATGCAACATGGCTATGTGATTTGGTCCATTGTGCATCACAAATTTTGCCTTGTAAAACAACTTGAAACCCTAACTTCTGAGCTTTGATTATCCTTGCTCACAAATTATCTCAAGGAGTTCTTGGACATTTTAGAAAGCTTGTAATGTTATCTACAACCCCTCTTTGAATCACTTTTGAAAATTCCCCTTGTAACTATATGAAAAGTGCCATGAAGTTAGGTCAAAATCCTGCCTAAACTAGGGCAAAATTTCACTAAGTGTTCAATTTCATGACCATGACTTTATGGATAAATAACTTGAGATCCAAGCATTTTTATAATAAGTTGTGTAAAGCAATGTCATGGATATCATGGAGATCTACAACTTTCATGTTGAAAGTTTCTTTTGAATCATTTCGCATTATGGTGAAAAATTGGCTCAAAGTTATGAAAAAACATGAAGTTTTAAACACTTAGAAAAATTTCTAAGTTAGAAAACTTTGACTTTTCAAAATGAAATCTTGACTTTTTGATTTCTTGATGAATAAGTTTCATATTTTTACATGTTTTGATGAATTGTGTTCTTTAACATTGGATTTTGACCAAAAAGTCAAAGTTTGACTTTTCAGTGTACAGTTGACTGAAAATTCACTATCAATCCAATTGATCTTGAGCAATATTTTAGGTCATGCCACTAGGTCAAAAAGATGAAATTGAACTATTGAAACCATGCTTCAAACCAATTGACCATTTGCTAGGTCAAAAATCAGAAATTGCCCTTTCTTAGTCAAAACCCTAATTTTGACCATTTTGCCCTTTTGATGATTTGATCAAATTTATTGAGGAATTGTGGTCCAAACTTGATCAAATGATACATATGAGTTTATAATGTTGATGTGGATAAAAAATAATGAAGTTTGACTGTAAATTGGCCATAGTTGACTTTTCCCCCATTACAACTGGTTTTTAGGTCAACTGCTCAATTGACTAATCAAAAGTGTGATCCAAGGCTTGAAAATTAACATGAGTAATATTGGGGGTCCATAATGATCCGTTAAAGTCATATGAGGCATTGAAAGTTCAGTTATCCTTGTGAAATCTCAAACCCTAATTTTGGTCATCAGTGCTTAAGGAGGTGTCTTGAGTTGATCAATCCTAGTGCAGTCTTGAACCAAGAGAGATCTTTGTGAGAAAATAATTGATAAGTGAGAGGGAAAATTTTGGGGTACAACAATCTCCCATGTTCAATATTCTTAAACCTGAAGAGTTAGATTGATGGATTTTCCATTCGTGACTTGAAGGTGGAAGAGGATTGGACACTAAAGTGCCCAGAAATTTGCACTCGAGGATGTGATGGTTAATAGTGTAGGGAATGGGCTTAAAGATGGCATTTGGAAAGGATATGAGAAGTTGTTAGAGATGGGCTTGCAGATGCCATCCAAAATGATTGTTGGACTGTATCTTAAAGAGAATCTGAATGAGTATCGGAATAGCGTCCGTGTATGGAGCGTATCTGAACTGTATCTGAAGGCTGAATCTGAATGAGTATCAGAATGACGTCCATGTCTGGAGCGTATCTGAACTGCATCTGAGAGAGAATTTGAATGAGTATCAGAATGGCATCCGTGTCTGGAGCATATCTGAACTGTATCTGAGAGCTGAATCTGAATGAGTCTCAGAATGACGTCCGTGTCTGGAGCGTATCTGAACTGTATTTAAGAGAGAATATGAATGAGTATCAAAATGGCATATGTGTTTGAAGCGTATCTGAACTGTATCTGAGAGAGAATCTGAATGAGTATCAGAATGGCGTCCATGTCTGGAGCGTATCTGAACTATATCTAGAAGTTGAGTCAGAAGAAACCCGTGTAGGATTTCTTCATCTGTTCGTGTAGATAATTGTCCTGGCTTGTCTCAGGTATCAATCTCTGACCTTTGTAAATTGTTGATGATAGCCATCTGTTGACTGATCTTTCCTAAAAATATGAAAGATTAGTTGTATGCAATGTCATGATGTATGAAATGCATTGTATACTGATGTTCTTAATAAAATGAATGAAATCATGTTGTATGCGTTCATTTTGTCAATGTCATGACGTATGGATGCGATGTATAGGCATATAAGTTATGTTGCTGTAACACTATTGGATTCGGGAAAATAAATCTCTGACTGTTGTTGGGGACGTGAAGTGTAAGTCTTCATGTTTTGAAGTGCTGACGAGCTGATGAGCTCCTATTTGTTAGAGAAATAAATTTTGTTGTAAGGAAAACGTCGTGTATTGCCTGTGAAATCCTGTTGGGGAATCCTGAGAAATTTGGGCGACTTCTACCGGGGAGTGATAACTGGAGGTCTTGTTCTGCTGGGGATTAAGCTGCACACTATGGGGAATTTTATGGAATAGTCTAAAGATATTATCCTATTTCTTAAAGCCATCAGCGATTATCTTTCTATTTTTGCTCATTTGTAAACAGTAGTTATGTTTAAATGCATATGCTTAAAAATAAATCATTGGACTTTCTTGTAAACAAAACACAGAAATAAAGAAAAATAGATAGTTTTGCACTATCAAAGGAAATCTTTGTATTAACTTGAATAAGTATTTTGTACAATGAGGCGAATCATCCTAGTAAGAGAATGTCGTCGTAAAAAATGAGAATTTAATACAAAGAAAAGATAACTATGTGCAATAATTCCATGGGGTTCCCATTCTGCTATAGCCTTCGTGCCTCTGAGCATCTTGTCCACTTGCTGCCTTGTCCGAAGTTGATTGGATTGATCAGAACCACTGAGTTTGTCAGTTGAAGCCAAAGGTTGTCCGTAAAGGTGATCCAACGGGACATAGTCGTACGCTTTAATTCCCTAAATTTTGCCTGGACCTCCCTTTCAGGTTTTCAGTCCACCAGGATACCCTTTTTTGTCCAAGTCGCCCTTTCGGGTTTTCAACTTGTCGGGTGTAAAGATTTTTTATTTTATCCCTAATTTTTGCCCAGACCTTTTTGGTTCGCCGGGATGCCCTTGTTTTGCCTAGGTGTGTCAACCTAGCGGGTCTCTTACGCGTAGTATCTTCTGACTATGTCCGCGTTCACAGGGTGTGGAAGGTCGTCGCCATCCATAGTGGTCAAGATCATTGCTCCACCAGAGAATATGATTTTGATTACAAACGGTCCTTCATATGTAGGAGTCCATTTCCCCTAGGATCACCTTGCGACAGTATGATGCGCTTTATCACCAAATCCCCGACTTGATATACTTGGCGTCTGACCTTTTTGTTGAAAGTCTTGATCACTCGTTTTTGATACATTTGACCATGACAGACAACTGTAAGCCTTTTCTCATCAATCAAGTTCAGTTGATCAAGACGAGTTTGAATCCAATCTTCTTCATTCAGCCCTGCATCTTTCATAATTCTCAGAGAGGGGATCTGGACCTCAATAGGGAAGACATCCTCCATGCCGTATACCAGAGAGTAGGGTGTTGCCCCAGTTGATGTGCGTGCTGTGGTACGATAACCGTGGAGAGAAAATGGTAGCATCTCATGCCAGTCTTTGTATGTGACTATCATTTTCTGTATGATCTTTTTGATGTTCTTATTTTTGGATTCGATAACACCATTCATCTTTGGCCGGTAAGGGGAATAATTGTGCTGCTGAATCTTGAATTGCACACACAGTGCGGTGATCATAGTGTTGTTGAGATTCGTACCATTGTATGTGATGATCCTCTCTGGGATACCGTAACGACATATGAGATTCTGCTTGATGAACCGGGCGACAACATTCTTGGTAACGGAAGCGAAAGAAGCCGCCTCAACCCACTTTGTGAAATAGTCAATAGCCACCAAAATGAAGAGGTATCCATTAGAGGCGGTTGGCTTGATTTCCCCAATCATGTCGATGCCCCACATAGCAAAGGGCCAAGGATCCGTTAGGACATTCAGAGGAACCGGAGGTACATGCACCTTGTCAGCATAGATCTGACACATGTGGCAGGTTCGAGAATGTTGATAGCAATCTGATTCCATGGTAGACCAGTAATAACTTGCCCTTAGGATTTTCTTTGCCATCGTATGCCCACTGGAATGAGTGCCAAAATTGCCCTCATGCAGATCAGCCATGATCTTTTCTTCCTCAACCTTGTCTATGCAATGGAGCAAAACATAGTCATGGTTGCATTTGTAGAGAATTCCATTACTAAGGAAGAACTTAACAGAGAATCTCCTTAAGGACTTCTTATCATTGACTAAAGCTCCTTCCGGATATTCTTGAGCCTCGAGATACCTCTTGACTTCGTGAAACCAAGGCCGGTCCACTATTTCTTCAGTATTAATCTTGTGATAGTGAGCTGGTTCATCCATTGTTCAATGGTGATCTAGGGAGCCTCGTTATCCCATTTAAGTTTAAACATGGATGACATTGTGGCTAGCGCGTCTGCTAGCTGATTTTCTTCCCGCGGGAAATGCTCGAAGGTAATCTTCTCAAAATGTGGGATCAATGTCAACACATGTTCTTTGTAGGGGATAAGGTTAGGGTGTTTGGTGTCCCATTCCCCTTTGATATGGCTGATGACCAAAGCTGAATCTCCGAATACATTTAAGGACTTGATCCCCAAATCTATGGCAACTTTGAGACAAAAAATGCACGCTTTGTATTTTGCTATGTTATTTTTACAATTGAAGCGGAGTCTTGCCATAAAGGGAGTATGACATCCTTCAGGAGATATGAGTACAACACCAATACCATTGCCGAGTGCGTTGGATGCCCCATCAAAAACCAGGGTCCATCGGGATCCTTGTTCAAGTCCGTCACATGGTCTGAATTCTTCACAGTTGTTTACCATCATGATGTCTTCATCTGGGAATTCGAACTTTATGGACTGGTAGTCATCCACAGTTTGATGAGCAAGGTGATCATCTAGTATACTGCCCTTTATTGCTTTCTGGGTAGTATATTGTATGTCATATTCTATCAGGATCATCTGCCATCTCGTTATTCTCCCAGAGAGGGAAGGCTTCTCCAAGATGTATTTTATTGGATCCATTTTAGATATAAATAAGGTAGTATGGGTCAGCATATACTGTCTTAGCCGGCGATCAGCCCATGCCAGAGCACAACAAGTTTTCTCGAGCAGTGAATATCTTGTTTCACAGTCGGTAAACTTTTTGCTCAGGTAATAAATAGAATTCTCCTTTAAGCCAGACTCGTCATGTTGTCCCAACACACACCCCATTGAATTTTCCAAAACAGTCAAATACATGATCAATGGTCTTCCCTCGACCGGTGGCATCAAAACATGAGGCTCTTGCAGGTACTCTTTGATCTTGTCGAAGGCAGTTTGGCATTCATCATTCCATTTGACTACTTGATCTTTCTTCATTAATTTGAAGATTGGTTCACAAGTAGCTGTTAGGTGAGAAATAAATTTGGCAATGTAATTTAATCGTCCCAAGAACCCTCTAACTTCCTTTTCAGTACGAGGAGCAGGCATTTCTTGTATTGCTTTCACCTTGGCAGGATCCACTTCAATACCTTTACTGCTGACGATAAAGCCTAGGAGTTTACCATACCTCACCCCAAATGTGCATTTATTTGGGTTCAACCTCAACTTGTATTTCTTTAATCTCTCAAACAGCTTTTGCAAATGGTCAAGATGTTCCTCTTCAGTTTGAGATCTGGCTATCATATCGTCCACATAGACCTCTATTTTGTGATGTATCATGTCGTGAAATAAGGCTACCATGGCACGCTGATAGGTTGCCCCAACGTTCTTGAATCCGAATGGCATAACCTTGTAACAGAATATGCCCCATTGTGTGACAAAGCTTGTTTTCTCCATGTCCTCAGGCGCCATTTTGATTTGGTTGTAGCCTGAGAAACCGTCCATGAAGGAAAACACCTTATGCTGTGCTGTATTGTCAACCAAAATATTGATGTGGGGAACTGGGAAATCATCCTTAGGGCTTGCCCTATTCAAATCTTTGTAGTCCATGCACATTCGTACCTTGCCGTCCTTTTTAGCCACGAGAACAACATTGGCGACCCATTGCGGATAGGAGTTGACAACCAAGAATCCGGTGTTAAATTGTTTCATGACTTTGGCTTTGATCTTCTCTGACATGTATGGTCGCATGCGACAAACCTTTTATTTTACCGATGGGCAGTCTTCTTTTGTTGGTAGACGATGTACCATGATATCTGCATCAAGTCCTGACATGTCTTCATACGACCAAGCAAAGACCTCAACATAATCATGTAGCAACTAAATCAGACGTTTCTTGACACTAGGTTCCATATTGGCACCCACCTTGACTTCTTTCTTGTCTTCTTTGGTACCTAGTTTAACTGTGTCCACTAGTTCTTCGTGGGGCTGAATGGTCCTCTCTTCTTGTTGTAGTAACCTTGCTAGTTCCCCTGGCACTTCACAATCTTCCTCACCTTCATCTTCGGCTTTGTAGATTAGATTTTCAGAGTCACAAAAAGCAATAGCAGAATCGTTACCCATGGGATCCAGAATGGATGTAGATCTTCATTTTGAATGTGAGTGTGTGTAAGAGTATAACTATCTTTGAAAGAAAATAAAAATGTAAAAAAGAGAAATACAAAGAACACAAAGTTTGTATGCAAAAACGTCCATGATTCATTGATGACATATGAAAATGAGATAACAACCCTTACAAATGGACCATTAAGCCTCAGGTAAGACACAAGGCTTAAAAAGTCTGAATTGTTTAGTTATTACAGATCCGAAAAAATTTAAAGACAATTACTGTTGGATAAAAGTAATTGGAACAAAATCTTTAGCTTCCCAGTTGCTGAGTCCTCCATTGACAGTCGGGAAAATCCATTCCTCCAGGTCGTAGTTGTCCTCATCATCCTCCACTGTGTTGAATATGTGGTTGCTGATCTTCAAAGGGGGTCCCCCGGCACGAGCATGGCGTACAACTTTCTGGGATCCTAAAGTGAAACCCAAACCAAATTTGTTAGACTTGTATTAGATATCCAGGAGTTGGCCCCAAATAGTGCACCCACCTTCTTCTATCACTGCCTTGGCATCTTTCAGGGAATACATCTTTAGTGGAGGTCTTGTAATCTTTGAGATTTGGGAAACAACTTTGGTTACTGCCACGGTTGGTGGGACTTCCTCGAAATGCTGAAACGGAGTTTCAATGAATTCACCGTCCAATTCCACGTATCTGAAGGGGTTTAAATGACTGACCATATATTCCTCTTCTCCATGGACAGTAATGATCTTCCCCTTGGTTGGGTATTTCAGCATTTGATGTAATGTAGAGGTGACGACACCAGCATTGTGAATCCATGGTCGGCCCAATAAGCAGGAGTAGGAAGGGCGAATGTCCATCACGTAAAAAGTTGAATCAAAGGTTTGGGTTCCAACTTTTATGGGGATGTCCACCTCCCCATGCACCATTCTCTTTGAACCATCGAAGGCCCTTACCACTATATTGCTGGGTTTTAAGGTTAAACCTTCACAGTCGAGTCTATCAAGAGCCTTTTTAGGCAGTACATTCAAAGACGAACCAGTATCCACCAAGACATGGGCCAAAGTTGTGCCCTGGAATTCGACAGAGACATGCAATGCCTCGTTGTGCTTCCTCCCTCTAGGTGTCAAGTCAGCATCAGAAAAGCCTAAACCATTGCCCGCGGTCAAGCTGGCCACACAGTCTCAGAACTGATCAACAGAGGCTTCTTGTGGTACACGAGCAATTTTAAGGAATTTCACCAAGGCCTTTGCATGAGCCTCGGAACACAACAATAAATCCAGCATGGAAATCTTTGACGGAGTCTGCCCTAGCTGCTCGACTACGTTGTAGTCGCTCCTCTTTATAATCTTCATAATTTCTTCCATCTCCTTTTTGGAGGCCTCAGGGATAGATATTGTTTGCGCCTTCATCCGAACAGGCTCAACCAGAATGCCTTTGCCCCAAGCCTTGGTCGACTCGGCAATAGGAGTGTGAGCAGGTGTAACTATAGGAATTGTAGTAGTAGTAGTAGTGTCAACAGAGGTAATCAAAGAGATTGTAGTAGTAGTGTTAGCAGGAACATGAACAGGGATGATTACAGGACCGGTAACAGTCTTTGGAGGAGCAATCTCTAGAGAGAAAACTCTACCACTTCGAGTTATCTTGTTGGTTCCCGCAATGTTACTGATGTCGGGGTCAGCCTTCTCAAGAATTGAGTCTTCATCAGCCAGCCAATCTTGCTTGACACCGTGATAGTAGATGTCGCCCCCATAGTTCCATGGGATAGTTTTATCTGATGAGTACGGGATTGGACCTGGCATAGTGATTATAGATGGAGCTACTTTAGGAACTGATGTAATCCTAATGGGGCTTTTGGTGGAGACCCTGGAAGGATTGGCGTAAATGGTTACTATTGAAACATCTTTGTAAGAAACAGTTGGAACATGAGTTTTTTCAAACAAAATCTCTTTGTCATCCATTAGGCGTTGAACACCTGCTTTCAATAAATGACAACCGGTTGGTAAGGAGTAACAGAGGTGGCAACTTTCATCACAACCCAGAAATAAACCGACTTTTAAAAGGTTCTTCTTGACGGTGAGGAGAGGAGTAACAAGTTCATCAACAGTAGAAACAAACATATCATCTTCAATAGCGTTAACACCACGGCCATGCTTGGGCATATGAGCGGTGATAACATTCGGGATTTCAGGAGCATCAAACTCAATTTCTTTTGCTTCAAGAAGGTCTTGCACCTTGTTTTTCAAAGCCCAACAGTTGTTAGTGTCATGGCCTGGGCTTTCTGAATGGTATGCACATCGAGCATTAGGATGGTAGTGAGGAGATGTGGTGTTAGGATTCTTCGTAGCTTCTTTCAAAGTTACCAGATTGGATCTCAACAAATGTGGAAGTACTTGAGATAATGTCATATTAATTCGGGTAAATTGTCTTACTGGTCTTTCTGTTCTAGGATGATCGTTCCTTTGTTGAGTAGGCACATGCTTAAGGATCATGACAACCCCCATCTTCCACTCTTTCTCTTGTTAGGATTAATTCCGTGAAGCCTACTGAGGAGCTTCCAATTAAATGGTTAAAGAAAGGTCCGGACAGGGTACCCAAAAACATGTCTACTAGTTCTCTTTCAGAAAGGGGAGGCTGGACTCTTCCCGCTAAGTCCCTCCATTTCTGAGCGTAGTCTTTGAAACCTTCATTTGAAACCATAGCCATACTCTGGAGTTGGGTACGGGTAAGAGAAATATCTGCATTATACTGATATTGTTTATAGAAATCTGCGGCAAGGTCTTCCCAATTGTGGATATTGGCCCTTTCCAATTGATAGAACCAATCAAGTTGAGTTCCAGATATACTATCTTGGAAAAAGTGGACCCATAAATCCCTGTCTGCAGTGTGAGGCTGTATCTTCCTCACATAGGATCAGAGATGCATTTTGGGGCACGAAACTCCGTCGTATTTAGCAAATATCGGCTCCTTGAATTTTGGTGGAATGATAATCCCAGACACCAGACCTAACTCCTCAAAGTCTAGCCCAGGCACTTTCTGGATTTCCATTGCGCTTAGTCATTCTTCCAGATGTTTGTATTTGTCGTCGACCGGAGATATTGCTCTTCAGAGTAATCCTCCTCTTCTTCCTCTTCAGACTCTTGCTGGACAACTGCTTCCTTGCCTTTCCCATCTTGATTGTCTATTTCACCAGATGACGTTGCAAAGTCTAGGGTCCTTCTTGCTTGTCCTTGGAATCTTCTTCCCATATTCAGAACTCCGGTTACTTTCTTTTTCTTCTTCTTTTCTTCAATCAACAAGGTTTTCAGATCTTCTTATCCTTTGGCTAGAGTCAAGAACAACTGTTGAAATTGGGCATTCTGTGCTTGGAGGTCTTTTACCGTTTGTTCGAGATCCATCTTACTGAAATAAATAGTAGAAAGATGAGGAGACTTGTCATAAGAAACCTGCTTATGTTATGATGAATGGTAAATGCATATGCAATAATTTCATGGAACTTAGAGATTTAAAATTGCTTTAGACCAAAAAAAAGGAACACACGTTATATTAATAAATTAAAGCTTGAGTAAATCATGCCTCTTTTGGGCTTACAAAGAGGTACAAAAAATCTAAGATAAAAAAGTTGTAGCATGCTCTTTGGTGTGATGTAGGCATTCAGGCTCCACTCCTCATGAAGTTGCTTAGTGAGTTCCAACACCTTCTTCTCACTGGCGTAGAATTGGACTTCGAAAGTGTCTCGCTCCCCCTTAAGCTGTATCCAATCCCTTTGTAAGTCTTCAAGAGAGGTGGGCATGTTAGGATGCAGGATAGTGTGCGGAATATCTCCTTCCACAACAGGCACTATGATTACCAGGAGAATTGAGGGATAAGGCATCATAAGACTTTGAGCACGAGCTCGTACCCATTTGAGGTAAGGCTCAAGAGGGATGGAATTCTTATGCCCCAATGTCTTGCTATTTACCTTGTTCAACATCCTCCAAGCTCGGATAAATCTCTGGCGATGACCTTGGTCGTCGTTCTCGTAGTCAAATACCAAACCTTGAATGAGCATCTCATGTGGGCCACCCCTTCGGGCATAACCAAATTGTCTTAAGGTTAAGCAGGGGTTGTAGGTGATACCTCCTCTAATTCCAATTAAAGGGACATTAGGGAATTCTCCACAATGGTCGACAATAGTAACATTCTCTATGGATCGGGAACACCAATGAATGTCTGAATGTTTGAGCGTCATCAACCTATGTGACCACCTTGAACCTTGCTCGTTCTTCAATACAGATTGGGGAAGATGCAAAATAAACCATCTTTCCAAGAGAGGAGTATAACACATAAGGATACCTTTTTTCCTCATAGTACGAGTGTGGAAGAAATGTAGGATGTCCCCTAGCAAAGTAGGCATTGGGTTACGAGACATGAAGATTTTGACGGCGTTCACATCTATGAGTTGGTCAGGATTTGGAAACAAAACCATCCCGTAGATGAGGAGAGCCACAATTTCCTCAAAATCTTGCAAATCCAAAGAGTTCCAACAGTTTTGGGCTTTCTTAAACAAGAACTTTGCTAGGAAACCTTTGACACCACTCCTTGTTTCCCAATTAGTTGTGATATCAGATGGTTGCAAGTGTAGAGCTTGAGCAATATCTTCTGGCTTTGGATCTCTTTCTCTACTGTTGAAAGGTAGTTTATTGAGAATGGGAATCCTCAAGAGTTGGGAGAATTCTTCCAAAGTTTGCACAAGTTAATAATCAGGAAATGTGAAGCAATGGTGTAAAGGATCAAAGAACTGAAAGAGCACCTTCATCATGTCTTCATCAGTGTTGGAGGTGACAAGGTTTAGTAGGCGACCATGTCTTTCGGTGAATGGAGAATTTCCAGGAATCCTTGATGCTAGCTCTTTAAGTTGAGGAGGGATCCTTACAAGATTGACTTGAATAGTTTTCCTGCGAATAGAATCCATGTCCTACAAAACAGAACAAAGATAAATCCCAAGATCCTTGAAATGGTTAGTGAGTATGAGTATGATGTTATGATGTTTATGATGTTATGTACAAGTAAATATACACAAACAAAGCAAACAAGTCCTTAAGTTTAGGCTTGCATGGAGTCTTATAGGTAAGTACCCTCTTGAAGTTTAGTTGGCTTAAACCTGTCCTAGTAATAGTAACTGGGTTTTAAGGAGCTCAATATCACTGATTTGTTTCTTTGGTCATTGTTTCAGCACAAGCCTCTTTAATGGCGACCGAAATATCCCAAAAAACCAAACCTCGATGAGTGTAGTATCGAGTATCTACCAACTTTGGACTGCACCAAAGTCAGTCATCTCACTATGTCCTAATGTCCAAGTTGGTCAAGTAAAGGTTCTAAAAGTTCATTAGTGCTTCATGACATCACTCAGTGGCCCCGTATTCTCCTTGACTACTCCAGGGCTACCGGTACCCACAAATATGTCACACTAACTTAGCTATTGCTTAGACCATGTCGGTATACCCCGCACAATTTCCACAACGTATTGCTACTTACCTATGAGGTATCCCAAATCCGGGTAGAGGATTCAAACCCAAACAAAGAACCATAATATAAAGTATATAAGTCAAACAAAGAAAGCAAGTAAATATGATCTAACCCTAAGGTAACCCTACTTTTATATTTCTCCCCAGCAGAGTCGCCAATTCTGTGATACGGTGGGAGAAATGACTTGGGTGTTTTGCGTTTTATTGCAAATGTTACGGTTAGCAAGAGTCGCCATGGACTTTTCTTTTATCCAAAAGGAAAGGTGAAAAAGCACAGGAAAGACCTTTGAGATTATTTCTTGAGTTCGGGGGGTAGATTATGAAAAGGGAAGGTATTAGCACCCTTTTCATCCATGGTTTTCCATGGGCTCTTAGTTACTTGCTAGATCACTTGCTTTTGTTTGAAATTATGCTTTGTGTAGTTTTTGAAATTATTTTGTAAAGAGGCCATTGTTTAAGCAAACTTTGTAATGATTCTCGTTCGTAAGAATGTATACAAAGATGTTTATCTTTTGAAAATGTTTTAAGTTTGAAAGATATTTTTGAAAGTGTTGGTGTTTGTTTTGAAAATAGAAAGGATGTTTTGGTTTGAAAATCAGTAAGCAACTAGGAACATTCTACCTACTCAAAAGTCTTTCATGTTAATTTCCTCTTTCTTTGACATTGTTATCTTACCATTGATTTGGTAAGTAACCATATCTTTGGATGTAAACGGGACGGGCGTGGGTCATCGTATAATCATGATTAGCAATGTTGCAAGGTATCTTAGCATTTTTATTTAGGGACTAAGATCATTTTGAAAAGGCAACATAGATAGCATCATCGAGGGACCATGATCTTGTATTTTTGCTTGTTTTTGCTAAGATACCTCACATGCATAATATGGCCATTTTTATAAGGCAACCAAGTGGATTTTACCCTAGGGGTGCTTGTGTGCAAGTGTATTGATTTTCATGCTTTGTTTAGTCTTTGATGAGGGTTTGCTACTTGTTGATTTTATCTTCTCATACAAACCCTAATTACTAGCATTTATATAAAGCGACAAATTGGAAAAAAGTAAAATTACTACGCTATTACATCATTAGGGGAGGGGGTGTACAAATTTACAAATAGGGATTGCAAGAAAATTAAACCTAATTATCTATTACAACCATATTGAATATTGTACAAAATTGAAAATAAAATGCAAGGATATAAATGGAAAAAGAAATGATTTTTGTTGTTTTTATGAAAGGGGTTTTAACCTAATTAAGAGAGATGATTAATGAACACAAATTTAAACATAAATTAATTAAGAAAGAAATTAAGTTAAAAATGTATTTTAGGGTTTTATTTATGAAAAGGTTTTAACTTAATAAAAATAACATGAATGTTAATTAACTAAAATAAACCTAAGTTCTAAATTAATTTTAAATAAAATAAAATAAAATAATAATTAAACCTAAGTCAAAATATTAATTATTTAAGAAAAAAAGAAATTAATTTGTTTAAGAAAATGTTTTTTAATCTTTTTGTTTTATAGAGAAAATAAAATATATAAGTATGAATAATAAATAAAAATATTTTTTTTTAGATTTTTATTAATAAAAGTAATAATAATATTAATAATAAAAAATAATAAAAATATTAAAGAAAATAAAATATAATAAAATAAAAAAAACAGAAAAATGAAATAACTAAAAAAAAATGGGCCAGGTGGTGCTGAAGTAAATCAAGGTTAGGAGTCAGCAAAAATGGGAGGCCCAGCACAAAGGCCCAGGCGCTGCAAAAAAGCTCAAAAATGTCAAAAGTAATGAAAAAATATGCAAAAGGTCACGCTGGGGCTTGAGCCTAGGACCTAAGGGTGACAGACGCGCGTTTTAACCATTGGGGTAGTGATACATCAGTTAACTTGTGTGAAAGGATAAATACATAACACAAAATGCGCCCTGATTATACTTCATCTTCAACCTCCAGCCAAAGGATCTGTAACTTGCTCATTTCTCAACCATTTGCAAAAATGTAAACATGAACATTGCTCCATTTTATCACACGAACTAAACCATATAAATATCATAAACTATAAATCAAAGATGAATGGGAATTTCTAAAAGTACCAAATTCTGATCTAAATATTTCAGAAAGTTCAAACTTAAAATTCTCCTAGCTCAATCAAAATAAATGAAATCTATGGACATGTATAGTTTCAGGGCAATGATGTCTACATTTTATCTTCACAAATGCAAGCCTAACAATGCCTAAATATGAAGATAGAAGTTCAAGAAAAATACCTAAAAACTGGAAATCGTGAAATGGATTTGAGCTTGTTTCAGGCAGTGCTAATGATCAGGTTAGCTTCCTTGGACCTCTAGGAAGCTAATGCAATGGCTGGCTTGAGCTGAGGGTGGCTGGAATGGTCTGGAGAAGTCCAAATGTGATGCTCTGTTTTTGAACTTGGAAATGGATGAAGTGTTAAAACAAGATTAGTTCTGATCATATCTCAGAGTTTTGATGATAACAATAAATTATATTTTATATATTTGATACTCTAATGAACGTATTTAATTGTTTTAGATAATGTTCTGACAGAAGCATTTTGATGTGTTGAGCTGAAAATAAATGAAGAAGTTCTTTTATGAAAGAACTATTTGTTTTAGCGCAAGTGCTGATGCTGACTATGATAAGAAATTATTTAATGCATCTTCTAATGCTTAGCAGGTTTCCATGTTCGGAAGTTCTTTGAAAGAAAGCGCTGATCAGAAGTACTTAACAGGCAAGCGTTGATAAGAAGAAATGCAAGCATGTTCTGAATCAAGATGTGAAGTTAGTTCCGAAAGAATATAAAAGCTAACAAGTCTTGTCAAGGATCAGGAGACATGCTCTGACAAAGTGCCGTTTGCTCATTTAATGCAAAGACGGATACATGCACTCAAGTGTCTACGCTAGTTCATTGGAAAATGCAATACTGCAAGCAAACACACAAACATTAAATGCTCTCCATGTTTGAAGGCAACAACAATCAATTTTCTTCATGCTATATATAGAAGAACATTTATTGCAAGCCAACTACTGAACAAATTCAAAAGAAGCAAGAACTACGTGAAAATATTCTGGGCTCACAAATTATTTTTCATACACTTTGTGCAATACTAATCTAAGTGAAAAATCACAGTTGTGATATAGCTTTCTTAGAAGCAAATTTTGTTTCACTATCTGTAAAGTTTTAACTCTTGTAATTATTCCTTGAGAGACCAAGTTTGGTCAAATTTCTCAAGTAGACTAGGACTAGTTTAAGTCTTAGTGGTGTTAGTCACTTGTAAGATTACTTGTGCATTGTTAGTCACAACAGTTGTTGTGTGATTGTAATCAGTTGATTATAATGAATTAAGTCCTTGTTGAGAAAGGAGAAATTACCTTGGCGGGTGGACTGGAGTAATTTGAGTTCAAACGAACCAGGATAAAAATAACCGTGTCTTTCCATTATTGTTGAGCCTTTAAGTAAAAGAAAAAGAGAAGTTTATTCAACCCCCCCCCCTCTAAGTGTTTTCTCAACCTTCATGAAGATGGTGTTACGGTCGTGTAACAAAGATAAGGATGGCTTATGTATGAAGTTTGGAAGCTTTTGGAAGCAAAAGGCCAGAAAATGCACGAGTGAAATGGAAGTTTGAAGTTCTTGGTCAGAATATGCAACAATGGTGGTTTTTGATGCAGTTCTGGGTTTTTGGAGTTTTCAGGGCTTGTGTATGTGTGGGTTATCTTGTAAATAGTGTATGTATTTATAGGCAAGAGGTTTTATGTCTTATAACAAGTCAGAATTTGAAAATAAAATGTTGTAGCATCTTTCTTGTTTTTGAAGCAAAGTAGAAACATCTTGTTCCAAGGCAAAGTACAGGGCTGCATAGAGTGGTTAGTACTTTGGACATGCTTGATTTTGGTTTATAGGGTTTATGTGTGCAGAAAGAACAAGTTCAATGCTCAAGGAGAGTGGACTTTGTGATTAAAGCCACTTTTCAAGAATAACAATGGTTCCTTTCTTCCAAAAATAGAAATGCAACTTGGATAATAGTTCAAGTGCTTGGACAATGACTCCATACACTACGCCAAAAAAGACTTACGAAAGCGCTTTTTTTGGCCTTTAAAAGCGCTTAAAAGCGCTTTCTAAGGTGGCGCTGCTATAGGTTTTAGCAGCGCTTTTTGTTTAATGAAAAGTGCTCTCTTAAGTAGGCTTTTGGAAGCGCTTTTTTATGAAGAAGCACTTTCATAGGTCTACCTAAGGCAACGCTTTTTTCTGGAAAAGCGCTCTCATAAGTTTTCTTTTAGCAGCGCTTTTTTCTGGAAAAGCCCTGTCTTAGGTAGGCTTTTAGTAACGCTTTTTTCTGGAAAAGCGCTTTCATAGGTGGTCTTTTAGCAGCGCTTTTGCCTGGAAAAGCGCTGTCATATGTTTACCTTAGACAACACTTTTTGTGAAAAAGCGCTTTCATAGGTTACCTAAGGCAACATTTTTCTTGAAAAAGCGCTTTCATAGGGTGTTTTTTTTAGAGGTATAATTTATATAATTCATATACCTGCATTGTTTGCAGCATATTATTTATATAAACCAGTTGCCATAACCTGTAATTCATAAACCGCAGTAATGCATTGTATACCATTGTAATCCAAAATATATATACACCATTTTTGTACCTCAAAATATATAAAAACCATTGTTATCAGCATTGTAACTCAAAATCAGTCTTACAAAATCAACCCTAACAACAACTAAATCAGTCTTACAAAATCAACCCTATCAAATAGCATAAATATTATAAGCAAAATAGTGGAAATTAATATACCTGCACTTTGATCCAATTAATGTTGTTTGATTTAGACCGTCGTACCCGAGCTTCTCTTTGACACCGGAATACTTGTATCACTCTAACAAAATAAAAATATATATTTAGAACAATGTCACAGAAATAATTAAATATATAAATACACACAAATATTTAGAATAATCTCACTTACGTATCAATCATTAACTTCATATCCAGATAATTTGTCCAATCACCGTCAACCAAATTCAGATAATAGACCACTTATTTTATAGGATCGATAGCAACCAACAACCAGTGACGTCTATAAATTAAAACAACAATTTAGAAGAAAATTTTCTACGCAAAAATTACAAATATTAAAATGAACTTAGAATGAAAATCTAACCCTGTAGGAATAGTATTATACGCCCAAAGATATAAGCTTTCTGTACTGCCAGTTGCCATGAATCTTTCGACTAAGTGCTCTCTTACTGAATCTGGTTCCCTACCAATTGTCGCTCCGCTGACACGGGAGGAAGACACGAAATGGAATCTGTTTGACAATTGATTCCCGCGCATCAGATTGTCATATAACAACCTTAAATAAAAACATAATTAATATTAGACTATATTCATTGAAATGTTTAAAAAAAATTTCATCTAATTACATAATATAAAGATGGGGTTACTGGATGTACGCGTGCATAATACTGACTCCTAATTCTTTATGACGGAAAATCTCTTCCACGTCCTCATGTCCAATTATTTCGGTGCAAGGAAAACCAAAGATACCTTGATCCATATCCATTTGACGAATACCACCACCCATTAAATTTGTTGTTCCCACTATTGTTTCAAGACACTGCCGGTATCGAGGGAAAAATCTAGTAGGAACCCTTTTCTTGGGTGGTACGCCAATGATTTTCTGGCTCACTTGTTGTGACCCTTGAAAAGGTACCTAAAAATCATATAGACTCAGTTAAATTATAAAATTATGCAGTTTTTTATTCGGATCATATAATTAACACTTTAAACGTACCTCCTTTTGTGATACATCAAAGTATATATACAATACAACAACAATAACCAAGGGATATGCAATTTAAGAATTAAAGGCCAAAGGATTTTGAATAGAAAAAATCATGAATCCTTTTTTTTAAGGGCAGTAAGAATCTAATATAAAAATAAAAGTCTTCATAGTAACTACTAATTGTACTTCTATGCATCAGCAAGCAAGTGTACCATCAAAAAGGCTTTGTTGGATATAGGTCCACATTCAATGTAGTTTTGATTCCGTATACAACATGGAGAATAAGATCAATTAATTTCATGGGATAGAGATAGTTTGATAATTACATCAAGGAAATTTTATTTCACAATAATCCTTGTAATCTTTTTTTTGTAAAAATGAAACATTATGCCAGGTGCTGATCATAAAAGGAAAATTTAGAAAAATCAAGTTAAACAATACAGTACACACACAAATTTTCAATCGCGGGTTTAATGTTAACTTTAGTATGACTATCCAACAATATATTACAAACATATACTCACCTTAATTCGATTGATGTATATTCCAAGAGGTGAATCAAAGCAATTTGGATTATAAGCATCGAGGTATCCTTTGACATGTGTATGCTGAAAAAGAAGATAAGCATTGAGGAATCATTACGTTCAAAAACTTAACAAAATCTTCCATAAAATTGGCATCAACTGATACTTTTTTAGCCTCTTTGGATGTTCCACACAATCTAAATGCCACTTTTAAAGCCAGCTCTTGAATTGAAACTCTCCCGTTTAAAACATAATATAGCAACCGATCCCCAAAAAATAACTTAGTAAAATACTTAAAAAATTAGATGAAGTAAAAAAACAAACTCTAAATATGCCTCAATACAATTTCTTTTGTTATTAAAGAATAGAGCCTTTTAGGAACTGGAAACAAAAGTGGCTACAGATCTCAACAGAAAAAGAAGACACACCTCTAAATTAAACTACAAAAATAATGTTTAAAATATCTATGAAAGTATCTAAACGTACATTAATACTATGTGAACTTTAAATATTCATACATCCTAAGCTATTCCATGGTAGATTATACCATAACATACAAACTTAACATTGCAATTCAAAACCAGTGGACCAAAAAATTCACAACTCAACGTACTAAATAGAAAAACAAGTTCAAAATCAATTGCCAAAGATATATTGAGGATTTGATCTTAGGGTTTGTTAAATAAGATTATGTTTTCCTCAAATCGCAAGACCAAATGCTCAAAAGTTAGAGGAGCGATTTCAACCAAAATAGATAAAAGCAAAACCATAACTTTACCTCCAGAAATTTGCTCGCACGTGCACAGGACTTTTGAGTTCCTAGCTTTATCTTCCAATCCAATCATATATAGTATGTTAAGAAGGATCCTTTTTATGGAGACTAAGTTATGGCTCAAAAGTGATGGATCTGTAGACCGGAGAAGGAGAAGATAAGAAACAAAACGAACAAAGAAGAATATTGAGGCGAAAGAAGGGTTTTGGAGCGGAGAGAGAGATGAGGGACAAAGGATGAATGTAGGAAGGAAAAGAGTTATTGCTAACATCGTGAGTAGGAGACAAACGACAAAAATGAAACCTGATACGAATTGCAGTTGGCCGGAGAAGTGGAGCGCCGTTGACCGCCGTAGAAGCTCTGGTTTAGGGTTTTTTCGTGAAGAAAATCTGACTGAGAATAGAAAAGTGATACGAATTGTGTTTTGATATTTATTATAAAACTACCTACGAAAGCGCTTTTAAAAGCACTTTCTAAAGGTCATCTATAGCAGCGCTTTTACATCAAAAAGCGCTTTCGTAGCATATCCTATAACAGCGCTTTTAAAAACGCTTTCTAAAGGCCAGCTTTAGCAGCGCTTTGGAAAAGCGCTTTCTAAGGCTGACCTTTAGTAGTGCTTTTGAAAAGCGATTTCTTAAGGTACCCTCTGAAAGGCCAGCTTTAGCAGCGCTTCCCAAAAATCGCTTTCTAAGGGTGACCTTTAGAAGCGCTTTTGAAAAGCGCTTTCTTAAGGCACCCTTTGAAAGCGTTTTTTTAAGCGATTTTTTTTTAAAACCTACAGCAGCGCTTTTTTCCAAAAGCGCTTTCTTTTATGTGCTGCTAAAACTTATTTTTGGCATAGTGATATGTTATGTAAACATTTAATTAAGGAGTGAATTACAAGTTATAAGCCTGCAAAGTGAGATTATGCAGCATGGCTATGTAATTTGGTCCATTGTGCATCACAAATTCTGCCTTGTAAAACAAGTTGAAACCCTAACTTCTGAGCTTCGATTCTCCTTGCTCACAAATGATATCAAGGAGTTCTTGGACATTTTGGAAAACTTGTAATTTTCTCTACATCCCCTCTTTGAATCACTTTCGAAAATTACCCTTGGAACTATATGAAAATGTGCCATGAAGTTAGGTCAAAATCCTGCCTAAACCAGGGCAAAATTTCACTAAGTGTTCAATTTCATGACCATGACTTTATGGATAAATAACTTGAGATCCAATCATTTTTAGAAGAAGTTGTGTAAATAAATGTTGTAGATATCATGGAGATATACAACCTTCATGTTGAAAGTTTATTTTGAATCATTTTGCATCATGGTGAAAAATTGGCTCAAAGTTATGAAAAAACATGAAGTTTTAAACACTTAGAAAAATTTCGAAGTTAGAAAACTTTGATTTTTCAAAATGAAATCTTGACCTTTTGATTTCTTGATGAATAAGTTTCATATTTTGACATGTTTTGATGAATTGTGATCTTTGACATTGGATTTTGACCAAAAAGTCAAAGTTTGACTTTTTAGTGTACAATTGACTTTTGACTAGTTGACTGAAAATTCACTATCAATCCAATTGATCTTGAGCAATGTTTTAGGTCATGCCATTAGGTCAAAAAGATGAAATTGAACTCTTGAAACCATGCTTCAAACCAATTGACCATTTGCTAGGTCAAAAATCAGAAATTGCCATTTCTCAGTCAAAACCCTAATTTTGACCATTTTGCCCTTTTGATGATTTGATCAAATTTCTTGAGGAATTGTGGTCTAAACTTGATCAAATGATACTGTGATACAGTGGGAGAACAGACTTGGGTGTTTTGCGTTTGATCGCAAATGTTGCGGTTAGCAAGAGTCGCCACCGACTTTTCTTTTATCCAAAAGGAAAGGTGAAAAAAGCACATGAAAGACCTTTGAGATTATTTCTTGAGTTCGGGGGGTAGATTATGAAAAGGGAAGGTATTAGCACCCTTTTCATCCATGGTTTTCCATGGGATCTTAGTTACTTGCAAGATCACTTGCTTTTGTTTGAAATTGTGCTTTGTGTGGTTTTTGAAAGTATTTTGTAAAGAAGCCATTGTTTAAGTAATCTTTGTAATGATTCTCGTTCGTAAGAATGTATTTAAAGACGTTTGATATTTTGAAATATTTTCAAGTTTGTAAGATGTATGAAAGTGTAGGTGTTTGTTTTGAAAATAGCAAGGATGTTTGTTTTGAAATGGAGTAAGTAATTAGGAGCATTCTACCTACTCAAAAGTCTTTCTAGTTCATTTTTCTTTTCCTTTGACATTCTTATGTTACCATTGATTTGGTAAGTAACCCTATCTTTAGAGGTAAACGGGACGGGCATGGGTCATCGTATAACCATGATTAACAATGTTGCAATGTATCTTAGCATTCTCTTTTAGGGACTAAGATCATTTGAAAGGCAACTTAGATAGCATCATCGAGAGACTATGATCTTATACTTTTTTGCTTGTTTTTGCTAAGATACCTCACATGCGTAATATGGCCATTTTGTAAAGGCAACCAAGTGGATTTACCCTAGGGGTGCTTGTGTGCAAGTGTACTATTTTCATGCTTGATTTTGTCTTGAATTAGGGTTTTCTAAGTATTGCTTTTAGTCTTTCCATACAAACCCTAATTACAAGCATTTGTATATAAATCGATAAATTGCGGAATTTAAAGTTACTACGCTATTACAATATTTGTGGGAGGGGGTGTACAAATTGTAACTAGGTATTGTAAGAATATAAACCTAATTAATCTATTACAACCAAATTAAATTTGTACAAGAATTGAAATAAATAATATACAAGATGAATAAATATACAAGAATGCAAATATAAAGAAAATGGATATTTTTGTTTGGATTTTTTTAGGAAAAGTTAATTTGTTTTAACCTAATTAATAAAAAGAAAATAATTAATTAAAATAATAAAAGTAAACCTAATTTAATAAGAAAAGATTTTAAATAAACCCTAAGTCTATTAATTGATTAAAAGGAAATTAAGTTTAAGAAAAGTATTTTTGTATTTTTGTCTTGAAAATAATTTATTGTATTAAAAAATATTTTTGGGCTTTTTTATATAAAAATAATATATTTTAATTGGTTAAAAGAAAATAAAAAATAACCTAGTTTTAATTAAATTTACAAGAATAATTAGTAAAAATAAATAAAGTATGATTAATAGAAATAATTTTTTATGTGATAAAAAATAAATAAACTATGTCAAAATGTAAATCTATTATTATTTTTTTGTATTTTTATGATTTTTAGTATTAGGAAAATATTTAAGAAAACAAATAAATATAAATACATAAAAAGGAAAGAAAATAAAATCTGGGTCAGGGGTGTTGATAATCGGCACAGGGGTGAGAAATAACAAAAAACATAGGCCCAAAGATTGAAGCCCAGCAGCGCCTGCCAAAAAGGGTCAAAAATACAAAAAATGTAAAGAAAAACAAAAGGGTACAACTGGGGCTCGAACCTAGGTCCCAAAGGTTACAGGAGCGCACTTCTACCACTGGGGTGGCTATACATCCGTTAACATAAGCAAAACAATAAATATATGATACAAAATGTGCCCTGATTTACACTTCATCTTCAACCTCCAGCCATACCAACTGTAACTTGTTCATTTCTCAACAAAAATGAAAACTGTAAACATGAAACTTGTAGCAAATTTCCTCACGATTTCAAAAATGTAAAGCATTAAAACTATAGATCAAAGATAAGCATGGATTTTATTGGCCCTAATCTGAACCCTAAAAATCTCAGAAACTTCAATCTTAAAATTCTCTAAGCTCAAGCAAAATTAATGGAAACTATGGACATGGTTAGCTTTAGGGCAATGATATCTACATGTTTTATTCACAAATAAATCATTGATGATGCATGTATGAAGAGTTCCAAAGTTAGAAAACTTACCTTACAAGAGGGTATCGGGTTTGAAGTTTGAGCATCTTTCAACGAGTTCCAATGGTTGGGTTTGCTTCCTCAAGTTCCCAGGAAGCTAATGGAATGCTTAGCTTGAGCTGAAAGTACTTGGGGAGTTCTGGAGAAGTCCAAGTGCAACGCTCTGTTTTTGAAAATGGAAGATGGTGTTAATGGTGTTACAGTTCTGTAACAGCGCATGGGATCAGTTCTAAATGATGTTTAGAAGCTTTAGGAAACAAAAGGCTTGAAAACGCACGAGGGAGTTATGATTTTCAAGTTTTTGGTCAGTTTATATGAAAATGAAGGTATGAGATGTGATTCTATGTTCTAGGTATTTTCATGGCTTAATCATTCGTGTCCTTGATGCAAAATAGTTTGTGTATCTATAAGCAAAAGGATTGGAGTGCATTGGCAAGTCAGAAGTACAAGTTACAAGCTTTTGGCTAGGTTACTTGATTTTCAAGAAAAGAGAGAAACCAAGTTTCAATGTGTAGTACAAGCATGGGCTGAGTGATTGTAAGTGTCTAAACCATTTATTATGAGTTATAGGACTTGTATGATCAGAAGAGAACAAGTTCAAGGCTCAAGAACAAGTTTTGTGCAAAAAAGCACTTTATCAAAATGACAATGTACACTTTCTTCCAAAAATGGATATAAAGCATGTCCATGCATTGAATGCTTGAAATGAGACCTCTAACAGCTGCGCAAGCCATTAATTATGGAGTGCCTAACAAGTTTGAGGCCTGCAAAGTAGATTTTATGCAACATAGTTTGAATTTTGAATTTGGTTCATCACAAAATGACTTGTAATTCAAGTGATAAAACCCTAACTTCATCTCTTCGATTCTCCCTACTCAAAAATGATCTCAAGCTGTTCTTGGACATTTTGGAAAGCTTGAAATGTTCTCTACAAACCATATTTGAATTTATTTTGAATATTTCTATTGGAACTATATGAAAAAGTACCATGAAGTTGGGTCAAAATCCTGACCAAATTAGGGCAAAATTTCACTAAGTGTTTTGTTTCATGACCACATGTTCTTAAAATTATAACTTGAGATTGAAGCACTTTTGGAAGAAGTTGTGTGAAGAAAAGTTGTAGATTTAATGGAGATCTACAACTTTCATGTTGTAAGTTTCTCTTGAATCATCTTGCATCATGGTGAAAAGTTTGCTCAAATTTATGAAAAAATAAGAAATTTCCAACACTTAGAAAAATTTCTAAGTTTAGAAATTTTAACTTTTCAAAATGAAATCTTGAATTTTTGATTTCTTGATGAATTAGTTTCATATTTTGACATGTTCTGATGAATTGTGATCTTTGGCATTTGATTTTGACCAAAAAGTCAAAGTTTGACTTTTCAGTATATATTTGACTTTTGATCAGTTGACTTGAAAATTCATCTGTCAATATTTTGGACTTGAGCAATGTTTTGAACCATGTCATTGGGTCAAAATGATGCAATTTGACTCTTGAGATCATTCCTTAAACTAATTGATAATTTTCTAGGTCAAAAATCAGAAATTGCCCTTTCCCAGTCAAAGCCCTAATTTTGACCATTTTGTCCTTTTGGAGATTTGATCAAATTTCTTGAGGAATTATGGTCCAAACTTTATTAAATGATACATATGAGTCTAAAATGTTGATGTGGATAAAAAATTATGAAGTTTGACTATAAATTGGGCATGGTTGACTTTTCCCCAATATAACTGATTTTTAGGTCAACTACTCAATTGACTGGGGAAAAGTGTGATCCAAAGCTTGAAACTTAACATGAGTGATGTTGAGGGTCCATAATGACCCATGAAAGTAATATGGTGTATTGGAAGTTCAAAAATATTTGTGCAATCTCAAACCCTAATTTTGGTCATCAGTGTTTAAGGAGGTGTCTTGAGCTGATCAAACCCTAGTGCAGTCTTGAGTCCAAGGAGATCTTGTGAGAAAATTCTTGATAAGTGAGAGGGAAATTTTTGGGGTACAACATCTGACCCTGTTCAATCTTCTTAAACCTGAAGAGTTAGATTGGCGAGTTTTTCCATTCGTGACTCGAAGGTGGAAGATGATTGGACACTAGAGTGCCCATAAATTTGCACTCGGTGATGTGAAAGTTGATGGTATAGTGAATGGGCTTAAAGATGCCATTTGGAAGGATGATGGAACGTTTGTCGGAGATGGGCTTGCAGATGCCATCCAGAAATGATTTTTGAATCGTATCTGTAAACTGAGACTGAATGAGTACTAGAATGGCATCCGTGTCTGGAGCGTATCTGAACTGTATCAAAAGTTGAGTCTGAATGAGTATCAGAATGGCATCTGTGTCTGGAGCATATCTGAAATGTATCTGGAAGATGAATATGAATGAGTATTAGAATGACATCCATGTCTGGAGCGTATCTGAACTGTATCTGAAATCTGAATCTGAATGAGTATCAGGATGGCATCCGTGTCAGAAGCGTATCTGAACTATATCTGAAATCTGAATCTGAATGAGTATCAGGCTGGCGTCCGTGTTAAGAGCGTATCTGAACTGTATCTGAAAGCTGAATCTGAATGAGTATCAGGATGGCATCCGTGTTGGGAGCGTATCTGAATTGTATCTGAAAGTTGAATCTGAATGAGTATCAGAATGGCATCCGTGTCTGGAGCGTATCTGAACTGTATCTGAAAAACCTCTAAACATTGTTAATGGTAGCTATTAATTAACCTTATCCTAAAAAAGGGTAAAATGTTTGTTAATATGTAACGTCATGTTGTATTAAACGCATAGTGTAATGTATTCGTGTTATCAATGTTTATGATATATGGATGCGATGTATGCGTATGTGAGCTAATCTACTGCACTGCGGTTGGATTGGGGAAAATTAAATCCCTGACTACTGCTGAGGATATGGAGTGTAAGTTTTCATGTTGTGAAGTTGAGGTGTTGATGACTTTCCGCTTAGAGAAATAAACTCTGTTGTAATGGAAACACCGTGTGCTTCTTGTGAAAACCTGAGAAATTAGACGACTTCTACCGGGGATTGATAACTGGAAGCTTTGTTCCGCTGGGGATTAAACTGCACACTGCGGGGGATTTTATGGAATAGCTCAAAGATATTGCCCTATCTCTTAAAGCCATAAGTGATTGTCTTTTTACTTTGTTTATTTGTAAACAATAATTATGTTCAAATGCATATGTTCAACAATAAATCATTGGAACTTTTTGTAAACAAAACAGAAGAGTAAATAAAAATAGATAGTTTTTCACTTTCAAAGGGATATCTTTGTATTGACTTTGAGTAAGTAAATTTGTACAATGAGACAAACATTCTAGTAAGAGAATTCCGTTGTAAAAAATGAAAACTTTGATACAAAGAAAAGATAGTTATGTGCAATAATCCCACGGGGTTCCCATTCTGCTATAGCCTTCGTGTCTCTGAGCATCTTGTCTGTTTGTTGCCTTGTCCGAAGTTGATTGGACTGATCAGAACCTCTGAGTTTGTCAGGTTATCCGTAAGGTGATCCAACAAGACATAGTCATACGCTTTAATTCCCTAACTTTTGCCTGGACCGCCCTTTCGGGTTTTCAGTCCACCGGGATACCCTTTTTTGCCCAAGCCACCCTTTTGGGTTTTCAACTTTCCGAGTGTACATTTTTTTTGTTTTATCCCTAATTTTTGCCCGAACCTCTTTGGTTCGCCGGAATGCCCTTGTTTTGCCTAGGTGTTTCAACCTAGCGAGTCTCTTATGCGTAGTATCTTTTTACTATGTATGCATTCGCAGGGTGCGGTAGGTCGTCGCCATCCATGGTGGTCAAGATCATTGCTCCACCATAGAATATGCTTTTGAGTACAAATAGTCCTTCGTATGTTGGAGTCCATTTGCCCCTGGGATCACCTTGCGGCAGTATGATACGTTTGATCACCAAATCCCCGACTTGATATACTTGGCGTCCGACCTTTTTGTTGAAAGCCTTAATCATCCATTTTTTATACATTTGACCATGACAGACAGCAGTAAGCCTTTTCTCATCAATCATGTTCAGTTGATCAAGTCGAGTCTGGATCCAATCTTCTTCATTCAACCCTGCATCCTTCATAATTCTCAGAGAGGAGATCTGGACCTTAATAGGCAAGACAACCTCCATGTCGTATACTAGAGAGTAGGGTGTTGCCACGATTGATGTGCGCGTTGTGGTACGATATCTATGGGGAGCGAATGGTAGCATCTCATGCCAGTCTTTGTATGTGACTGTCATTTTCTGTATGATCTTTTTGATGTTCTTATTTGCGGTTTCGACATCACCATTCATCTTCGGCCGGTATGGGGAAGAATAGTGATGCTGGATCTTGAATTGCTCGCACAGGGCGGTGATCATAGTATTGTTTAGATTCGTACCATTGTCTGTAATGATCCTCTCTGGGATACCGTAACGACATATGAGATTCTACTTGATGAACCGGGCGGGAACATTCTTGGTGACGGAAGCGAAGGAGGCTGCCTCAACCCACTTTGTAAAATAGTCAATGGCCACTAAGATGAAGCGGTGTCCATTAGAGGTTGTTGGCTTGATTTCCCCAATCATATCGATTCCCTACATAGCAAAGGTCCAAGGAGCCGTCAAGACATTCAGAGGAACCAGAGGTACATGCACCTTGTCAGCATAAATCTGACACTTGTGGCAGGTTTGAGAGTGTTGATAGCAGTCTGCTTCCATGGTAGACCAGTAATATCCTACCCATAGGATTTTCTTTGCCATCGTATGTATGTCCACTGGAATGGGTGCCAAAAGTGCCTTCATGTAACTCAACCATGATCTTTTTCGCTTCAACCTTGTCTATGCACCGGAGTAACACAGAGTCATGGTTGAGTTTGTAGAGAATGCCATTACTAAGGAAGAATTTAGCAGAGAATCTCCTTAAGAACTTCTTACCATTGACTGAAGCTCCTTCTGGATATTCCTGGGCCTCGAGATACCTCTTGACTTCGTGAAACTAAGGCTGGTCCACTACTTCAATCTCGTGACAGTAAGCTAGTTTCTCCATTCGTTCAATGGTGATCTGGGGAGCCTCGCTATCCCATTTAAGTTTAAACATGGATGACATTGTGGCTAGTGCGCCTGCTAGCTGATTATCTTCTCGCTGGAAATGCTCGAAGGTAATATTCTCAAAATATGGGTGCAATGTCAACACATGTTCTTTGTAGGGGATAAGGTTAGGGTGTTTGGTGTCCCATTCACCTTTGATCTGGCTGATAACCAAAGCTGAATCTCCGAATACATTTAAGGACTTGATCCCCAAATCTATGGCAGCTTTGAGACCAAAAATGCACGCCTCGTATTCTGCCATGTTGTTTGTACAATTGAAGCAGAGTCTTGCCGTAAAAGGAGTATGACATCCTTCAGGAGATATGAGTACAACACCAATACCATTTCCGAGTGTGTTAGATGCCCCATCAAAAAACAGGGTCCATCATAATCCTTGTTCAGGTCCGTCATATGGTCTGAATTCTTCGCAGTTGTTTACCATCATGATGCCTTCATCTGGGAATTCGAACTTCATGGACTAGTAGTCATCCATAGCTTGATGGGCAAGGTGATCAGCTAATACACTACCCTTTATTGCTTTCTGGGTAGTATATTGTATGTCATATTCTGTCAGGATCATCTGCCATCTTGCTATTCTCCCAGAAAGGGCAGGCTTCTCGAAGATGTATTTTATTGGATCCATTTTAGATATCAATAAGGTAGTATGGGTCAGCATATACTATCTTAGCCAGCGAGCAGACCATACCAGAGCGCAACAAGTTTTCTCGAGCAGTGAATATCTTGTTTCACAATCGGTAAACTTTTTGCTCAGGTAATAAATAACATGCTCTTTTTGGCCAGACTCGTCATTCTGCCCCAGCACACACCCCATTAAGTTTTCCAAAATAGTTAGATACATGATCAATGGTCTTCCCTCGACTGGTGGCATCAAAACAGGAGGCTCTTGCAGGTACTCTTTGATCTTGTCGAAAGAAGTTTGGCACTCATCATTCCACTTGACTACTTGATCTTTCTTCAGTAATTTGAAGATTGGCTCACAAGTAGTTGTCAGGTGAGAAATGAATTTGGCAATGTAGTTTAAACGTCCCAAGAACCTCTGACTTCCTTCTCGGTACGAGGAGCAGGCATCTCTTGTATTGCTTTCACCTTGGCGGGATCCACCTCAATACCTTTATTGCTGACGAAAAAGCCTAGGAGTTTACCAGACCTCACCCCAAATGTGAATTTATTTGGGTTCAACCTCAACTTGTATTTCTTTAGTCTCTCAAACAGTTTCTGTAAATGATCAAGATGTTCTCCCTCTGTTTGAGATCTAGCTATCATGTCGTCCACATAGACCTCTATTTCGTGATGTATCATGTCGTGAAATAGAGCTACCATGGCATGTTGATAGGTTGCCCCAGCATTCTTCAGTCCGAATGGAATAACCTTGTAGCAGAATGTACCCCATTGTGTGACAAAGGTTGTTTTCTCCATGTCCTCAGGCGCCACTTTGATTTGGTTGTAGCCTGAGAAACCATCCATGAAGGAAAACACTTTATGTTGTGCAATATTGTCAACTAGAACATCAATGTGGGGAAGTGAGAAATCATCCTTAGGGCTTGCCCTATTCAAATCTCTATAGTCCATGCACATTATACTTTTTCGTCTTTTTTGGGCACGAGAACAACATTGGCAACCCACTGCAGATAGGAGGTGACGACCAAGAATCCAGCATTGAATTGTTTCATGACTTCTGCTTTAATCTTCTCCGACATGTCTGGTCGCATGCAACAAACCTTTTTTTTCACTGGTGGACAATCTTCTTTTGTTGGTAGACGATGTACCACAATATCTGCATCAAGTCCCGACATGTCTTCATACGACCAGGCAAAGACTTCAACATAATCGTGTAACAACTGAATCAGACGCTCTTTGATACTGCGTTCCAGATTGGCACCCACCTTGACTTCTCTTTTGTCCTCTTCGGTACCTAGGTTGATTGTGTCTACTGGTTCTTCGTGGGGCTGAATGGTTCTCTCTTATTGTTGTAGTAATCTGGCAAGTTCCCCTGGTACTTCACAATCTTCCTCACCTTCGTCTTTGGCTTGGTAGATTAGATTTTCAGAGTCACAAAAGGCCATAGTAGAACCGCTACCCATGGGATCCCGAATGGATGCAGACTTGCATTGTGAGTGTGAGTGTATGTAAGAGTATAGCTATCTTTGAAAGAAATGAAAAATGTAAAAAAAAAAGAAAAACAATAAGCACAAAGTTTGTATGCAAAAACGTCCATGATTCATTGATGTCATATGGAAATGAGATAATAACCCTTACAAATGGACCATTGTTCCTTGGGTAAGACACAAGGTTTTAAGAGTTTGAAGTGTTTTAATATTACAGATCCAACAAAATGTAAAGACAAATTACTGTGGTATAAAAGTGATCGAGACGAAATCTCTAGCCTCCCAGTTGCCGAGCCCTCCACTGAAAGTTGGCAGAATCCAATCCTCCAGGTTGTAGATGTCTTCATCATCCTCTACTGCATTTACTTCGCGGTTGCTGATCTTCAAGGGTGGTCCTCTGGCACGAGTGCAGCGTACAACTTTCTAGGCACCTGAAGTGAAACCCAGACCAAATTTGTCAGATTTGTATGGGATGTCTGGGAGTTGTCCCCAAATAGTGCACCCACCTTCTTCTATCACTGCCCTGGCATCCTTCAAAGACGACATCTTGAGTGGAGGCCACGTGATTTTGGGAACTTGAGACACAACCTTGGTTACTGCCACATCTTGCGGGACTTCTTCAAAATGCTGGAATGGAGTTTCAATAAATTCACCATCTAGTTCCACATATCTGAAGGAATTTAGATGGCTGACCATATACTCTTTTTCTCCATGAACAATGATGATTTTCCCTTGAATTGGATATTTCAACATTTGATGCAACATAGAAGTAACAGCGCCAGCATTGTGAATCCACAGTCGGCCTAGCAAGCAGGAATATGAAGGGCGAATATCCATTATGTTGTACCCCAAAATTTGCCCTCTCAATTCTCAAGGCCTTTCTTACAAGGATTTTCAAGGTTCAAGCTTGAACAAGTGCATTTGGATTTTCCAATACCAAAATTAAAAGGAAACTGTCAAAAATGGAGAAAATAGATAAAAATAACATTTTGACAAATTTGGAGGAAAACAGGTCTCCTTCGATTCAACACCCTTCGATTGACTCTTGGCCTTTTTCGAATGCAACTTGGATTACATCCTTCATTTTGAACTTAAAGCCTCCTTCGAATGCCAGTTTAGGTACATCCTTCGTTTGGATTTGAAACCTCCTTCGAATGCAACTTAGGTACATCCTTCATTTGGATTTGAGACCTCCTTCGATTCAGCCTTTTGATTGGACAAGTGTGCTTCCTACATGTTTGCAATCAAAGGCCATGACATGTTGGCCACACATGCCCCATGTAAGGAAACCTTTTCGATTCACCAAGCGTGCTTCCTGCAAAGCCTACTTCGATTTGGACAAGTTTACTGCCTACAAGCCTGCTTCGACTGAACAAGTTTGCTGCCTGCATGCTTGCTTCGTTTGGACAAGTTTCGATGGGACAAAGTAACCATCTCTATGCATCCTTCAAATCCACTTGCACCAAGGTCCTCTTGAATACTTTGCTTCATACAAGCTTCGTTTGATCCAAGAAGTATCTTCATACAAGATGTGACTAAGTTCTTGCTTCCCTTGAAAAAGCGCCCTTCGATTCAGAAGCCAGGAACTTCCCTAATGCTAAAAAGACACAAGGCAATGACTCCCTTTATGTTTGTTTCGGTCCACATGCTTCTATTGGGTAACATGCTTCCTTCGAACACAAGCTTTCGATTGGGAAATATGTTTGCTTTGATCCAAGCTTCGACTGGGCATTAGCTTCCTTGGAGTAAGTTTGTTTCGACCACAAGCTTCGACTAAGGAAAATGCTTCCTTCGAACAGGTGTGCTTCGATCTCACTCTTGCATTCGAAACAAGACCAAATCTCGTTTTCCAGGCTATGTTGTGTCCAAATATTTACATAGTTAGAAGCTTGTACAAGGGTTTTAAACTTTGTCTTTTAGATACTACTATTATTGGTTAAAGGCTACATGCTCTTTCCTTTCATAGAGAGTACTTTAGTCACAAAATCAGCTTTCAACCTGATTTTGGTCTGAGCACAAGCAACGTCAGAAGCATAAGTCACATCTTCTGCACCCCAACTGCCAAGAGGCCCCCCATATGTACTTTCATGTTACATTATTTTATTATTTATTTGCAAGGCTGGCTTTGGACAACATGTCCATTCTTTCTCTATAAATAGAGGAATTTTTGCAAACCTAAAGGAGGATCTTTTGGACCAGAGGAACGAATCTCCCAAATTTTCTCAAACACAACAAAACTCTCAAGTTCATCAACACTTGAGAAATCAAAACCCAGAATCCCAAACACTCACCTTTTTCGATTCTGAAGAACACCCCACACATAGAAGTTTGTTCAAACTCAAAGACAACCTTTTGTGACAACTCTTCGAACCAAAAGCAAACCCCCCGTGACTACTCTTCGAATTCCAGAAATGTCCAGGTAGCAGTTCAAGTTCGAATCCCACATCCATTCAAGGCCTGAAGCAAGGTAAGTCACTCTTACCCTTGAACCTTTCGTTTCATGGCATAGTATGTGAATAATCTTCCCTTTCATTTCAAAACATGTACATAACACTTTGGTTCTTTTCGTTTCCACCTACTTAATATGTTTTCAGAGCTAACCCCTTTCGTTTTACTGCTTATTTACTTAAATATGCATTAAGTATTAACTGATTGTAAGGCAATACTAGCATGGCCTTATGCCATGTTGCTGTTCAAAAAGTTCAAACGAAAGAAACAGGAGACAGGAGTATGAAACGAAGCCTTTGGTTTCCACACTGACTTCCAGGCCCAGCCAGAGACACGCTCACACTGATTTCACTGGCCCAATCGAAGAAGGCAACAAGGCAGAAAGGCCCAACCAGAGGCACACTTGCACTAAGTCCAGGCTCAGGCGAAAGGCACTCCCATGCTGGTTCCAGCCTCCAATCGAAGTACATGACCTAACTGGTGCCAAAGCCCAATCGAAGGCCATGACCTCACTGGTGTGAACTCCCAATCGAAGTAAGCCTAGAAATGAAAATCGAAGGCTGCTCCTGCCCAAATCGAAGGATATTTTTTTTACTTCTTTTTATCTTATTTTTTTCCTTTACATTTCTATGCACTTCAATATGGTTGTAATAGTGTAGGATTTATTTTTTGCACTTTTTATTACTTTTGTACAAATGCTAGTAACTAGGTGTGTATGGCAAGATAAAACCAACAAGTAGACAATCCCTAATCAAGACAAAATGCATGCAAATCAAACACACTATTCACACATGCACCCTTAGGCTAATTCCACTTGTTGCCTCGGAAAATGCAATCATGTCCCTCGAGTATGAGACACTCTAGCAATTGTCCCTTTGATAAACAAAAGATCATAGTCCCTCGATGACCCTCGATGTTGCCTTCGATAAAACGATCTCGTCCCTTACGGAATTTCTAGAGCGTCTCATAAGTTGCCTTCAATGATTGCATACGTTGACCCGCGCCTGTCCCGTTTAACATCCTATCACAAGGTTTTCCATCAAACACAATGGTGAAACAACACTGTTAAAAGGGTTAAAAACAAAAGAAAGATCTTTGAGTAAAATAGGGTAGACAACTCTTAGTTACTTGATCAAAAATCTTGCAAAACATCCTTGCCATTTTTCAAAACACACTCCACAACACAATTCCAAAACAACTTTCAAAACATTGAATTATCTTTTCAAAAAGACGCACACCTTTGTATATATTCAAACAAGAATCATTACAAAGGTTGCCTAGACAAGGCATCTTTTTCAAAATGTTTTCAAAACCACACACGCAACACACCATTTCAAGCAATGGAAAAGCAAAGGCAAGTGATCTAAAACAAGTAACTAAGAGCCCATGGAAAACCATGGATGAAAAGGGTGCTAGCACCTTCCCTTTTCATAATCTACCCCCCGAACCCACGAAAACATCTCAAAGGTCTTTCCTGTGCTTTTTGACCTTTCCTTAGGATAAAATAAAAAGTCGGTGGCGACTCTTGCTAAACCAAAACAAGTGTGAAAACAAACACAAATCCCAAGTCAGTTCTCCCACCGTATCACAGAACTGGAGACTCTGCTGGGGATCTTTCTAAAAGTGGGGTTACCTTAGGGTTTTAGATCACCTTTACATGCTTATATTGATTTGCTTTGATTGCTTTACATTTTGGTTCTCTTGTTTGGGCTTGAAATCCTCTACCCGGATTTGGGGAAACATTCATAGGTAAATAGCAATACGTTATGGAAACTGTGCGGGGTATACCGACACGGTTGAAGCAATAGCTATATTAGTGGGACATATTTGTGAGTACCGGTAGCCTTTGAGTCAATCAAAGAGAATACGGGGCCGCTGAGTGATGTCACTAAGCACTAATGAACTAGAACCTTACTTGACCATCTTGGCCTTTCATTAGGGGTAGTGAGATAACCGGATTTGGTGCAGTCCGAAGTTGGTAGATACTCGATACTACACTCATTGAGGATTGTTTTCTTGGAATATTTTGGTCGCCAGTTAAGTGGCTAAACCAAAACAATGAACATAGAAAATAATCCAGTGATATTGAGCTCCTTAGAACCCGGTTTCTATTTTAGGACAGGTTGAGCCAACTAACTTCAAGAGGGTACTTACCTACAAACCCCATGCAAGCCTAAACCTAAGGACTTGTTTGCTTTGTGTGAATATGACTGTCTGTATATACACTTGCTTACTTTTGCATACATGTACATAACATCATAACATCATACCATAGCATTTTCAATAACCATTTCGAGGATCTCGAGGGTCTTTTGATACAGGGACACGTTGAACCAGACATCTACCAAAGGGCAAGAGGGTTCTCCTCTGAACAAACACCGTCAAAGATCAAGTGCAACAACTTGAATCGAGGGCTATGACCCACTTGACATGGTGAGCTTGGTTCTCGTGGAAATACATTCACCGGTACAAAGTTACCCAATCAAAGATGTTGATCAAAGTTCAACCTCTAACATTTTTCTTGTGTTTACCCCGAGAGATCCTTGAAAAAAACATGCATCCACATATCATGCATTGTATCATAACAGGTTTTCCTTTTCAGGTTACCTTATTCTCCTACTGTTTATTTCAGTAGAGATGGCTCTAGAGAAGACTGTCAAAGATATCCAGGATCAAAATGCTCAACTTCATGAGATGTTCTTGAACCTATCCAAGGGACAAGAAGAGGTCAAGGCGCTCCTCACCAGGGGCATGATCGTGGGAAATCCTGGGGACGACAGAGATGACCAGTTGGAGTGGCTACAAACTGAGATTGCCATAATGAAGGTCCAAATGATGGGGCAACTGGTGAGCCAGATGGCTCTTATCCAAAATCTAGCACAAGGACAAGAGGAGCTAAGGGTTCTCATCAACAAGCTTCGTCAAGATGGATGTAACCAAATGGGGCAAACATCTAGAATTGGGGATCAAGTCATCATTCATCCTCCCATGATACAAGAAGCCGGTTTAAGGGAGAGAAGACCTTCTCACTTTGCTACCACGTCACGAGCCCAACAACGACGTCGTCAACATCAACCGGAAAATCAGCAAAGGCAAAGCGAGCCCAAACGACAGTTTACCAACATCAACATACCACTGTCCCAAGCTTTGCAACACATGCTGAGGATGAATCTGATTACACCAATAAGACCTCATCCAAATCCCAAAACTCTTTCTCCCAGCTACAATCCAGATGCCAGGTGTGCCTATCATTCTGATAGTCCTGGACATGATACAAACGATTGTTGGGCGCTGAAGTACAAGATTCAAAACCTGATCGACAAAGGAATGCTGGAGTTCACACAAGATGGCCAGACTGAATTCTTTTGCCAAAGGCTCACCACCTAAAGGGACAAGTTCAGACAAATAGGCTTTTGTTCATTTTGAATTTTCAAGTTGTGATTTCTTTTGTTATTCAAACAATTATCTATTAATGTCAAACTCTATTTCATTAATGCATTGCATATGTTTGTCTTGAATTGATCCACTCATTTTCATTACATTTAAACTATGTTTTTTTACTCACTTTATGACATTCAACTCTTGCTAAAAGTTACAAGCCTTTAGAGGGAGGATGACGAAAACAATGCCATAATCTCATACAGTATGCTTTTGAATAGACCTTGCTGATGATGTACAGGCATTTCTTTCAAATCCTAAACACCGGAGTTATAAGGAAGATAATCCCTAGTCAACCCCTTCGAGCCAAAGAAGTAGGAGTTTTCTGTTTTAAAACAAAATGAAACCTTTGATTTAAACCTGGGGCAGGGTAGTCTCTCAGTTAATTCAAAAGATGCGCATTGAAGTCGCAAAACTCTCAGTTCATAATACAAAGAACAACATCAAAAGAATTCCTCTGGAATCAAAAGACAGTGGTGGTTCCTTATCTCATAGGCAGTCAATCTCTCAAAATAGAAAAGCCCACTGAGCCAAAACCTATAAAGGAGGCTTAAGAAAACTGGGGCATCCCGCTGACTGTAATCTCAAAACAAGAACAGTCAGGTAAAAATCAGGGATAACGAATCAAACAGAGGTCACTATAAATCCTCAACAACATGAAAAATGTTGCAAATGATGACTGCCTTCCAAAATCCAACTTGTGTGAACCATCACCAAAACGTCGTTCCAAATTCGAATAGAGTTCGACGCACAATTAACTGAGTTTAGGATTGAAGAACATCACGAAGAGCGGGTGGGTACAAATATACTTTGAGCCTTTATCCTTTGTTTCTTAAACCGTGAACCAAGCCATGTTACAACCCTTCAAAAGTCCTAATTAAAGCATGGGTTAGTTCGAAAGCATACTGTTACAAAAGGTATCCTGACTCCTGTAAGGCTTTGCCCTAAATCTTGTGTTGAATTTGTCTTATAAAAAGTTTTCTGCTAAAAAACGCATTTTCCAAAACTTCGAGCCAAGCATAAACTTTGCATTATTTGAATATCATTGTTTGCACATGTTTACTTGTTTGACAGTGGAGAAATTCACACAATGAATATCCAGTGAACAAAAGATCTCTCAGTGAACAAAATCAATTCAAGAAGGATGGCACTTCCATTGACAAATCTCCTATCAACAGGGGGACTTAACATGTCACTATCCAGCACACCTGGGGCAGTCCAGTCAAGATTTCAAGAAATCTCTGAAGAAGCGCAGAGTAACCAGGGGCAAGTCTCCATCTCCGTCACTTGGGGCATTAAACGTAAAATCTCAACAAAGAGTTACGTACAATCAAACATTTTTGGCAAATGCCACGAACATTTGCTACTAGGGGCAGTGACAAATTCCCCTAAAATCCTTCTCATGGGATGACTCCTAGCAAGGGTTTAATCTCTGAAAACCTTTCCCCAGCTGAATCAACCTCAAGAATCTTCGAGGACTTCCCCCAACGAAGATGTCACCTCTCTAGCAGACTGCGACAGGGTTTATTTCCCCAACAACACCAGGATTCCCCAGCTTGAGTTTTCCTCTCCGACTACTACAAATCAAAGGACCACAACTCCTCTTCCCCAGTAGACTACTCTACAATCCCCAACAAGTTACTGCGAAACCTGGACCCGACCAGATATCAGTTCAACTTCGACTCCCCAGTAGAGCAACGAACGAATAAGACTCCTAAACTCTTTTCCCAAGCAGAAATAAACGTACTCCCCACAGAGTTTTCAGTATCCCCAGTGGAGTCTGGAAGATTATCCCCAGTAGAGTCTAAAATATTATCCCCAGTAGAGTCTAAAAGATTATCCCCAGTAAAGTCGCCATTGGAAAATCATCCCCAGCGGAGTTCATTCCTTTCATAGACAGAAATTCAATCCCCAAAAGGGTTCACTATCACCAGCAACAGTAATTCATCCCCAGCTGAGTCTTATTTCTCTAAATTAGCAGATCTTCTAGCAGAGTATATACTCCCCAGAGTCATTTCCTCGTCAGTCCATTCCCCATCGGAGTTGTTCTCTCCTGCAGGATTATTATCCCAATCATCTTCGGTCGTTATCTCCAGCGAGCGAAACTCTTTATTCTCCAACAACAGTCAGGGATTTATTTTCCCAAACTCGGACGTACCACAATAGCATTTCATGTTCATATATCATGACGTGCGCATACATATTGCATACAAGCATAATTTCATTTATTTCGAGAACATCATCATACAATGCATGTCATGCATCATATACAATTAATCATGTACCTTTTCAGCAAAGATGGTTATCATCAACAACTTCCTGCAAGTTCAGGATTAACTCCGGAAACTAAACAGACTTTACACGGGTTCGTCACGAAGCAATCTTACACGGGTTTCTCCTAAATACAGCTTTACACGGGTTCGTCACAAAGTAACCTTACCCAGGTTCCTCCTGGAGTTTTACACAAACTTATCACAAAGTAACCTTACCCAGGTTCCTCCTGGAGTTTTACCCAAACTTATCACAAAGTAACCTTACCCAGGTTCCTCCTGAAGTTTTACACGAACTTAACTTATCACAAGGTGACCTTACCCAGGTTCCTCCTGAAGTTTTACCTAAACTCCTCATGAAGCAGCCTTACCTAGGTTTCTTCCCGGTTCAGATGCAGTTTTACCTAAACTCCTCATGAAGCAGCCTTACCTAGGTTTCTTCCCGGTTCAGATGCAGTTTTACCTAAACTCCTCATGAAGCAGCCTTACCTAGGTTTCTTCCCGGTTCAGATGCAGTTTTACCTAAACTCCTCATGAAGCAGCCTTACCTAGGTTTCTTCCCGGTTCAGATGCAGTTTTACCTAAACTCCTCATGAAGCAGCCTTACCTAGGTTTCTTCCCGGTTCAGATGCAGTTTTACCTAAACTCCTCATGAAGCAACCTTACCTAGGTTTCTTCCCGGTTCAGATGCAGTTTTACCTAAACTCCTCATGAAGCAGCCTTACCTAGGTTTCTTCCCGGTTCAGATGCAGTTTTACCTAAACTCCTCATGAAGCAGCCTTACCTAGGTTTCTTCCCAGTTCAGATGTAGTTTTACCTAAACCCATCATGGAGCAACCTTACCTAGGTTCCTTCCCGGTTCATATGCAGTTTTACCTAAACTCCTCATGAAGCAGCCTTACCTAGGTTTCTTCTCGGTTCAGATGCAGTTTTACCTAAACTCCTCATGAAGCAGCCTTACCTAGGTTTCTTCCCAGTTCAGATGTAGTTTTACCTAAACCCATCATGGAGCAACCTTACCTAGGTTCCTTCTCAGTTCAGATGTAGTTTTACCTAAACCCATCATGAAGCAGCCTTACCTAGGTTTCTTCCCGGTTCAGATGCAGTTTTACCTAAACCCATCATGGAGCAACCTTACCTAGGTTCCTTCTCGGTTCAGATGCAGTTTTACCCAAATTCTTCACGAAGCAACCTTACCTAGGTTCCTTCTCATAACCTTACCATCCAGGTTTCTTTTCTCTTATCTCTAGACAGCAGTCCACAATACTGTAAGAGCTGGACCTGATCAAACACGATCGGTTTCACCTTTCCCTAGTAGGCCGTGATATAGCCTATACACTGACCAGATATGCAGTTCACCTCCAGAGTTAATTCCTCAGTAGAGTAACAGACAACTGAAGCTCCTAAAATTCTATTTATCTCAAGACAGCTACCAACAATCTCTAGATGGCATCTTTAAGCCCATCCCCGACAAGATTCTGTCACATCTCCAGATGGCATCTTTAAGCCCATCCCCGACAAGTTTCTATCACATCTCCAAATGGCATCTTTAAGCCCATATCCTCAGCTATATTTTGACGAGTAAAAATTTACGGGCACTCTAGTGTCCAATCCTCTTTTGCCTTCAAGTCGCGAAAGGCAGACTTGCCAATCTAACTCTTCAGGTTCAAGAAGATTGAACAGGGGCAGCTGTTGTACCCCAAAATTTGCCCTCTCAATTCTCAAGGCCTTTCTTACAAGGATTTTCAAGGTTCAAGCTTGAACAAGTGCATTTGGATTTTCCAATACCAAAATTAAAAGGAAACTGTCAAAAATGGAGAAAACAGATAAAAATAACATTTTGACAAATTTGGAGGAAAACAGATCTCCTTCGATTCAGCACCCTTCGATTGACTCTTGGCCTCTTTCGAATGCAACTTGGATTACATCCTTCATTTTGAACTTAAAGCCTCCTTCGAATGCCAGTTTAGGTACATCCTTCGTTTGGATTTGAAACCTCCTTCGAATGCAACTTAGGTACATCCTTCGTTTGGATTTGAAACCTCCTTCGATTCAGCCTTTTGATTGGACAAGTGTGTTGCCTACATGTTTGCAATAAAAGGCCATGACATGTTGGCCACACATTCCCCTTGTAAGGAAACCTTTTCGATTCACCAAGTGTGCTGCCTGCAAAGCCTACTTCGATTTGAACAAGTTTACTGCCTACAAGCCTGCTTCGACTGAACAAGTTTGCGGCCTGCATGCTTGCTTCGTTTGGACAAGTTTCGATGGGACAAAGTAACCATCTCTATGCATCCTTCAAATCCACTTGCACCAAGGGCCTCTTGCATACTTTGCTTCATACAAGCTTCGTTTGATCCAAGAAGTATCTTCATACAAGATATGACTAAGTTCTTGCTTCCCTTGAAAAAGCGCCCTTCAATTCAGAAGCCATGAACTTCCCTCATGCTAAAAAGACACAAGGCAATGACTCCCTTTATGTTTGTTTCGATCCACATGCTTCGATTGGGCAACATGCTTCCTTCGAACACGAGCTTTCGATTGGGCAATATGTTTGCTTTGATCCAAGCTTCGACTGGGCATTAGCTTCCTTCGAGTAAGTTTGTTTCAACCACAAGCTTCAACTGAGGCAAAGGCTTCCTTTGAACAGGTGTGCTTCGATCTCACTCTTGAATTCGAAACAAGACCAAATCTCGTTTGCCAGGCTATGTTGCGTCTAAATCTTTACATAGTCAGAAGCTTGTACAAGGGTTTTAAACTTTGTCTTTTAGATACTACTATTATTAGTTAAAGGCTACATGCTCTTTCCTTTCATAGAGAGTACTTTAGTCATAAAATCAGCTTTCAACCTGATTTTGGTCTGAGCACAAGCAACGTTAGAGGCATAAGTCACATCTTCTGCACCCCAACTGCCAAGAGGCCTCCCACATGTACTTTCACGTTACATTATTTTATCATTTATTTGCAAGGCTGGCTTTGGACAACATGTCCATTCTTTCTCTATAAATAGAGAAATTTTTGCAAAGCTAAAGGAGGATCTTTTGGACCAGAGGAACGAATCTCCCAAATTTTCTCAAACACAACAAAACTCTCAAGTTCATCTAAACTTGAGAAATCAAAACCCAGAATCCCAAACACTCACCTCTTTCGATTCTGAAGAACACCCCACACATAGAAGTTTGTTCAAACTCAAAGACAACCTTCTGTGACAACTCTTCGAACCAAAAGCAAACCCCTTGTGACTACTCTTCGAATTCCAGAAACATCCAGGTAGCAGTTCAAGTTCGAATCCCACATCCATTCAAGGCCTGAAGCAAGGTAAGTCACTCTTACCCTTGAACCTTTCGTTTCATGGCATAGTATGTGAATAATCTTCCCTTTTATTTCAAAACATGTACATAACACTTTGGTTCTTTTTGTTTCCACCTACTTAATTTGTTTTCAGAGCTAACCCCTTTCATTTTGCTGCTTGTTTACTTAAATATGCATTAAGTATTCACTGATTGTAAGGCAATACTAGCATGGCCTTATGCCATGTTGCTGTTCAAAAAGTTCAAACGAAAGAAACAGGAGACATGAGTATGAAACGAAGCCTTTGGTTTCCACACTGACTTCCAGGCCCAGCCAGAGACACGCTCACACTGATTTCACTGGCCCAATCGAAGAAGAAAACAACGCAGAAAGGCCCAGCCAGAGGCACACTTGCACTAAGTCCAGGCTCAGATGAAAGGCACTCCCATGCTGGTGCCAGCCTCCAATCGAAGTACATGACCTGACTGGTGCCAAAGCCCAATCGAAGGCCATGACCTCACTAGTGCGAACTCCCAATCGAAGGAAGCCTAGAAATGAAAATCGAAGGCTGCTCCTGCCCAAATCGAAGGATCTCTTTTTTACTTCTTTTTATCTTATTTTTTTCCTTTACATTTCTATGCACTTCAATATGGTTGTAATAGTGTAGGATTTATTTTTTGCACTTTTTATTACTTTTGTACAAATGCTAGTAACTAGGTGTGTATGGCAAGATAAAACCAACAAGTAGACAACCCCTAATCAAGACAAAATGCATGCAAATCAAACACACTATTCACACATGCACCCTTAGGGTAATTCCACTTGGTGCCTCGGAAAATGCAATCATGTCCCTCGAGTATGAGACACTCTAGCAATTGTCCCTTTGATAAACAAAAGATCGTAGTCCCTCGATGAACCTTGATGTTGCCTTCGATAAAACGATCTCGTCCCTTATGAAATTGCTAGAGCGTCTCACAAGTTGCCTTCAATGATTGCATACGATGACCCGTGCCTATCCCGTTAAACATCCTAACACAAGGTTGTTCATCAAACACAATGGGGAAACAACACTGTTAAAAGGGTTAAAAACATAAGAAAGATATTTGAGTAAAATAGGGTAGACAACTCTTAGTTACTTGATCAAAAATTTGTAAAACATCCTTGCCATTTTTCAAAACACACTCCACAACACAATTCCAAAACAACTTTCAAAACATTGAATTATCTTTTCAAAAAGACGCACACCTTTGTATATATTCAAACAAGAATCATTACAAAGGTTGCCTAGACAAGGCATCTTTTTTGAAACGTTTTCAAAACCACACACACAACACACCATTTCAAGCAATTTAAAAGCAAAGGCAAGTGATCTAAAACAAGTAACTAAGAGCCCATGGAAAACCATGGATGAAAAGGGTGCTAACACCTTCCCTTTTCATAATCTACCCCCCGAACCCACTAAAACATCTCCAAGGTCTTTCCTGTGATTTTTGACCTTTCCTTAGGATAAAATAAAAAGTCGGTGGCAACTCTTGCTAAACCGCAACATTTGCGAACACAAACGCAAATCCCAAGTCAGTTCTCCCACCGTATCACACATTACATCAAAAGTTGAATCAAAAGTTTGGGTTCCAACCTTTATGGACATCCACTTCCCCATGCACCATCTATTTTGAACCGTCAAAGGCCCTCACTACTATGTTGCTTGGTTTCAATCTCAATTCTTCGCAGTCAAGCCTATCAAGAGCCTTTTTAGGCAACACATTCAGAGAAGAACCAATGTCAACCAAGACATGAGCCAACATTGTGCCCCTACATTCGACTGAGACATGTAATGCGTCATTATGCTTCCTCCCTCTTGGCGTTAAATCAGCATCTGAAAAACTTAAACCATTATCTGCAGTCAAGCTGGCTACACAGTCTTGGAACTGATCGACAGATGTTTCTTGGGGCACATGGGCAGTTTTCAGGAATTTTACCAAGGCCTTTGCATGCGCCTCTGAACATAGTAATAAAGCCATCATGGAAATTTTTGATCGAGTTTGCCCCAATTGCTCGACTATGTTGTATTTGCTTCTTTTTATGATCTTTATAATTTCCTCCATCTATTTCCGAGAGGTCTCAAGGATAGCTACTGATTGTGCCTTCATCCGTACAGGCTCAACCAGAATACCTTTACCTCGAGTCTCGGTTGACTCGGCAGTAGGAATGTCAGTAGGGGTGATAACATGGATCGTTATCAGCAGGAGTATTAGCAGAGATGATTGTAGGAGTGAGAATAACCTTTGGAGGAGCAACAACAACAAGAATGATTACGGGTCCAGAAACTGCTTTTGGGGGAGCAATTTATGGAGAGAATATCCTTCCGCTTCGGGTTATCTTACTAGTCCCTGCGATATTATTGATATTGGAATCAACTTTCTCAGAACTTGAATCTTCGACAGATGGCCAATCTTGCTTGATACCGTAGTAGTAAACATCCCCTCCATAATTCCATGGTACGGTTTTGTCTGACGAATACGGGATTGGTCCAGGCATTGTAATTATCAAAGGAGCTAATTTTGGAACTGATGTAATTCTAACGGGTCTTTTGGTGGAGACCCTGGAAGAATTGTCGGAAATGGTCACGATGGAAACATCCTTATAAGAAACAGTTGGAATAGAAGTTTTTTCGAACAAAATTTCCTTGTTATCTATTACGCACTGAACGCCTGCTTTAAATAAAGGACAATTGGCAGGTGAGGATAAACAGAAATGACAACTTTCATCACAGCCTGGGAAAACACTAGCATTCAAAAAATTCTCTTTGATAGTCGAGAGTGGGGTCGTAAGTTCATCAACTGGAGTAACAAACACATCTTCCTCAACGGAATTGACATCACGGCCGTGTTTGGGCATATGGGCAGTAATGACATTAGGCTTTTCTGGCGTGTCGAACTCAATCTCTTTGGCTTCAAGGAGGTATTGTACTTTGTTCTTTAGATCCCAACAGTTGTTAGTGTCATGGCCGGGACTCTCAGAGTGGTATGTATAGCAGGCATTAGGATGATAGTGAGGAGAGGTTGTGTTAGAATTCTTCGGAGCTTCTTTCAAAGTCACAAGGTTGGACCTTAACAAATGGGGAAATACTTGAGATAGTGTCATATTCATTCGGGTGAATTGTCTGACTGGTCTTTCCATTCTTGGCTGGTTGCCTCTTTGCTGAGCAGGCTCTGGTTTAGGAATCATGACAACCCCCACCATTGGACAACGTTCAACCCTATCTTGATTTCTCTGAGGATATAGAGGAACAACTTCTTTCTTTCCGATGAATGGTTTCCTTACAACAGCAGAGGATGCATCTTTTTGAATTTTCCCATTCTTTATCCCGACTTCCACCCTTTCTCCGGTCAATATTAGTTCGGTAAAACCTGCCGATGAACTCCCAATTAAGTGGTTAAAGAAAGGACCGGACAAGGTGCCCAAGAACATGTCTACTAATTCTCTTTCAGATAGAGGAGGTTGGACTCTTCCTGCTAAGTCCCTAGTGCATAGTCCTTAAAGCCTTCACTTGAAACCATGGCCATACTCTGGAGTTGAGTACGGGTGGACGCAAGATCAACGTTGTATTGGTATTGTTTGTAAAAGGCAGTGGCCAGATCTTCTAAGTTATGAATATTGGCTCTTTCTAACTGATAAAACCAATCAAGTTGAGTTCCAGACAGACTGTCTTGGAAGAAGTGTACCCATAAATCCTTGTTAGCGGTATGAGGCTGGATTTTCCTCACATAGGGCCGGAGATGCATTTTGGGACATGAAACTCCATCATATTTGGCAAACACCGGTGCTTTGAATTTTGGAGGAATTACTATCCCAGATACTAACCCCAACTCCTCAAAGTCCAATCTAGACACTTTTTGGATTTCCATTGCACTTAACCGTTCTTTTAGATGCTTATACTTATCGTCGGCTAGAGGATATTGTTCTTCAGTATAGTCTTCTTCTTCCTCTTCCTCTTCTGAATCTGGCTGAACAACTGCTTCATTGCCTTTCCCATCTTGATTGTCTTTCTCACCAGATGACGTAGAAAAGTCTAATGTCCTTCTTGCTTGTCCTTGGAATCTTCTTCCCATGTTCAGAACTCCGGTTATTTTCTTTTTCTTTTTTTTCTCTTCAACCAGCAAGGTCTTCAACTCTTCTTGTCCTTTGGCTAGAGTTAAGAACATCTGTTGAAATTAGGCATTTTGAGCTTGGAGGTCCTTCACCGTTTGCTCGAGATCCATCTTACTGAAACAAATAGTAGAAAGATGAGGAGACTTGTTGTAAGAAACCTGCTTATGTTATGATGAATGGTAAATGCATATGCAATGATTTCAAGGATTTTAAAGATTCAAATTTGTTTTAGACAAAAAGGAAACACACATTATATTAATAAATTAAAGCTTGAGTACATTAATGCCTTTTTGGGAAAATAATACAAAAACTCTAAGATAAAAAGGTGGTACGCATCCTCTTTGGTGCGATGTAGGCATTCAGGGTCTTCTCCTCATGAAGTTGCTTAGTGAGTTCCAAAACCTTCTTCTCACTAGCGTAGAATTGGGATTTGAAAGTATCTCGCCCCCCCTTGAGTTGTATCCAATCTCTTTGTAAGTCTTCAAGAGAGGTGGGCATGTCATGATGTAGGATAGTGTATGGAACATCTCCTTCCATAACAGGCTCAATGATTACCGGGAGAATGGAAGGATAAGGCAGCATAATACTCTGAGCACGAGTTCGTACCCATTTGAGGTAAGGATCAAGATGGATGGAGTTCTTATACCCCAATGTCTTGCTATCTACCTTGTTCAACATCCTCCAAGCTCGGATAAATCTCTGGCGAAGACCTTGATCGTCGTTCTCGTAGTCAAATACCAAACCTTGAATGAGTATATCATGAGGGACATCCCTTCGGGCGTAACCAAACTGTCTTAAGGCTAAGCAGGGGTTGTAGGTGATACCTACCCTAATTCCAAGTAAGGGGACATTAAGGAATTCTCCATAACGGTCGACAATAGTAACATTCTCTAGGGATCGGGAACACCAATGAATGTATGAATGCTTCAACGTCATCAACCTTTGTGACCACCTTGAACCTTGCTCGTTCTTCAATACAGATTGGGGAAGATGCAAAATACACCATCTTTCCAAGAGAGGAGTACAATACATAAGGACACCTCTTTTCCTCATAGTGCAAGTGTGAAAAGAATGTAGGATGTCCCCTAGCAAGGTAGGCACCGAGTTACGAGACATGAAGATCTTGACGGTGTTCACATCTATGAGTTGGTCAGGATTTGGGTACAAAACCATCCCATAGATGAGGAGAGCCACAATTTCCTCAAAGGCTTGCAAACCCAAGGAGTTCCAACAGTTTAGGGCTTTCTCAAACAAGAACTTTTCTAGGAAACCTTTGACACCACTCCTTGTTTCCCAATTAGTTGTGACATCAGATGATTGCAAGTGTAGAGCTTGAGCAATATCTTCTGGCTTTGGTTCTCTTTCCATACCGTTGAAAGGTAATTGATTGAGAATGGGAGTCCTCTAGATTTGGGAGAATTCTTCCAAAGTTGGCACAAGTTGATAATCGGGAAATGTGAAGCAATGATGTAAAGGATCAAAGAACTGAAAGAGCACCTTCACCATGTTTTCATCAGTGTTGGAGGTGACCAAATTGAGTAGGCGACCATGTCTCTCGGTGAATGGAGAGTTTTCAGGAATCCTTGATGCTAGCTCCTTAAGTTGAGGAGGGATCCTTACAAGATTGACTTGAATGGTTTTCCTGCGGATAGAATCCATATCCTACAAAATAGAACAAAGATAAATCCCAAGATCCTTGAAATGGTTAGTGAATGAATATGATGTTATGATGTTCATGATGTTATAGTAAATATACACAAACAAGGCAAACAAGTTCTTAGGTTTAGGATTGCATGGAGTCTCATAGGCAAGTACCCTCTTGAAGTTTAGTTGGCTCAACCTGTCCTAGCAATAGTAATCAGGTTCTAAGGAGCTCAATATCACTGGTTTATTTCTTTGAGCATTGTCTCAGCACAAGCCTCTTTAATGGCGACCGAAATATCTCAAAAAACCAAACCTTAATGAGTGTAGTATCGAGTATCTACCAACTTCTTACTGTACCAAAGCCGGTCATCTCACTATGTACTAATGGCCAAGTTGGTCAAGTAAAGGTTCTAAAAGTTCATTAGTTCTTCATGACATCACTCAGCGGCCCCGTATTCTCCTTGATTAACTCAAGGGCTACCGATACCCACAAATATGTCGCACTAACGTAGCTATTGCTTAGACCATGTCGGTATACCCCGTACAGTTTCCACAATGTATTGCTACTTACCTATAAGGTATCCCAAATCCGGGTAGAGGATTCAAACCGAAACAAAGAACCATAATGTAAAGCATACAAATCAAACAATGAAAGCAAGTAAATATGATCTAACCCTAAGGTAACCCCACTTTTAGAATTCTCCCCAGCAGAGTCGCCAGTTCTCTGATACGGTGGGAGAATTGACTTGGGTGTTTTGCGTTTGATCGCAAATGTTGCGGTTAGTAAGAGTCGCCGCCGACTTTTCTTCTATCCAAAAGGAAAGGTGAAAAAAGCACAGGAAAGAACTTTGAGATTATTTCTTGAGTTCGGGGGGTAGATTATGAAAAGAGAAGGTATTAGCACCCTTTTCATCCATGGTTTTCCATGGGCTCTTAGTTACTTGCTAGATCACTTGCTTTTGTTTGAAATTGTGCTTTATGTGGTTTTTGAAAGTATTTTGTAAAGAGGCAATTGTTTAAGCAATCTTTGTAATAATTCTCGTTCGTAAGAATGTATACGAAGATATTTGATCTTTTGAAATATTTTCAAGTTTGTAAGATGTATGAAAGTGTAGGTGTTTGTTTTGAAAATAGCAAGGATGTTTGTTTTGAAATGGAGCAAGTAATTAGGAGCATTCTACCTACTCAAAAGTATTTCTTGTTCATTTTTCTTTTCCTTTGACATTGTTATCTTACCATTGATTTGGTAAGTAACCCTATCTTTGGATGTAAACGGGACGGGCATGGGTCATCGTATAACCATGATTAGAAATGTTGCAAGGTATCTTAGCATTCTCTTTTAGGGACTAAGATCATTTGAAAGGCAACTTAGATAGCATCATCGAGGGACTATGATCTTATACTTTTTTGCTTGTTTTTGCTAAGATACCTCACATGCGTAATATGACCATTTTGTAAAGGCAACCAAGTGGATTTACCCTAGGGGTGCTTGTGTGCAAGTTCACTGTTTTCATGCTTGATTTTGTCTTGAATTAGGGTTTTCTAAATATTGGTTTTAGTCTTTCTATACAAACCCTAATTACTAGTATTTGTATATAAAGCGATAAATTGCAAGAATATAAACCTAATTAATCTATTACAACCAAATTGAATTTGTACAAGAATTGAAATAAATAATGTACAAGATGAATAAATATACAAGAATGAAAATATATAGAAAATGGATATTTTTTTTTGGATTTTTTTAGGAAAAGTGAATTTGTTTTAACCTAATTAATTAAAAGAAAATAATTAATTAAAATAATAAAAGTAAACCTAATTTAATAAGAATTTTTTTAAAATAAAACCCTAAGTCTATTAATTGATTAAAAGGAAATAAAGTTTAAGAAAAGTATTTTTTTATTTTTGTCTTGAAAATAATTTATAGTATTATAAAATATTTTTGGCCTTTTTTTATATAAAAATAATATATTTAATTGGTGTAAAAGAAAATAAATAATAACCTAGTTTTAATTAAATTTAGAAGAATAATTAGTAAAAATAAGTAAAGTATGATTAATAATAACCTATTTTTTTTGTATTTTTATGACTTTTAGTATTAGGAAAATATTTAAGAAAACAAATAAATATAAATACATAAAAAAAGAAAGAAAATAAAATCTGGGCCAGGGGTGTTGATAGCCTGCATAGGGGTGAGAAGTAACAAAAAACATAGGCCCAAAGATTGAAGCCCAGCGCCTGCCAAAAAGGGTCAAAAAATGCAAAAAATGTGAAGAAAAACAAAAGGGTACCACTGGGGCTCGAACCCAGGTCCCAAAGGTTACATGCGCGTGCTTCTACCACTGGGGTGGCTATACATCCGTTAACATAAGAAAAACAATAAACATATGATACAAAACGCGCCCTGATTTACACTTCACCTTCAACCTCTAGCCAGACCAACTGTAACTTGTTCATTTCTCAACAAAAATGAAAACTGTAAACATGAAACATGTAGCAAATTTCCTCACAGTTTCAAAAATGTAAAGCATTAAAACTATAGATCAAAGATAAGCATGAATTTTATTGGCCCTAATCTGAACCCTAAAATCTCAGAAACTTCAATCTTAAAATTCTCTAAGCTCAAGCAAAATTAATGGAAACTCTGGACATGGTTAGCTTTAGGGAAATGGTACCTACATGTTTTATTCACAAATAAATCATTGATGATGTCTGTATGAAGAGTTCCAAAGTTAGAAAACTTACCTTGCAAGAGGGTATCGGGTTTGAAGTTTGAGCAGCTTTCAAGGAGTTCTAATGGTTGGGTTAGCTTCCTCAAGTTCCCAAGAAGCTAATAGAATGCTTAGCTTGAGCTGAAAGTACTTGGGGAGTTCTGAAGAAGTCCAAGTGCAAAGCTCTGTTTTTGAAAATGGAAGATGGTGTTAATGGTTTTACAGTTCTGTAACAGGGTGTGAGATCAGATCTAAATTATGTTTAGAAGCTTTAGGAAACAAAAGGCTTGAAAACGCACGAGGGAGTTATGAGTTTCAAGTTTTTGGTCAGTTTATGTGAAAATGGAGGTATGAGATGTGATTGTGTTCTAGGTATTTTCAGAGCTTAAGCATTTGTGTACTTGATTCAAAATAGTTTGTGTATCTATAAGCAAAAGGATTGGAGTGCATTGGCAAGTCAGAAGTACAAGTTACAAGCTTTTGGCTAGGTTACTTGATTTTCAAGAAAAGAGGGAAACCAAGTTTCAATGTGTAGTACAAGAATGGGCTGAGTGATTGTAAGTGTCTAAACCATTTCTTATGAGTTATAGGACTTGTATTATTAGAAGAGAACAAGTGCAAGGCTCAAGAACAAGTTTTATGCAAAAAATCACTTTATCAAAATGGCAATGTACAGTTTCTTCCAAAAATGGATATAAAGCATGTCCATGCATTGAATGCTTGAAATGAGACCTCTAACAGTTGTGCAAGCCATTAATTATGGATTTCCTAACAAGTTTGAGGCCTAAAAAGTAGATTTTATGCAGCATAGTTTGAATTTTGAATTTGGTTTATCACAAAATGACTTGTAATTCAAGTGATAAAACCCTAACTTCATCTCTTTGATTCTCCCTACTCAAAAATGATCTCAAGGATTTCTTTGACATTTTGGAGAGCTTGAAATCTGCTCTACAACCCATATTTGAATTGATTTTGAAGATTTACCTTGGAACTATATGAAAAAGTGCTATGAAGTTGGGTCAAACTCCTGACCAAATTAGGGCAAAATTTCACTAAGTGTTTTGTTTCATGACCACATGTTCTTAAAATTATAACTTGAGAGAAAAGCACTTTTGGAAGAAGTTGTGTGAAGAAAAGTTGTATATTTCATGGAGATATACAACTTTCATGTTGGAAGTTTCTCTTGAATCATCTTGCATCATGGTGAAAAGTTTGCTCAAAGTTATGAAAAAATAAGAAATTTCCAACACTTGAAAAATTTCTAAGTTTAGAAATTTTAACTTTTCAAAATGAAATCTTGAATTTTTGATTTCTTGTTGAATAAGTTTCATATTTTTACATGTTTTGATGAATTGTCATCTTTGGCATTTGATTTTTACCAAAAAGTCAAAGTTTGACTTTTCAGTATACAGTTGACTTTTGATCAGTTGACTTAAAAATTCATCTGTCAATCTTTTGGACTTGAGCAATGTTTTGAACCATATAATTAGGTTAAAATATGAAATTGGACTCTTGATATCATTCCTTAAAACAATTGATCATTTGCTAGGTCAAAAATCATAAATTGCCATTTCCTAGTCAAAACCCTAATTTTGACCATTTTGCCCTTTTGGAGATTTGATCAAATTTCTTAAGGAATTGTTGTCCAAACTTGATAAAATGATACATATGAGTCTAAAATTTTTATGTGGATAAAAAATTATGAATTTTGACTGTAAATTGTCCATGGTTGACTTTTTCCCCAATACAATTGATTTTTAGGTCAACTGCTCAATTGACTGAGCAAAAGTGTGATCCAAAGCTTGAAACTTGACATGAGTGATGTTGAGGGTCCATAATAATCCATGAAAGTCATATGGGGTATTGTAAGTTCAAAAATCTTTGTGCAATCTCAAACCCTAATTTTGGTCATCAGTGTTTAAGGAGGTGTCTTGAGCTGATCAAACCCTAGTGCAGTCTTGAGTCCAAGGAGATCCTGTGAGCAAATTCTTGATAAGTGAGAGGGAAATATTTTGGGTACAACAGATACATATGAGTTTATAATGTTGATGTGGATAAAAAATTATGAAGTTTGACTGTAAATTGGCCATAGTTGACTTTTTCCCTAATACAGCTGATTTTTAGGTCAACTGCTCAATTGACTGAGCAAAAGTGTGATCCAAGGCTTGAAAATTAACATGAGTAATATTGGGGGTTCATAATGATCTATTAAAGTCATATGATGCATTGAAATTTCAGTTATCCTTGTGCAATCTCAAACCCTAATTTTAGTCATCAGTGCTTAAGGAGGTTTCTTGAGTTGATCAATCCTAGTGTAGTCTTGAACCAAGAGAGATCTTTGTGAGAAAATAATTGATAAGTGAGAGGGAAAATTTTGGGGTACAACAATACGAATCTGAATGGTAATGCTGGTGGTAATCTTGGAATGGTCCTATTGTTATTCTTTGTAATTCTGCTGGCAACAATCAGGGTATCCTTGTGATTCAAGTTATGGGAAATGTTCCTCCACCCACTCCTCCTTGTAAGAATAATGAGCAACATTTTGTTAAGACACAAATTGGAAGAGCTGTTCCGCCACCAGTTCAACCGTTTGAAGAAGATAATTATGATGGCTGGCTTTCTAATCATGAAGAACCCACTGAAGCTGATAGGAAGTTGTGTATGCTCGAGGAGCGTATGTGGGATTTTGAAAATCAAGGGGCTATGGGTCTTGATATGTATTATTTAGGATTAGTCCCCAGAGTGAAGATTCCTCCGAAATTCAAAGTCCCAGATTTTGTCAAGTACAAAGGCGTCTCTTGTCCTAAGACGAATGTCAAGTCTTACTATAGGAGAATGTTGGTGTACTCTAGTGATGAGAAGCAACTCATGCACTTTTTCTAAGACAACTTGACTGATGGTCCTTTGGATTGGTATATGCGGTTGGAAAGCTCTCGTATTCGTAGTTGGAGAGACATGGTTGAAGCTTTCGTTCTGCATTATCAATATAACAGTGACATGGCACCTACTAGGACTCAGTTGTAAAATCTGACACATGGTCAGAATGATTCGTTTAAAGAGTATGCACAAAGGTGGCGTGAGATGGAGGCCAGAGTCCAGCCTCCTGTTAGGAGCCAAGTCATCGGGTTGCCGCTATAACTATTCTAACTGCAGCACCCCAACGACAAGCCTATGCACCATGTTAGGGTAATCAACAACAGAAGCCGAGATAACCTCTGAGAAAATTTGATACACTTCCAATGTCTTATATTGAGCTGCTACCTCGTCTACTCGAGAGGAAATTGATTTAGAAGTGCACTTTGAATATTAATCCTGAAAGATTACCACCAAATTTTAATGCTAATGCTCAATGTGAATTCCACTCTGGAGCATAGGGCCATAACATTGAAAATTTCTTTGCTTTTAAGCACAAGGTATAGGATTTACTTATTTCCCAAGCTATCAAATTTGGGCTAGTGCCGGCACCAAATATTCTCTAGTAACCTTTTCCACCTCATGGGGGAGCTGTTGTTAATGCCATTGTTGAAGACGGCGGTCTGAATTTGGTGATGGATGTGAACCTGTTAACAACTCTATCTTTTGTGAAGGAACAACTATTTAAGAAAGGTGTGTTTCCAGGTTGTGCTACTGATTGTGAAGAATGTTGGACCCATCCAGAGGGTTGTGATTTCTTGAAAAGTGAAATATATAGGTTGATTACTAAAGGATATCTACAGTTTGACAGGCTGGTTGTTGAATCCTAGCCTGAAGAAGAGTAAGTGGATGCGATCACCATTCCCTATACACCCAAGAGGATTCTTGTTCCTGTAATAATCCTGATTTCTGCTAAGCAGTCGCCATTGATGATCACTCTGTCTGGTCCAGTTTCGTATACCAATGATAAGATGGTAACTTGGAATTATGGAGACGAGTATTATTATCATGGAAATAAGTATGTGGCTGAGACGCCTGAAGAAGATACATTTTAGGTTCATGATATTGTAGGTGAAAGCAGAATCACTTGAAGTGGTCGAGTTTTCTCTCCTTTTAATCCACCAGAAAGCACTGTTGATGCCTCAGCCAAGGTCAAAGGCAAACAAATGATGATAATTGGTGGAGAATTCGAGCGGAATCCTCCTGTTCTGACTTTGAATGCTGATATATCCAAAGATGTGGTAGAGTTTATGCGATATATCAAGAAGAGTAATTATAAGATAATCGATCAATTGAGCCAAACAACGGCAAAGATTTCCATTCTAGCGTTGCTTCGGGACTCAGAACCTCATCGTAATGCATTGATGAAGTTGTTAGGTATCTCTATTTTTCCGCAAGAAATCTCTGTGAATTAGTTTGAAGGAATTATGGCTAGTATTTATGCAAGCAATGGTCTAGGGTTTACTAATTTTGATTTACCCCTTGAGGGGAGGAAGCACAACAAAGATCTGCACATATCCATGGAGATTGCAGGGACAAATTTATCTCGTGTGCTGGTTGACACGGGTTCATTGTTGAATGTTTTACCAAAGTCCACCCTGTTGAAGTTGGACTAAAAAGGGGTTGTGCTAAGGCCCATTGATCTAGATGTGAAAGAATTTGATGGATCAAAGAGATTGGTATTCAATGAAGTTGACTTGCTAGTGAAGATAGATCCTCATACTTTCAAAATAACATTCTTCATTATGGATATAAATCCTTCCTACTGCTGTCTTCTAGGACGCCCCTGGATTCATGGGGACGGTGCGTGACATCCACATTGCACCAAAAGATAAAATTCCTGGTTAATGAGAAGGTTGTCACCATCTATGATGAAGAAGACCATATGGTTAGCCGCCTGAGCACCTTTCTGCTGTACCCCAAGATCTGCCTCCCATTTTCTCCAAGACATTTTCCTAGGGTTCCCAAATGCTCAAAGTGGCTCAATAATTGATCAAACATATTCTCCTCCTAAGCAATGGACTCACAACTAGGGTTTTGTATTTCTCAAGGAAGAGTGGGTTTCCAAGGTATCAAGTGGTTTTCATGGTTCTTCATATGTCCCTAATAATTCTCATGTCAAGTTTCAAGCCTTGCATCACAAGTTTGCTCAGTCAATTGCTCAAATGATGAAAAATCAATTGTATTGGGTAAAAAGTCAATTATGGTCAACATACAGTCAAACCTCAAGATTTTTGGTCAAAATAAATATTTTGAAGTCATATTCATCATTTTATCAAGGGTTGATCATGATTCCTCAAGAAAAGCTCTCAAATCATCAAAAGTCAAAAGTTGCCAAATTAGGGTTTTCTTAAGAAGAAGTCAACTGAATTTTGACCAAGCATAAATTTCACATGCTTCATCATCTTTTCCACAACAAAAGATAATTTTTAAGGGAGTTCAATTATCTACAACTTTGTCTCTCTAAGCTCAAGTCCAAAAAGTACATCATTTGAGAGGTATAAGCCAATACATTACAGGTCATTTCAAAAGTCAACAAAAACACACTTTTTGCCAAGGAAACTTACATCAAGATAAAATATTCAAAAGAAAAAATGATCAACATAAAGATTGTAAAGGACATATTTATATTTCTAGAAAGTCCAAGATCACCTTCAAAAGATGAAAATTTGGAGAGTTATGACCAGTACAAGTTGGGACATTTTGAACAAATGCATGAAGTTCAAATTGAGCAAACATGATATTTTGGACTATTGGGCCATTCTTTAAAAGTCCAAACGTGCTCTATACTCCTTATACACCTTAGATTTCATTCATAAATCCATTGACCTATTTTTATTTTAATTATTTTAACTATTTTTTATTTATTCATTAATAATGCAAAATAAATAAGATAAAATCATATCTTCTTTCACAAGGCCCAAGTCCACAAATATTTGACCTAATTTCCATTATATAATCTCATTCTTTTCATACATAGATGCAAAGAAACCTTTTCCTCACAAACTTATCAAAACCCTCAAAATTTTAAAGAACCCTAAAATCTCCAAATCCTTATTACAAACCCGTTCACCACAAACTAGCCATCACAATCAACTCCATTCATTCCCATGGTAAGACTGGAGCAATTTTGATGATCCCAAATGCATGAAATCTCATGACATGGCATCTCTGGTTTCATAATTTTTATAACATTCATATCTTGATTTTTTGCTTGCTTTAACATGTATTAATGTTACTAATGTGTTCATGAGGCTTGCTAGTACATGATAGAAGAATCACAGGGGTCCCATGCAGTTAGAATCGTGAACCACCATTCTCACACTGATCCACCTTGTTTTAAACCTAACTCAAAAACCATTGAGTTTTAGCTCACAAAAATCATTCCATTGAACTCGCAACCCTTGATTTAGGGGGGTAGGACGTTTTTTGGATCACTGGTGCTTTGATTTTTCAGCTTGTTGACAAAGAAGGCAACTGGAGAAGACGACCAAAGCTAGGGCTCCGATGCCTCTCTGGTCAATACATTTACGTTTATATTATATATTTATTGATTCATTTAAATAAACGGATGTACAGCCACCCCAGCGGTAGAAGCATGCATGTTAAAGTCACTTGTGTCAAAGGGCATGGGTTCGATCCAACCTTTTGCCACTTATTTTCTTAACATTTCCATATTCTTGCAGGATTGAACAAAATGCGCTGAGGCTAGATCTTAACACCAACCAGCGCCTGGTATGGTGGTAAGCTATGCGTGGAGAATGCTGAAGGGCGTGGGTTCAACACCCACCCATACCCTTTGGTTTATTTTCTATGTTTCTCACTCCTTTTTCATCCTTTTCTATTTAACTTCAAAAAATCTTTTAAAAGACCTTTTTTTTCACATTTTTTAATATACCCTAATTTAGGTTTTAGGTTTTTTTAATCAATCCTAATTTAATTTTTTAGGTTTTCTTGATTAAATTAAAATCAACTTAAATTTTAGGGTTTTGATTAATTTAATTAACTAATTTTTTTAATCAATTAAAATCAATTAGGTTATTAGGTTAATCGCCAAAGACTCTTTTCAATCAAAAATCACCAAAACAATTTCTTTTCCCATTTCTTTTAATTTTACAATTTCGCCTATTTTATTACTGTCGCGTTTTTCATTACTTTTCAATTATGTACCTGCTTACAGTTTGTAATAGCTTAATTAGGGTTTTTATTATTCCATCGTTTTTACTATTTTGTACCCCCACTCTCGAAGTCTTGTAATAGCGTAGGACTTTATTTCCCGCACTTTACTGATTTTCGTTATTGCTATGTTATCTTTCTAGTAATTAGGATTTGTATGGAAAGACATAAAAACAATCATGGAAAACCCTAAATACAAGATAAATAACTGAACATGAATCACTCTTCACACACACACCTATAGGGTAACCTCACTCGTTTCCTCGGAAAACAGTCGTGTCCCTCGAATGTGGGGACGCTTTAGCGAAGACCCTCGGTTAAAAAGATCGTAGTCCCTCGATGACCCTTTGAATGTTGCCTTCGGTAAACAATCTAGTCCCTTACGATAAATTTCTAAAGTGCCCCTACGAGTTGCCTTTATGACTGTACGATGACTCGCGCATGTCCCTTCACATCCAAAGATAGGGCTTCCTACTAACTAATGATAGGATAACATTATCTAAAGGAGGAGGAAAATAACACGAAAGACTTTTGAGTATGTAGATAGTTCTTAATCGCTTGCTCGGGAACATTTTAAAACATCTTTTTCATAAACACTTTTCCCTGAAATATTTTTTCAAAAACAAACAATTTGTACGCATTCTTAACCGATACAAGAATCATTACTAAGTTTCCATACTTAGGCATTTTTCAAAATATTTTCAAACACACACAAAGCATTTTAAAATAAAGTGAGATTGCGATTAAGAGCCCGTAGATAACTACAGATGAAAAGGGTGCTAACACCTTCCCTTTTCATAACCTACCCCCCGAACTCAATAAAATATCAAAGGTATTTCCAGTTCTTTTCACCCTTTCCTTATTGGATAAAAGGAAAGTCGAGGGAAACTCTTGTTATCCTCAACATTTGCGATAAAATGCAAACCAAGTCAGTTCTCCCACCGTATTACAGAATGCATGCGACGGACCTTCCAAATTTGTTTTGTGTTTTATCGCAAATGTTGCAGATATCAAGATTCGTCACCGACTTTTCTTTTATCCAATAAAGGAAAGGGTGAAAAGAACAGGAAAGACCTTTGAGAATTTTCTGAGTAAGGGGGGGTAGGTTATGAAAAGGGAAGGTGTTAGCACCCTTTTCATCTGTAGTTATCTATGGGCTCTTAATCGCTAGCTCATTTTGAAAATTCTTTTGTGTTTGTGTGTTTGAAAAATATTTTGAAAAAATTCCTAAGTGAGGCAAACTTTGTAATGATTCCCGTATCGTTGAGAACGAATACAAAGTGTTTATTTTTGAAAATATTTTAGAAAAAAAGAGTGTATGTGTGAAAAATTATTTTGTTTTGAGCAAGCGACTACGAGCTATCTACCTACTCGAAAAGTATTTGTTCTTTTCCTCTTTTCCTTTAGATAGTGATATCCTACCATTAGTTAGTAGGTAGCATTATCATTGGATGTTTTAAGGGACATACGCAGGTCATCATACAGTCACGAAGGCAACTCGTAGGACACTTTAGCAATTATCCTAAGGTACTAAGATCGTTTACTGAGGCAACATCGAATGGTCATCCAGGGACTACGATCTTTTAACCAAAGGATCTTTGCTAAAGCGTCCCGCGTTCGAGGGACATGACTGTTTAAATCCGAGGCAACAAGTGAGGATCACCCTAGAATAGCGCGTGTGAGAAGTGTTTTAAGTTCAATATTTGTCTTGAGATTAGGTTTTCTAACGCTTGGTTTTATGTCTTGCAATGCACACCTAATTAATCTAGCAGTTAAATATATACGAGTGCGAAAAATAAAAATGCGAAAAATATTCTATGCTATTACATCGCTTTGGGGATGGGGAATTTACAAACCTTAAAATGGGATAAAAATGTAAATAAAATCCTAATTTATCTATTACAAACTTTGAGCAGATACATAATTATATAAATGCAAAAAATAAACAAACGCGCGGAGATGATGAAGAGGGAAAGAGGTTTAAAACCTAAAAGATTCTAAGTGTAAGAAAATATTTTTTGTGGTTTTTATTTAGGAAAATATTTGAAGTGTGAAATAAAATAAATCCTAATTCAAATTAATTAACAAAATGAAATCAAGGTTTGATTAAATTAAAATTAATTTCTATTAGCAAAAATTAAATTAATTAATAAAAACCCTAAATCTAATGTTTTTATGATTTTTGTTGATTAAAATAAAACTAATTAAAAAAAGAAAATGTTAATTAAAATAAAATAAAGAAAATAAAAATGGGTCTGCAAACAAGTACAATGGGAGTGAGAAAGAAGCAAAAGTATAGGCCCAAACTGGACAAAGCCCAGGTCTGCGCTGGATCTAGTGAGAGTGGCTTTCAGAGGATGCATCATGGAACATGCATTTGAGGCGTTTAGATCCGGAACTCTGAGATCTGATGGTTGTTACATGAAGTGCATGATGAGCGTGTATGTCTGGTTTGTACTGGATCTGCAGTGAAAATGTTAGAAAATAAAAATTGCCTCACACCTGGATCGGACATAGGTATGCCTTAATAACACGCGCGCTGCCACTGGGGTGGCGTGTACATCTGGTATATTGACCAAACAAAAATAATAAAAAGGAAAACTGAATTATATGGCCGAAGAAGTGTCGGAGCCCTAGCTCCGGTCGTCTTCTTCGGCAAGTCAAAAATCCAAACCTGCAAAAACCTGCAAAAATGAAGATCAAAAGGGACTATACCCCCTAAATCAAACCCCCTGATTCCAAATCCAACCTTATTTTTGGCTCAAAACCCCTGGATCGTGTGATTCAAACCAAGTCACATCGATCGGAGGAAAACATGGTGTTTGTTAATTCTGCGTGCATGGGATGATGTTGATGGTATAAACCTGCTTAATCATGTCTCAGAATCATGTTAGACATATCAATAAAGCTTGAAACAATACGAAATTTAAAATATGAATTTTACAATGTTATATGACCGAAGATGCATGACATGCTATTCTCATGCGTTTTGAACCATGGTAATTGGTCCAAATATACCTTTCAATATTCCATGAAGGGAATAAGACCGAAATTTTGGGATAAGAGAGCTTGTAGAGGGAGTTTTTAGGCTTGAGGGTTTTGAGAAATTTTGGAGAGTTTTTGCTAGTTCTTTGAGGCAGGAAATCGTGTCCTTAACATCTGAGCAGCTTGCACTTATATAGAGCAAGAGAATGATTCATCAAATATGGTATGAGATCACCTAATCAAGCCATAGTTTAAACAAAAATCAAACAACTTTAAAACCTTCCATATTTGAAATATCCTTTTCCTTCTCGAGTCTACACAAATTTGGCATATTTGCTGGGTTGTCATAAGCTGTATTGGGCTATAAGAAACCACTATATGCGCCTGGCCTATTTGCTTTATACTTTATTTAACTTATTTTGCATTTATTTGAATAAAACCAAAATAAATATAAATAGAATAATAATAAAATTCAAGACATGGTGTGAGTGAGCTTAGGAGTCTTCCATAAGGTCATGGACGTGTTTGAAGCTCAAAACGTTAGGCCACAAGTCCAAAATTTCAAGTTTGCTCATTTTACATTTCATGCATTTCCTCAAAACTTCCCAACTTGTGCAACTCATAACTTGCTCAATTTTCATCTATTGAGGGTGACCTGACTTTTTGAAAAGCTCAAGATGTCCTCTACAATTCCCCTTTTTATAATTTTTGCATTTGGAGATTTTATCTTTATGTAAGTTGCCTTGACAAAAAGTGTCTTTTGTTGACTTTTGAAAATGACCTATAATGTATTAGCTCATATCTTTCATATGAAGAATTTTTTGGACTTGAGCATTAATACAAATTTATAGAGAATTGAATTTCCTTCAATGTGGGCTTTGGTTGGGGAAAAGTTGATGAAGCATGTGAAAGTTATGCTTGGTTAAAGTTCAGTTGACTTCTCCTAAGGAAACCCTAATTTGACAATTCTTGACTTTTGATGATTTGAGGGATTTCTTTGGGGAATCATGATCAAACCTTGATCAAATGATGTATATCAATTCAAAATGTTGATGTCGACCAAAAATCTTGAAGTTTGACTGTACGTTAACCATAGTTGACTTTTTACCCAATATAGTTGATTTTCAATCATCTGAGCCATTGACTGAGCAAACTTGTGATGTAGGACTTGAAACTTAATATGAACCTTGTTGGAGACCTATGGAGAACCATGGAAATAATTTAAGACCTTTGTAACCCAAATTTCATTGAGAAACTCAAAACCCTAGTTGTAGACCTTTGGCTTATGAGGAGCATCTTGACTGGTTAACCCTTAAGATTCTTGAGTATTTGAGAACCCTTGAAAGAATGCCTTGAAGAAAAATGAGAGGGAAAATTTTGGGGTACAACATATTCCATATCATTTTCACTGACCATTTCAAGGATCTCAAGGTCCTGTGATGCAGGTTATCATGAACCAGACATCTAGCAAGGGGCAAGGGGATTTATTTTCCTCTACCCAATGTCGTCGAAGATCGAAGTATGTTATCTTGAGTCAAAGTCTAGGATCCACTTAACATGGTGAGCTTAATGGTCATATAAGGACGTTCAACGACACAAAGTTCTTCAACCAAAGATGCAGTCAGACTCAATCTCTAATGTTTCACTTTTGTTTACCCCACGAGATCCTTGAAAACATTACATCTACATATCATGCATCATTTCATAACAGGTTTTCCCATACAAATTTTTCTCATCTTCTTATTGTTTTTTTCAGTAAAAGATGGCTCTAAAACATACTGCTGAGGAACTCCAAGCATAGAATGGCTAATTCCAGGAAACACTCTTAAACTTAGCTCAGGGGAAGAAAGAGATGACAGCGCTCATTGCCAAAAATAAGAAGACTCAGAAGCCAATTGTTATCCTCAATATAGGGAGAACATTCAAAGGTCCTACTAAACCGGTTCAAGCTGCTGATATCTCCTCTGATGAAGATGCAAATCAAGAGGAAGATGATAGAAGTGTTAAGGCTGAAGGTGGAAGCAATCAAGGTTCTGGTAAAATTCCTGAGGATGAAAACTATTCTGATGAACAGTATCCTCCTGAGGATGATAGATACGAATAGTTGGAAGATCGCCTCAAGGCCATGGAAATCCAGAAAGTGCCTGGGTTATATTTTGAAGAGCTGGGTCTTATTCCAGGGATAGTCCCTCATAAATTCAAGATCCCCATTTTTGCAAATATGATGATGTGTCCTGTCCAAAGCTCCATCTTTTGTCTTATGTTCGGAAGATCCAACCCCATACTGCTGACAGAAAGTTATGGGTTCACTTCTTTCAAGAAAGTTTGTCTGGTGCACAACTCGAGTGGTTCTATCAACTGGAGGGAACTAACATCCGTACTTGGGAAGACTTGGCTGCTTCTTTTTACAAGTATCAATATAATACTGACCATGCACCAACCCGCATGCAATTACAAAATACTACTATGGGCTCGAATGAAGGGTTCGAAGAGTATACCCAAAAGTTGAGAGATCTGGCGGGAAGAGTGCAACCTCCCTTATTTGATAGGGAGCTGGTTGATATGTTCATGGGAACTTTGACAAGTCCATTCTTTAACCATCTGATCGGAAGCTCCTCATCTGGTTTCACTGAGCTAATTCTAACTGGAGAACATGTCAAAAGTGGTACCAAGAGAGTATAAATTCCAAAGACTGCGTCTTCAAATGTTGTGAAGAAGACATTCAGTGGCAAGAAGGAGACCAATGTTGTTTATAGCCAGAAGGGCCGTGTTAAAAGTGTCTGTAATAAGTCCGTGGGAGCAGTATTAATTTCTAATCTAGCGCTTGTTCAACAATAACAACAACAGGGAAATCAGCGTAGGTCAGAAGCTTTGAGAAGGCAATTTACAAGGATCAGTATCCCATTGTCTCAGGCATTACAACATCGGTTGAAAGCGAAACTGATAACATTGAGGGAGCCTCCTCAGAATCCCAATACCTCCTCTCCTTGTCATAATCCCAATGCAAAGTGTGCCTATCATTCCAACAGTCCTAGGCACGATACTAACATATGTTGGCCCCTGAAAAACAAAATTCAGGACATGATTGACAACAAAGAGATTGAGTTTGATTCTCCGGAGACCCCGAATGTGATTATTGCACCTATGCCGAAGCATGACAAATGCATACATTATATTGACGATGTTCTTTATGTTTCTATTATAATTGAATTGGTTACTCACCTACTGTTGTACCCAAAAAATTTCCCTCTCATATTTTCCCAAGATTTTCCTCTTACATAGGTGTTTAGAAACGCTTGATTAAAGGAAAAAATATTTTTTTTTAAAGATAAACAATGAGTCTTCGATTGGCATCTTAATAAATTCTTTTAAATGGAATGTTAAAAGGCCTTTCGATTGGTATTTGGACAGGAATCAATTGAACACCTAACTTCCCCCAAGCTTGCTTCAAATTTCCAAGCTTCGATTGAAGCCTTGGCCTGTTGCTTAATTGCTGCATACAAGCTTCGACTGGGCATGTATTTCCTTGGAAACAGCTTCCTTCTTTTCAGAAAGGAAAGGCTTCAGGTTAGTGATCCTTCGATTGAACCTTTTGGCTTTACATTCTGGCTTGATTTACAATGCAATGGCTACCTGCATGCAAGCTTAATTCATGTTTCGTTTGAGCATTTGTTTTCTTTGGAGTAGGCTTTATTCCTGCTTCGACAAGGCAAATGCTCCCTTTGTGCGTGCCTTCAGCGCACAAATCAAGAAACCCCTACAAGTGTGTTTCGATTCACCAGCAAATGAATTCCCGCATCCCAGCTTCGTTCAAGGCAAAGGCCCCTTTCGACTTTCCTTCAGTTCACAAGGCAAAGGGCTTCTCCAGACTTGCCTTCAATTCATAAGGCAAAAGGTTCCCTCTTCATGCCTGCTTTCGTTTCACAAGCACAAGATTGACACACCAATGGTGCCTTCGAAGGACATGCCATTGGTCCATTCGAAGGACACATTTGTTGGAAACGAACCTTTTTTTGCTTTTTGAGGAGGCTTGGTTCAAGCTGCTTGCTTGGAAAGAGATCATATGCTGCTCAGCCTAAGCCTCATGACAAAGGAGGGTTTGATGGGCCAAAATGAAGTCTTCGTGTGGGTTATTCGAATCAAGTAGCTAAGGTAAATAGAGGGGCTCAATCGAAGAAACCCCAAGGGTGAGATTTGATCCATTCAAAGGACACACCTTGGTGGCTCATTCTAAAAGTACACAAAAGGTCCACTCAAAAGACCCATTCAAAGGAGGAAACCAAAGGCCCGTTCGAAGGGTACACAAAAGGGTCCATTCGAAGAAATATTCAAAAGGCCCATTCGAAGGGTGCATGAGAGGTCCAATCGAAGGATAAACACTGAAGGTATTTGAAATCCAAAATTGTCCACATTCATTCAAATTTCAAAAGAGGACAAGATCCCATGTTTTTTGCCAGAGTTACAAAACATCATTCATGGATTTGAAAACATTTGTTTATAGTTGTTTAATCCTTTTCTCTCTTGTCCCCTCCATCCCCTCTATATAAAGAACCACATGCATACGCAAAAAATGGTTGAACATAACCAGGGAGGGAGTCATACGAAATTGCAAACACATTCTTGGAGGTCTCCAAAAGTTGTTCCAATCATCACCAACCCCTAAGCAAGCACACATCCATAAGTGCCAAATCGAAGCAACCCTTAAACAAAGGTACCCACGTCCAGAAGCCAAATTGAAGTAATCCTCAAACAAGGGTACCCATACCCATAATCACATATTCATCCATCAACCATTGGTAAGAATTGGTAAAAAGATCAATCTCTACATTTGCATGACACATCAACATTTGTAGTTTCACTCGATTTGTTATTCAATACTAAAGACCTGGGTTCGATCCCAGGTCTGCCTTTGTTATGCTTCTAACGCTTGTTGTAGATCCAGCATAAATAAGGCCAGTGTGCACAGAATTGAAGGACCTGAGCTTGGAACCCAGGTCATGCTTTTCGTTTTTGCTAACATGCATGTGCCGATTTAGTGCCCTCACAACATCCACTCCTAGACCAAAAGATAATTATCTCTCCCTGGGTCAAAGGACAAACATCCATTCTTGGATCGAAGGCTACCCTTTTTTCCTCTGGATCGAAAGCCACCTTCCTCTGGATCAAAGGCAACTTTCTTCTTCTGAATCGAAGCCATGATTCTCCCTGGATCGAAGGATCCCCTCACTCCTTCATATTTTATTTTTGTTCTTTTTTGTTATTTCTTTATTGATCCTTTTTATTTAAATTAATCTTAAATCAAAATCACAAAAAATATTAGGATAGTTTTTATTAATCAAATTCATTTATAAATAAATTAATTAATTATTTTAACCTCTTTTAAGAAATTAAAACTAAATAGACTTAGGTTATATTTTCTTAAAATAAAAACAAACAAAAAGATTTTTCACCTTAGGATTTTCATACATCTTTTCTACTTCGCGCACATTTATTTATTTTCATATTATTGTATCTGCCTACTAGATGTAATAGATTTAAACTAGGACATTTAATACTTTATCCCCCTCATTCTTGTACAGTGAAAATCCCCTCCCCAAAGCATTGTAATAACATAGATTTAAATTCCTGCACTTTAATATTCTGCAATATATATTAACTGCTAGTAACTAGGCGTGTATGAAAAGACTGTAATCAAACGTTATCAAACTTAACAAAAAGACAAAAATAACTGAACATAACACACTTGCACATATACACCTCTAGGGTACCCCACTTTGGTTACCTTCAGAAACAAAGCAGTCATGAGGCTGGAATGCTTTAGCAAAGGCCCGTAAATCAAAAAGATCATAGTCCCTCGATGACCCTACAGTTTCCTTCGAATGTCCCTTTTACATCCAACGACAAGGCTACCTAATCACTAATAGTGGGATAGCACTGTCTAAAGGATAGGAGGAAAAGAACTACCTTTTTCGAGTATAAAAGTAGATAGCTGTTAGAAGTTTGCTCAAAAACATCTTGCACTTACACAAATACTACTTTTAAAAAGCAATTTTCAAAACATTTGCTTTTTTAACACTCTTCAGGACTGATACAAGAGTTAAACGCAAAGCAATCGCCACACTAAGGCAGTTCAAAACATTTTTCAAACACACAAAGCACAAAGTACTTTCAAAATGAGCAAACCTGTAAGTGCCCGTAGATAACTACAGATGGAAAGGGTGCTAACACCTTCCCTTTCCATAATCTACCCCTTACTCAGAAAATCTCGAAAAGGTATTTTTATGTTCTTTTCTTCATTTCCTTAATTTGGATAAAAGAAAAGTCGGTGGCGACTCTTGCTTACCGTAACATTTACGAACACAAACACAAAACCAGTATTAAACAGTCAGTTCTGCCACCCTATCACAGAACTGGCGACTCTGCTGGGGATCTATAAAAAGTGGGGTTTAGCTTAGAGTTAGTTCATTATTAAGCTACTTTTTTGTGCTTTGTATGCTTTATCCTTGGAGGGTTGTTTGGGTTGTTACTATAGATCCTACGCCCGGATCTAGGGGCATATTTTTAGGTAAACAGCAATAGATCGTGGAGACTGTATGACATAGACCGATATGGTTGAAGCGATAGCTGTGTTGGTGTGACACTTTGGTTGGTACCGGTATCCCTTGTGTTGAATCGAGCAGAATATGGGACCTCCGTATGATGTCGTGAAGCACTAACGAACCTTAGAACCTTAGTTGAACAAACTTGGCTATTAGAAAGTAGTGAGATAGCCGGTGTTGTACCCCAAAATTTTCCCTCTCATTTATCAAGATTTTTCTCACAAGATTTCTTGTACTCCAGACAAGATTAGGGTTTGCTCAGCTCAAGACATCTCCTTGCACGGATGACCTGAAATTAGGGTTTGAGTTTGCACAAGGATTTTTGGACCATCAATGCTTCATGTGACTTCCATACATAATTTAGGACCTCTAAGATTGCTCATACCAAGTTTCAGGCCTTGAACCACATTTTTGACCAGTCAATTGGACAGTTGACCTAAAAATCAACTGTGTTGGGGAAAAAGTCAACCATGGCCAATTTACAGTCAAACTTCATAATTTTTTATCCACATCAACATTCTAGGCTCCTATGTACCATTTTATCAAGTTTGGACCATAACTCCTCAAGAAATTTGATCAAATCATCAAAAAGGCAAAATGGTCAAAATTAGGGTTTTGACTAAGAAAGGGAAATTTATGATTTTTAACCTAGCCAATGGCCAATTGGGTTCAAGCATGATTTCAAGGACTCAATAGCATCATCTTGACCTAATCACATAGTTCAAAAGATCTCAAATGCATAGGATTGACAGATGAATTTTGCAGTCAACTGATCAAAAGTCAATTGTACACTAAAAAGTCAAACTTTGACTTTTTGGTCAAAATCAAGTGCCAAGGGTCATAATTCATCAAGATATGTCAAAATATGAAACTTATTGACCAAGAAACCTAAAATTGAAAATTAGGGTTTTAATTTGAAAATTTTCATAACTTAGAATTTTTATAAGTATGGAAAATTTCTTATTTTTTCCCAACTTTCCACAACTTTTTCACCATGATGAAATTGGATTCAAAGAAAACTTACAACATGAGAGTTGTAGTCCTCCATGAAATCTACAACTTTGATTCACAAATTTTTCCAAAAAGATGCTTGGATCTTAAGTTATGATTATGTGAATAGGGGTCCATAAACTTTTTAACTTAGTGAAATTTTGCCCTAGTTTAGGCAATTTTTTACCTAACTTCATGGAAACTTTTCACCTAGTTCAAAGAGGTATCTCAAGTTTCATTTCAAAGATGGATTGTATAGAATGTTACAAGTTTTCCAAAATGTCCAATAACTCTCCAAGATCATTTGTGGTTAGGGAGAATCGAAGAAGAGAAAATGGCATTTTGTCACTTTTGTTCAAGTCATTTTTCACAATGCATCAAGTTGCAAATAGGTCCTAGCATGCTTGTACCTTGCATTAAAGGTCCTAATCCTTTCTACACTCCATAATTAAATGCAAACTCAATGGATATTGGCTTTATTCTGACCTATGGAGCTTTGTACAAGAGTTTAATCAAAAAATGGCATAAAGTTCTCAATACCATTTTGATAAAGTAAGCTTTTTATAACTTTGCTATCCTTGAGCATTGGACCTGTTTCTTTGTCACAAGCAAGGTCCACAGTTATCAGGCAAATCATACCAACTCCTTGCAGCCCTAGAACTAGCAAGTACAACATTTTGGGCATTGTCACTTCAACTTTCTTCAAAAGCAAGCAATTTGGCAAAAGTCAAGGAGGCTTGTGTATCTGATAAAGAGAAGCCTTAGCATCATTTGAAACAACCTCAGAAAATTGTCACAAGCCTAAACACGAAAGCAAAAGACCTGAAACCTTCCCAAACACAAAAACCACATTTCTGCCCAAAACAGGGCAGCTTCTGCAAAACACTTGCCATTTCAAAACTTGCTCGTGCGTTTTGCCTTTCAACCCTTGAAACATCTTCCCTACATCACATCCAAACTATCCAAGCATTCATCTTGCAACTGTGAGCTAAGTTTCACACTTTACCATTTTCATTTTGCAAGGTTGCAGGTTGACTTGTGCAGGAAGTTTCAAGCATCCTCAAGGAAAGCTGAGCATTGGGATAGCTTGAGGGAACTTCAAGGAAGCTCACACGATCTTCAGGCCTCACTCAAAGTCCCCACATTGCCATATCCAAACTCAATTGAACAAGGTATTTTTCAAAGTTCTATCTCCTTATTTAGGCATCCTGAAGCTTTTATTTGTGAAGCAAAAATGTAGTCCTTAACTTGCTTAAGTTGTACATATGCATAGTTGTTATTTATATTAACTGAGTAGTGAGAATTTGAAGCTTGAAGTTCATGAAAAAACTAGGTCAGAAATTAGGGGTGATTAAATTCTCTCTGATCTTTGAGAGTTAGATTATGAATTTTATATCATTGGAATCGTGAGTTTATAAGCTACACTTTTTATGTTATGAGTTTTTGATTTCATGCAAGCTAGAGCAAGATACAGGATTGGAGGCAAAACGTGCGTTTGGTGTTGGCTGGAGGTCAGGGACGAAGGTTGTCTGGGCCTGGCGCCTTGGGCCTTCTACTTTTCACACCCCCTTGTTTCCTATTTGCACTCCCTGACCCATTTTCTTTTATTTTTTATATTTTCTTGCATATTTTATATTTTGACTTGCATTTATTTTTTCTGAATATTAAAAAATCATAAAAAATATTTTCTTTATTTTTTGCATTTTATTTTATTTTTATTTTATTTTTTGGCATAAAAAATAGTTTATTAGTAATAATATACTTTATTTTCTTAAATAAATTGTGAATATATTTAAATAAATACTATACATTTTATTTTTTATTATTCATATACATAAAATATTATTTTCATACATATTTTACTTTTTTAATATTTACTTGTATAAAAATGGACAAAAATAATATTAGAAAACCATATTTTCTTTTAAATCAAAAACTAGGGTTTCCCCTTTCAAAAATATTAATTTTTTTTCTTCTTATTTTTAGGACTTAGATAATTTTATTTTCTCATACATAAAACAATTACAAAACATTTTTTTGCATATTTTCATTTTATTGCATATTTAAATAATTGTTTATTTATTTATTTATTGTACAATAAATTCAATTGGGTTGTAATAGTGAATTAGGGTTTTATTTTGTGCAAATATCCCCATTCAAAATTTGTATCCCCCTTCCCATAATATTGTTGTAATAGTTTAGATTTACTTTACGCAATTTATCGCATTATATACATGTTTAGTAAATTAGGGTTTGTATGATAAGACAAAAATCAAACAAATAGTAAGACCTAATACAAGACAATCAAAATGCATGTAAAATGACAACACATTGCACACAAGCACCCCTAGGGTTTCACCAACTTGGTTGCCTTAAAACATGGCCATGGTATGCATGCTAGGCATCTTGGCAAAACAAAACAAAACAAAACAAAAGATCTTAGTCCTTCGATGACGCTATCAAAAGGTTTCCTAAAAACAAAATGATCTTGGTCCCTCAAACAAGCTAAGATACTTGGCACCATTGCTATCATAGTCATACGATGACCCACGCCCGTCCCGTTTAACATCCAAAGATAGGGTTGTTTACCAAAGCAATGGTAAATCAACAATATCAAAGGAATAAAAATGTATAGGAAAGACTTTTGAGTAGGTAGAATGCATCTAGTTACTTGATCAATTTGCAAACAATCCTTGCTATTTTAAAAAACACATACACATCTTCAAAAACATTTCCAAACAACTTTCAAAACATTGAAACATTTTTCAAAAGACAAACATCTTTGTATACATTCTTACGAACGAGAATCATTACAAAGATTGCCTAAACGATGGCCTCTTTTCAAAATACTTTCAAAACCACACAAAGCACCATTTAAAACAATTGAAAAAGCAAAGCAAGTGATCTATACAAGTAACTAAGAGCCCATGGAAAACCATGGATGAAAATGGTGCTAGCACCTTCCCTTTTCATAATCTACCCCCACGAACGCAAGAAAACATCTCAAAGGTCTTTCCTGTGCTTTTTTACCTTTCCTTTTGGATAAAAGAAAAGTCGGTGGCGACTCTTGCTAAACCGCAACATTTGTGAACACAAATGCAAAACTTCAAGTCAGTTCTCCCACCGCATCACATCCGGCCTCGGTGTAAATTTGGGGATTGGTTGATATTCGATGCTACATTCATTGAGATCAGACTTTCGAGATGTTTCAGCCGCGAGAAAAGATTGCTAAGCTGAAATAATGCTCGATAAAGGAAGATCAATGATATTGAGACTCCTTAGAACCCGGTTACTATTTCTAGGACAGGTTGAACCAACTAAACTTCAAGAGGGTACTTACCTATAAAATCCATGCAAGCCTAAACCTAAGGCCTTGTGTGTTTTGCTTGTGTATGATCAGTTTGCTTACACATGATTTCATGCATCATAACATCCATTTTACATTATACTAACCATTTCAAGGACCAAGGGAATTTATCTTTGTTCTGTTTTACAGATCATGGCTTCCGCTCATAGAAATACTATTCGGATCAGCTTCGTGAGAATACCTCTCCAATTCAAAGAGCTAGTATCAAGGGTTCCCGAGACTTCCTCATTTACTAAGAACTATGGTCGAATTTTCAATCTGGTTACCTCGGGTTTTGATGAGAAGATGAGGAGTGTACTCTTTCAATTCTATGATCCTAAGAACCATTGCTTCACCTTTCCAGATTAACAGTTGGTGCCCACCATGGAAGAGTTCTCTCAAGTATTGGGTATACCTATTCTTGATCAGACACCTTTCACCGGTTTAGAACAAGCTCCAAAGCTAGAGGTTATTGCAATAACTTTGCATCTGAAACGGCCCGACATTGTATCCAATTGGGAAATAAGAAGTGGTGTTAAGGGTTTTTTAGCCAAGTTTCTGTACGAGAAGGCTCACCAATTTTGGGATGATTTGGATTTCCAAGATTTTGAGGAGGTTTTGTCCCTTCTAATATATGGTTTAGTGTTGTTCCCTAATCCAGAAATTCTTATAGATGTGAATGCTATCAAGGTTTTCCTCTCTCGTAACCATGTGCCTACTCTACTCGGAGACATCTTGCATATCCTCCACACTCGCACCATGAAGAGAAAAGAGATTCTTATGTGTTACACGCCATTATTGTCAAGGTGGTTTATTTATCACCTCCCTAAATCAGTATTGAAGAATGAAGAAGGCTTGGGTTGGTCGCGAAAGATAATGTCACTTTATCACTCGGATATTCTATGGTATTCCCGATCCATGGGAGATATTTTTATTATTGACCGCTACGGGGAATTCCCTAATGTCCTACTACTTGGCATTATGGGAGGCATAAAATATAATCCTTCTATGGCTTTACGACAATTTATTTATGCTCGAAGGGATGGTCCCCACGATATGCTTATCCAGGGCATTGGGTTTAACTACGAGGATGATGTTCAAGGGTATCGTTAGAGGTTCATATGAGCTTGGGGAATGGTAAAAAGATTTGATACCAGGACTCTGGTGCCTAAGACTTCCATCCCTATGGAACCTTATCTCAAATGGGTACGAGCTCGCGCTCAGAACCTTATAATGCAGTATATAGCCATCTTGCCAGTGGTTGTGGAGCCCATTTTCGAAGGGGATATTCCTTATACAGTTTTCTATCCTGACATGCCCACTGATCTTGAAGAGTTGTAGAGATCCTGGATTCAGTTGAAGAAAGAAAAGGATAACTTTAGAGATAATTTCTATGTCAACGAGAAGAAAGTCTTTGAGCTTACGAAGCAACTTCACAAAGAGAAAAGTCTTAATGTCTATCTCGGCAAAAAGAGGAAGCGCCCATGGGAAACCTGATGTCTTAGATTTTAGAATTTTTCAATTGTAAGCCTAAAAGGAAATTGTATTTTGAATTCTACTAATAAAATCTTTGTTTCATTTTGGTTCACACATTTAAATTTCTCGAAGTCTTTGAAAACATTGCATACATATATCATACATATCATTGCATAAATAGGTTTCAGGATAGGTTTCTTATCTTCTTCGCTGTTTATTTCAACAATGGCTCTTGAACACACAATGAAGGAGCTTCAGGCACAGAATGCTCAATTCCAAGAAATGTTCCTGAATCTGGCTAAGGGACAAGAAGACTTGAAAGCTCTGACTCTCAAGGACAAGAAGAAGAAAAAGAGGCCAGTGGGTGTTCTGAATTTGGGAAGAAGGTTCAAATGACCAGATAAGCACGTTTCAGAGCTTGCAACTCTGTCAAGAGAGAGAGAGAGAGAGACACAATCAGGATGGAGAGCCAAAAGAAGAAGACCACAGCACAATGGAGTCTGAAGAAGATGAACCTGACTATTCTAAGCAGAAATATCCTCCCGCTGATGATAAGTACAAATAGTTGGAGGATCGGTTCAATGCCATGGAGATCTAAAGGGTACATGGGTTGGACTTTGAAGAACTAGGACTGGTCTTAGGGGTGGTCATCCCGCGGAAGTTCAAGGTCCATACATTTGCTAAGTACGATGGCGTCTCCTGCCCTAGGCTACATTTAAGGTCGTATGTCAGGAAAATTCAACCCCATACTACTGATAGGGATTTGTGGGTACACTTCTTCCAGGAAAGTTTGGCAGGGACTCAGCTAGAATGGTTCTATCAACTAGAAAGAACCAATGTGTGTAATTGGGAAGATCTGGCTGCTGCTTTCTACAAGAAGTACCAATATAATGCTGACCTCGCCCCAACTCGTACACAATTGCAAAGTATGGCTATGGATTTCGGCGATGGCTTTAAGGACTATGCCCAAAAATAGAGAGACCTTGCGGGAAGAGTCTAGCCTCCATTGTCTGATAGGGAGCTGGTGGACATGTTCTTGGGCACATTATCCGGGCCATTCTTTAACCACCTGATCGGAAGTTCTTCAGGTGGGTTTACAGAATTGATCTTGACAGGTGAATGCGTAAAGGCTGGCATTGAAAGTGGTAAGATACTGAGGGATGCATCCTCCATCAGTGTAAAGAAACCATTCACGGGGAAGAAGGAGGTCAGTGCTTCTTGTGGCCAAAGAAATCTTAACAAAACTGAGCATCGTCTGATGGTAGGGGCTGTTATGATTTCCAATTCTGCATCAAACCAGCAATCGAATAATCAGTCCAGAATAGATAAGCCAAGGAGACAGTTTACCCGGATCAACATGACCCTATCTCAGGTTTTACCACACTTGCTAAAATCCAATTTGGTTACCCTGAAAGAGGCTCCCAAAAATCCCAACACTACATATCCTCATTATAATGCAAATTCTCAGTGTGCTTACCATTATGAAAGTCCAGGCCATGATACAAACGACTGTTGGGCTTTGAAGAACAAGGTACAGGATTTGATTGAAGCAAAGGAGATTGAATTTGACGCTCCTGAAACCCCTAATGTTATAAATGTCCCTATGCCCAAGAACGATCGTGGTGTTAATGCTGTTGACGATGACATGTTTGTTGCTTCTGATGATGAACTGGCTACCCCACTCCTGACTATTAAGAAGAATCTCTTGCAGGCTGGTTTATTTCCGGGTTACGGCGAAGGTTGCCACTTGTGTTTGTCCTTACCTGATGGTTGCCATTTGTTGAAGGAAGGCGCTCAATGCCTGATGGATGATAAAGAAATCCTGTTTGAAAAGAATCCAATTACAAGTGTTCCATGTGAAGATGTTTCTATCATTATCATTTCCGCCAATCCTCACAAGGGCTCCTCCAAAATACCTGTCAGGATTACGTCTGTTCCGAAAGTGGCTCCATTGATGATTAATTTCCCTAGACCTATACCATATTCCTCGGATAAAGTTGTTCCTTGGAACTATGGGGCTGACGTCTATTACCATGGTGTCAAGCAAGATTTGCTGGTTGTTAAGGATAAAGATGTTGAAGACTCTGATCCTGACACTAGCAATATTGTCGGGACCAGCAAAATCACCAGAAGCGGGAGAGTTTTCTCTCCCGAGATCTCTCCTCCTAAAACTTTTGCTACTCCTATGATCATCCCTGCTGCTTCTCCTATTAAAATTCCCATTATTACTCATGCTGTTACCCCAGCTACTGAGTCGATCGAGACTCGGGGCAAAGAGATATTGGTTGAGCCTGTCCAGACGAAGGTGCACCCAAAAGTTATCCCAGAATCCTCCAAGCAAGAGATGAAGGAAATTTTAAAGATCATTAAGAAGAGTGACTACAATGTGGTTGAGCAACTGGGGCAGACCCCTTCCAAGATCTCAATGTTGGCCCTGTTACTATGCTCTGAAGCCCATGCCAAGGATTTAGTGAAATTCCTCAAGACTGCTCACGTTCCTCAAGAAACATCCACTGATCAATTTGAAGATTGTGTGGACATTTTTACTGCTAACAACAGACTAGGTTTCTCTGATGCTGATCTGACTCCTAGAGGAAGGAAACATAATGATGCCCTGCACATCTCTATCGAGTGCAGGGGCACTACTTTGGCCCATGTTCTAGTGGATACATGTTCATCCCTGAATGTTCTTCCCAAGAAGGCTCTTGACAGGTTATATTGTGAAGGATTGACTCTGAAGCCTAGTAACATTATGGTGAGAGCCTTCGACGGTTCTAAAAGAATGGTGCATGGGGAGGTGGACATCCCTATCAAAGTGCGCACTCAGACTTTTAATTCCACTTTCTACGTGATGGATATCCACCCATCTTACTCCTGTTTATTAGGTCAACCTTGGATCCATGGGGCGGGTGCTGTGACTTCCACCTTACATCATATGCTGAAGTACCCAGTCAATGGGAAAATTATCATAGTTCATGGGGAGGAGGGGTACATGGTGAGCCACCTGAACTCTTTCAAGTACGTTAAAATGGATGGCGAGTTCATTGAGACCCCCTGTCAGAACTTTGAGGAGGTTCCACATACCGTTGTTGCAACCAAAACCTCTGCCAGTATTCCAAATACTACCAGGCCTTTGCTGAAGATAGATTCTCTGAAAGATGCCAGGGCAGTTGTTAAAGAAGGTGGATGTACAATTTGGGGCCAACTTCCGGATATTCCCTACAAATCTGACAAATTTGGTTTGGGTTTTACATTAGGAGCTTAAAGGGTTGTTCTTCATGCAAGTGCCAGAGGGCCACCCCTACGCATCAGCAATCATGGAGTTAATGCTTTGGAAGACAGTGATAGTGACTGTGACATGGACCAGTGGATCTTTCCAACTGTCAGCGGAGGACTCACCAACTGGAAGGCTAAAGACTTTGTGCCGATTACTTTTATTCAAGAGTAATTATCTTCTTTTTTGTTTTTGTTTTTGGATATGTAATAATTGAATAATATAAACTCTAAAACCTTGTGTCTTACCCGAGGCATAATGGTTATTTTGTGAGGGTTATCATGTTTCATTATCATATGTCATTAATAAAGCATTGGACGTTTTTACATACAAATTTTGTGCTCTTTGCCTTCCTTTTCTGCTTTTTACTTTATCAAATCAGCTATGCTCTTACACACACTCACATATCAAAACTGCAGATCCACATCCACTTTGGATCCCATTGTTAACGGTTCTGCTATTGCTCATTATGACTTTGAAAATCCGATCAACCAAGTCGAAGACGAAGGTGAGGAAGATTGTGAGCTACCAGGAGAGCTTGCCAGACTGTTACAATAGGAAGAAAGAGAAATACAACCTCATGAGGAGCCGGTTGAGACAGTGAACTTGGGTACTGAAAAAGGATAGAAAAGAAGTCAAGGTAGGCGCTAACTTGGAACCCAGTGTCAAACAGCGGTTAATACAAATGCTACATGACTATGTTGAGGTTTTTTCCTGGTCATATGAAGACATGCCAGGACTTGACATCGACATTGTGGTTCATCGCCTACCTACAAAAGAGGACTGCCCTCTAGTGAAACAAAAGGTTCGTCGTATGCGGTCGGATATGTCAGAAAAGGTCAAGGCTGGACTCATGAAACAGTTCAATGTCGGTTTCTTAGCTGTCACGTCTTACCCATATTGGGTTGCTAATGTTGTTCCAGTACCTAAGAAGGACGGTGAGGTACGTATGTGTGTGGATTACAGATACCTGAACAGGTCAAGCTCTAAGGATGACTTTCCGCTTCCCCACATTGATGTTCTGGTTGACAACACCGCACAACATAAGGTATTCTCCTTTATGGATGGTTTCTCCGAGTATAATCAGATCAAGATGGTACCTAAAGACATGGAGAAGACGACCTTCATCACAAAGTGGGGCACTTTCTCTTACAAGGTTATGCCATTCGGGTTGAAGAACGTTGGGGCAACCTATCAACGGGACATGGTAGCTTTGTTTCATGATATGATCCATCGCGATATAGAGGTCTACGTGGATGATATGATAGCCAGGTCTCAAACTGAGGAAGAACACCTTGATCACTTACGGAAACTATTTGACAGGATGAAGAAATACAAACTGAGGCTAAACTCGAATAAGTGCACTTTTGGAGTAAGATCCGGTAAGCTCTTAGGTTTCGTAGTCAGTGGCAAAGGCATTGAAGTGGATCCTAAAAAAGTCAAAGCTATACAAGAAATGCCAACTCCTTGCACTAATAAGTAAGTTAGAGGATTCTTGGGACGCCTAAACTACATTTCCAGGTTCATTTCCCATCTAACCGCTACTTGTGATCCAATCTTCAAGTTACTAAAGAAAGATCAAGCAGTGAAGTGGAATGACGATTGCCAGTATGCCTTTGAAAAAATCAAGGAATACCTTCAAGAGCCTCCAGTTCTGATTCCTCTAGTTAAAGGAAGACCTCTGATCATGTACTTAACAATATTAGAGAACTCAATGGGGTGTGTGCTGGGACAGCTTGACGAGTCTGGTCGAAAAGATCATGCATTATACTACCTTAGCAAAAAGTTTACCGATTATGAAACAAGATACTCACTGCTCGAGAAAATTTATTGTGCTTTGGCACGGGCTGCTCGCCGACTAATACAGTATCTGCTGACCCACACTACCTTATTGATATCTAAGATGGATCCTATCAAGTACATCTTTGAGAAGCCCGCTCTCTCCAGAAGAATAGCAAGATGGAAAATGATCCTGACCGAATAGGAAATTCAGTATACAACCCAGAAAGCAATTAAGGGAAGTGTACTAGCTGACCATTTGGCACATCAAGCTGCGGATGACTACCAATCCATGAATTTTGAGTTCTCGGATGAGAACATCATGCTAGTAACTGATTGTGAAGAACCTGGACCTGATGAATGACCTGAAAAAGGATCCTAATGGACTATGGTATTTGACAGAGCTTCCAACGCTCTTGGTAATGGCATCGATGCTGTGATCATATCTCCTGAAGGTTGTCATACTTCTTTCACAACCAGGCTATGTTTCAACTGTACCAACAATATGGATGAGTATGAAGCATGTATCATGGGTCTCAAAGTTGCAATCGATTTAAGGATCAGGTTCTTAAGTGTATTCAGACACTCGACTTTGGTAATCAGCCAGATCAAAGGAGAATGGGACACGATGCATCCTAATCTCATCCCATACAAAGAACATGTGTTGACACGAATCCCATACTTTGAAGAAATTACTTTTGAGCATTTTCCATGAGAAGAAAATCAACTAGCGGACACGCTAGCTACCATGCCATCCATGTTCAAGGTCAGGTGGGATAATGAGGCTCCTCAGATCACCATTAATAGGATGGACGAGCCAACATACTGTCACGAGATTGGTACTGAAGATGTAGTGGACAAGCCTTGGTTCTATGAAGTCAAAAGATATTTTGAAAGCCAAGAATATCCCGAAGGAGCTTCAGTCAATGATAAGAAGTTCTTAAGAAGGTTCTATGCCAAGTTCTTCCTCAGTAACGGGATCCTCTACAAACGCAATCATGACTCTGCCTTGCTTGAGTGTAGACAAGAGTGAGGCAGAAAGGATTATGGATAACTTGCACGAAGGTACCTTTGACACTCATTCCAGTGGACATATGATGGCTAAAAAGATCCTACGGGCTGGATATTACTGGTCCACTATAGAAGCAGACTGTTATCAGCATTCGCGGATTTGTCATAAATGCCAGATCTATGCTGACAAGGTACATGTGCCCCTGGTTCCTCTAAACATCTTGACTGCTCTTTGGCCATTAGCAATGTGGTTAATCAACATGATTGGAGATATTAGACCGATAACTTCTAATTGGGCACTATTTCATCCTGGTTGCCATTGATTACTTCACAAAGTGGGTCGAGGTAGCTTCATTTGCTCTTGTTACCAAGAACATTGTGGCCAAATTCATCAAACAAAACATTATCTGTCGGTATGGTATTCCAGAAAGAATCATTACAGATAATAGTACCAATCTCAACAATACTATGATCACCGAGCTTTGCACACAATTCAAGATTCAACATCATAACTCTTCTCCCTACCGGTCGAAGATGAATGGCGTTGTAGAAGCTGCTAACAAAAATATCAAGAGAATCATACAGAAGATGACAGTGACATATAAAGATTGGAATGAGATGTTACCATTTGCTCTTCATGGTTACCGCACCACAACGAGCACATCAACATGGGCAACTTCTTTCTCTTTGGTATACGGTATGGAAGTTGTCCTACCCATTGAGGTCCAAATCCCTACATTGAGAATCATGAAGGATGCAGGTTTGAATCAAGACGAATGGGTCCAGACTTGACTTGACCAGTTAAACTTGATTGATGAGAAGAGGATCGCGGTTGTTTGCCATGGTCAAATGTACCAAAAACATATGATCAAAGCTTTCAACAAGAAGGTCAGACGTCAGGTATATCAGGCTGGTGACTTGGTAATCAAGCGCATCATACTGCCGCAAGGTGATCCCAGGGGAAAATGGACTCCCACATATGAAGGGTCATTTGTAATCAAGAACATATTCTCTGGTGGAGCCATAATCTAACCATTATGGACGATGACGACCTTCCGCACCCGGTAAACGCGGACATAGTTAAAAGATACTATGCATAAACAAGATCCGCTAGGTCGACTGGCCTAGGAAATAATTAGGGCATCCCATCGAACCAAAAGGGTTCGGGCAAAAATTAGGGATATACATAAAAAATTTGTACACTCGGCAAGTCGAAAACCTGAAAAGGCGGCTTGGGCAAAAAAGGGTATCCCGGTGGACTGAAAACCCAAAAGGCCGGTCTAGGCAAAAGTTAGGGATTTAAAGCGTATAACTATGTCCCGTTGGATCACCTTACAGCCAATCTTCAGTATCAACTATCAAGCTCTAGCGGTACTAATCAATCCAATCAGCTTCAGACAAGCAACGAAAGGGATGAGACGCTCAAAGACATAGAGGCAATAGCATAATGGGAACCCAACGGGATCATTTCACATAGCTGTTTTTTGTATACTATTTTTGTTCTTACGACAACATTCTCTTACTAGGATGTCCGTCTCCTTGTACAAAAACGCTTATTTAAGTTAATACAAAGTTATTCCTTTGAAAGTGAAAAACTTCTGTTTTTATTTTTCTATTTTGTATGTGAAAACGTCCAGTGATTATTTTTGAACATGTGCATTTGAATATGATTACTTCTTATAAATACACACATAAAAAAATAGAAATATAATTGCTAATGACTTTAAGAAACAGGACAATATCTAAGGGCCATCCACAAGATCCCCGCATATGTCTTCCCTTGCAAATACCTTTCCAATAGGTACAGAGGTTGAGGCATTCTACTACAAGGTCACTGCCATATTCTCAGCATGTAGCCTAATGGTGTCGGGTTCTCATATCCCTGGCAGAAGCAAAAATCTCCAATTACTACTCCAAAATCCCTAGTAAAGCCGTCAAGCTTCTCAGGATTCCTCAGCAGGATTTCAACAAAGTCCCCAAGCAGTTTACGAAGTTCACCTTCCGCCAGAGTTTTATAAAACTCAAGTATTTTATAAAGCCTTGCCCACAATAGAGTTTATTTCTCTAGCTACGGAAGTTCATCTCTCATCGGATTTTATTTCTCCAAATTGGTGAAACATTCCAACAAAACTCTCCCTCTCGATAAAATCATCCTCGAACAGAAGTCGAAGATCCTCGGCAGAGAAAGGGAATCGCCAACAAAACTATCTCCCTTCACTATCCCCAGTGAAAATTCAAGAAACACTTTCTTCACTCACCAACAGCAGTCCAGGATTCAGCTCCCGGTGCTCTTCAGCAGCAGTCAGGGATTTATTTTCCCAGACAAATATACTACACAACAGCATTACATGTTCATACATCATGGCATGTGCATACAAATACATATATCATTATCTAATTTATTTTGGGAGCATCATGCAATTCATAGATCATGACATTGCATGAAACTGATTTTACCTTTTCAGGTTAAATTAACAGACAGACAAACACTATCAACCTTTACAGCAGGTCGAAGATTAATGCCCGAAACCAGACGAGGAAACTATCTGTATGACCAAGTGGTATGAACTACCAAAACAAGACGAGTTTACAAACAAATACAGTAAGCCACATATTAATGCCTAAAACCAGATGGGGAAACTATCCATGTGACCAGCAAAACAAGTTCCAGATTAATTCCTGAAATCAGCCAGGAAAACTATTTGTGGACGATCGATTGTGGATTAATACCTGTAACAAGCCAGGAGAACTATCTACATGAAGAGATTGAAGATTAATACCTGTAACAAGCCAGGAAAACTATCTTTCTTTCTTAAGTCAGAGATTAATACCTGAAACTAGACAAGACAACTATCTCAACGACCAAACAAAGACATAGTTCCAGATTAATACCTGTAACAAGCCAGGACAACTATCTGTGGGCGACCGACAAATTTTCAAATTCCAGATTAATACTTGAAACCAGACAGGATAACTATCTGTGAACAAGATGATTGTAGATTAACACCTGAAACCAAACAGGAAAGCTATCTACATAACCAGACGAAGCAATCTTACACGGGTTCCTTCTCGGCATCCAGATGCAGTCTAACATAGACTCATCCTGAAACGACCCTATACAGGCTCTTTCTAATACATTTCCAGATAATGGTTAATTCCATTATCCCCAACAAGTTATTATAAACCTGGACTTCAACTAGAATACAACAAACTGTCATCTCCCCAGAGATAACTCTTCAGCAGAGCCTTGGACAACTGAAGTTCCTAGACTCTATTCCCCAGATTTTTCCTCAAGCGTGAGAATAACAGAAACCCACATTCCCCAACGGAATCCTCCTCAGACAGCATGAATAGGAACCCCCAAAGGGACCATGTGTGAAATCAGTATCTACTTTGGATGGCATCTTTAAGCCCATCTCTGACGACTCTCTATCATCTCCTCCAAATGGCATCTGTAAGCCCATTCCCTTCATCAATCATCAGTGTTATTTCATGCGAGTGAAAATTTCTGGGCACTCTAGTGTTCAATCATCTTCCACCTTCAGATCACGAAAAGAAGACAAGCTAATCTAAATCATCAGGTTTAAGAAGATTGAACAGGGGCAGCTGTTGTACCCCAAAATTTTCCCAAGATTTTTCTATTATATAGGTGTTTACAAACACTTGATTAAAGGAAAAAATATTTTTTTTAAAGATAAACAAAGAGTCTTCGATTGGCATCTTAATAAATTCTTTCAAATGGCATGTTAAAAAGCCTTTCGATTGGTATTTGGACAGGATTCAATTGAACACCTAACTTCCTCCAAGCTTGCTTCAAATTTCCAAGCTTCGATTGAAGCCTTGGCCTGTTTCTTGCTTGCTGCATACAAGCTTCGATTGGGCATGTATTTCCTTGGAAACAACTTCCTTCGATTCAGAAAGGAAGGGCTTCATGTTGGTGCTCCTTCGATTGAACCTTTTGGCTTTACATGTTGGCTTGATTTACAATGCAATGGCTACCTTCATGCAATCTTAATTCATGTTTCGTTTGAGAATTTGTTTTCTTTGGAGTAGGCTTGATTCCTGCTTCGACAAGGCAAATACTCCCTTTGTGCGTGCCTTCAGCGTAAAAAGCAAGAAACCCCTACAAGTGTGTTTCGGTTCACCAGCAAACGAATTCCTGCATGCCAGCTTCGTTCAAGGCAAAGGCTCTTTTCGACTTGCCTTTAGTTCACAAGGCAAAGGGCTTCTCCAGACTTACCTTAAATTCACAAGGTAAAAGGTTCCCTCTTCATTCCTGCATTCGTTTCACAAGCACAAGATTGACACACCAATGGTGCCTTCTAAGGACATGCCATTGGTCCATTCGAAGGACACATTTGTTGGAAACAAACCTTTTTTTTTCTTTTTGAGGAGGCTTGGTTCAAGATGCTTGCTGGCAAGAGATCATATACTGCTCAGCCCAAGCCTCGTGACAAAGGAGGCTTCGATAGGCCAGAATGAAGTCTTCGTGTGGGTTATTCGAATCAAGTAGCTAAGGAAAATAGAGGGGCTCAATCGAAGAAACCCCAAGGGTGAGATTTGAGCCATTCAAAGGACACACCTTGGTGGCTCATTCGAAGAGTACACAGAAGGTCCATTCAAAAGACCGTCGAAGGAGGCAACCAAAGGCCCATTCGAAGGGTACACAAAAGGGTCCATTCGAAGAAATATTCAAAAGGCCCATTCGAAGGGTGCATGAGAGGTCCAATCAAAGGATAGAGACTGAAGGTATTAGAAATCCAAAATTGTCCACATTCATTCAAATTTCAAAAGAGGACAAGATCCCATGTTTTTTGCCACAGTTACAAAACATCATTCATGGCTTTGAAAAAATTTGTTTATGGTTGTTTAAACTTTTGTTCTCTTGTTCCCTCCATCCCCTATATATAAATAAGCACATGCATACGTAAAAAAGGGCTGAACATAACCAGGGATGGAGTCATACAAAATTACAAACACATTCTTGGAGGTCTCCAAAAGTTGTTCCAATCATCACCAGCCCCTAAGCAAGCACACATCCAAAAGTGCCAAATCGAAGTAACCCTTAAACAAAGGTACCCAAGTCCAGAAGCCAAATCTAAGAAATCCTCAAACAAGGGTACCCATACCCATCATCACAGATTCATCCATCAACCATTGGTAAGAATTGCTAAAAAGATCAATCTCTACATTTGCATGACACATCAACATTTGTAGTTTCATTCGATTTGTTATTCAAGACTAAAGACCTAGGTTCGATCCCAGGTCTGCCTTTGTTCTGCTTCTAACGCTTGTTGCAGATCCAACATAAATAAGGCCAGTGCACACAGAATCGAAGGACCTGGGCTTGACACCCAGGTCATGCTTTTCGTTTTTGCTAACATACCTTTGCAGCTTCAGTTCCCTCACAACATCCACCCCTGGATCGAAAGACAAATATCTCTCCCTGGGTCGAAGGACAAACATCCCTCCTTGGATCGAAGGCTACCCTTTTTTCCTCTAGATCGAAAGCCATCTTCCTATAGATCAAAGGAAATTTTTTCCTCTGAATCGAAGCCATGATTCTCCCTGGACCGAAGGATCCCCTCACTCCTTCATATTTTATTTTTGTTCTTTTTTGTTATTTCTTTATTGACCCTTTTTATTTAAATTAATCTTAAATCAAAATCACAAAAAAATATTAGGATAGTTTTTATTAATCAAATTAATTTATAAATAAATAAATTAATTATTTTAACCTCTTTTAAGAAATTAAAACTAAATAGACTTAGGTTATATTTTCTTAAAATAAAAATAAAACAAAAAGATTTTTTACCTTAGGATTTTTCAGACAACTTTTCTACTTCGCGCGCATTTATTTATTTTCATATTATTGTATCTTCCTACTAGATGTAATAGATTTAAACTAGGACATTTACTGCTTTATCCCCCTCATTCTTGTACAGTGTAAATCCCCTCCCGAAAGCATTGTAATAGCGTAGATTTAAATTCTTGCACTTTAATATTCTGCAATATATATTAACTACTAGTAACTAGGCGTGTATGAAAAGATTGTAATCAAACGTTAGCAAACTTAACAAAAAGACAAAAATAACTGAACATAACACACTTGTACATATACACCTCTAGGGTACCCCACTTCGGTTACCTTCAGAAACAAAGCAGTCATGAGGCAAGAACACTTTAGCAAAGACCCATAAATCAAAAAAGTTCATAGTCCCTCGATGACCCTACAATTGGCTTCTCAATAAATGATATAGTCTCTAAACAAAATTGCTAAAGCGTCTCCATAAGTTGCCTTCGTGACTGTAACATCCCTTTGAATTTCCCTTTTACATCCAACGACAAGGCTACCTACTCACTAATAGTAGGATAGCACTGTCTAAAGGATAGGAGGAAAAGAATGGCCCTTTTCGAGTATAAAAGTAGATAGCTGTTAGAAGTTTGCTCAAAAACATCTTGCACTTACACAAATACTACTTTTCAAAAGCAATTTTCAAAACATTTGCTTTGTTAACACTCTTGAGGACTGATACAAGAGTTAAACGCAAAGCAAATCGCCGCACTAAGGCAGTTCAAAACATTTTTCAAACACACAAAGCACAAAGTACTTTCAAAATGAGAAAACCTATAAGAGCCCGTAGATAACTAGGGATTGAAAGGATGCTAGCACCTTCCCTTTCCATAATCTACCCCCTTACTCAAAATCTCGAAAAGGTATCTTTTTGTTCTTTTCACCCTTTCCTTAATTTGGATAAAAGAAAAGTCGGTGGCGAATCTTACTTACCACAACATTTGCAAACACAAATGCAAAACCAGTATTAAACAGTGGGTTCTGCCACTATATCACACCTACCAATCATCAAGAAGAATCTGTTGCAAGTTGGTTTATTTCGGGATGTATTAAAAAATGTTACTGTTGTGCAGCCCAACCTAATGGTTGCAAGTTACTGAAGGAAGGAATTCAACGCCTAATGGGTAATCATATAATTCTGATCGAGAAGATTTTGTCTGCTGAGAATTTGTGTCAAGACTTATCTGTAATATCTTGCACTCCTGTTAGGATCACCTCCAAAGGTCCTATAAGGATTAATGCCAATATGAAAGCTGCTCCTCTGATTATTACTACACCTGGACCTATCCCATATTCTTCGGATAAAGCTATCTCGTGGAATTATGGATCTGACGTCTACTACCATGGAATCAAGTAAGAACTACCAACTATTGAAGATGAAGTTACTGAAGTTGCTGATCCCGGTATTGACAATATTGCTAGGACTAGTAAGGTTACTAGGAGAGGAAGGGTTTTCTCATTGGAAATATCTCTGAAGACAGTTGCTACACCTGTTAGAGTTACCTCTACCGAGTCAATTGCTAAGGCTTGGGGAAAAGAACGAATAACAAAGCCTTCCCAGACAGAGGCGCCTAAAGAAGTTACAGTTGAGGACACCTCTAGACAAGAGTTGGAAGAGGTATTGAAATTCATCTGCAAGAGCGAATACAAGATTGTTGAACAGCTGGGGCAGACCCCATCTAAGATCTCCATGTTATCCCTGTTACTATGTTCTGAAGCCCATGCGTAAGCTTTGGTGAAATTTTTGAAGACTGCTCACGTACCACAAGAGATTTCTTCCGATCAATTTGGAAGTTATGTTGCTAGCTTAATGACTGACAATGGATTAGGTTTCTATGATGCTAATATAACTCCAGAAGGAAGAAATCATAATAAAGACATGTATGTCTCCAATGAATTCAGGGGAACTACCATGTCTCATGTATTGATTGATATTGGTTCCTCATTAAATGTTCTATCGAAAGGCGCTTTGGACAGGCTAGATTATAAAGGGGTTGTACTGAAACCTAGTGATTTTATAGTCTGAGCCTTTGACGGATCAAAGAGGATGGTACACGGAGAAGTAGATCTTCTGATCAAGGTAGGTTCGTAGGTATTTGAATTACCTTCTATGTGATGGATATTCGGCCAGCTTATTCTTGCTTACTAGGACGCCCTTGGATACATGGGGCAGGAGTTGTTACCTCTACCCTGCACCAGAAGTTAAAGTATCCCGTGAATGGAAAGGTTGCTACTGTCCATGGTGAAGAAGAGTATATGATTAGCCACTTGAACTATTTCCGATATGTAGAGATGGATGGCAAATTCATTGAGACTCCCTGTCAGACTTTTGAAGTTATCCCTCCTGCCTCAACTGAAGACGTCTCTTCCATTCCCAAAGTTACCAGGGTTCCGCCCAGAATGGCTTCACTAAAAGACGCTAAAGCTGTTGTAGAAAAAGAGGATCAAAGGGTTGTTCGTCGCGCTCGTGCTGGAAGGCCACCATTCTGCATCAGCAACAACAGGGTCAACATGATAGAAGACACCGACAATGATTATGACCTTGACAGCTAGATCTTTCCTACCATTAGCAACAGGCTCAACAACTGGAAGGCGGAAGACATTATCTCTATCTCCTTTAGTCAGGAGTAATAGACACATTTATGTTTTTATTGCTTTCAAAGTTTGGTTATGTAATATTTAAATAATGACTTTAAGCCTTGTGCCCTACCCAGGGCACATTTGTTTGTTTGTTAAGGGTTATCATTTCATAAACATATTTTCATTTAATAAAGCATTGGATGTTTTGCATTCAAATTTTGTGCTCTATGTCTTTCTTTTTACTTTTATCATTTTCAAATAGCTATGTGTTCTTACACACACCCACACAATAAATTACAGATCCACATCCACTCTGGATACCGTTGATAACAAATCTGTTATTGCCACTTATGACTTTGAAAATCCAATCTACCAAGCCGAGGACAAAGCGAGGAAGATTGTGAAGTACCTGGAGAACTTGCCAGACTATTAGCACAAGAAAAGAAAGCTATTCAACCACATGAAGAGCCAGTTGAAATGGTAAACTTGGGTACTGAAGCAGATAGAAAAGAAGTCAAGATAAGCGCCAACCTAGAGGACAATGTCAAGGAAAAATTGATTCAGATGTTGCATGAATATGTTGAGATCTTCGCTTGGTCATACAAAGACATGCCAGGGCTTGATACTGATATTGTGGTTCACCGTATGCCGATGAAAGAGGGTTGTGTTCCGATAAAGCAGAAGGTTAATTGCATGCGTCCCGAGATGTCATAGAAGATCAAGGCTGAAGTTATGAAACAATTCAACGCATGGTTCCTAGCAGTGACATCCTATCCTCAATGGGTTGCAAATGTGGTTCCAGTACCGAAGAAAGATGACAAAGTATGTATGTGTGTAGACTACAGAGATTTGAATAGGGCGAGCCCCAAAGATGACTTCCCACTTCCACATATTGATGTTCTGGTTGAAAACACCGCTTAACACAAGGTATTATCCTTCATGGACGGTTTCTCGGGTTATAATCAGATCAAGATGGCACCTGAAAACACGAAAAAGACTACTTTTGTTACACAGTGGGGCACTTTCTGCTACAAGGTTATTCCTTTTGGGTTGAAGAACGTCGGTGCCACATACCAGAGTGTCATGGTGGCTTTATTCCATGACATGATTCATCACGAGATAGAGGTCTATGTCAATGATATGATATCCAGATCTCAGACTGAAGAAGAGCATCTTGACCATCTACACAAGTTGTTTGAGAGGCTGAAAAGTACAAACTGAGATTGAATCCGAACAAGTGCACCTTTGGGGTGAGATCCGGTAAAGTCCTGGGTTTCTTTGTTAGCGGTAAAGGTATTAAGGTTAATCCCGCTAAAGTCAAAGTTATTCAATAAATGCCCACTCCCCATACTGAGAAGGAAGTCATAGGTTTCTTGTGACGATTGAATTATATTGCCCGATTCATTTCTCATTTGACTGCTACTTGTGAGCCGATCTTCAAGTTGCTGAAGAAAGATCAGGTAGTAAAATGGAACGACAATTGTCAATCAGCCTTTGACAAAATCAAGGAGTACCTCCAAGAACCTCCGATTTTGATGCCACCACTTGAAGGAAGACCTCTGATCATGTATCTAACAGTGCTAGAGAATTCAATGAGGTGTGTATTGGGCCAGCATGATAAGTCTGGTCGAAAAGAGCGTGCAATATACTACCTTAGCAAAAAGTTTACCGACTGTGAAACAAGATACTCACTGCTCGAGAAAACTTGTTGCATTTTGGCATGGGCTGCTCTCCAACTAAGACAGTATATGTTGACTCATACTACCTTATTGATCTCTAAAATGGATCCCATCAAATACATATTCGAGAAGCCAGCTCTATCCGGAAGAATAGCCCAATGGCAAATAGTCTTGACAGAATACGACATTTAGTACACCACTCAGAAAGCAATCAAAGGAAGTATATTGGTAGATCATTTGGCTCATCAAGCCGTAGACGACTATCAATCTATGAATTTTGAATTCCCGGATGAGAACATTATGCTAGTTACAAATTATGAAGAACCTGGACCATATGAAGGACCTGAGCCAGGATCTCAGTGGACTATGGTTTTCAGTGGAGCTTCTAACGCACTTGACAATAAAATTGGTGCTGTAATTATCTCATCTCAGGGTTTCCATACACCCTTCACCGCCAAATTATGCTTTAATTGTACCAATAACATGGCTGAATATGAAGCGTGTATCATGGGTACTAAAGCTGCTATTGACCTGAGAATCAAGTTCTTGAGCATATACGGGGACTCAACCCTGGTGATCAACCATATTAAGGGAGAATGGGATACGAAGAATCTGAACCTTATTCCTTATAGAGAGAATGTGCTTACCTTAATCCCGTACTTCGAGGAAATCACTTTCGAGCACATCCCATGAGAAGAGAATCAGTTGGTAGACGCATTAGCAACCACGTCGTCTATGTTTAAAGTCAGATGGGACAACGAGGCTCCTCGAATTACTATTGAGAGACTAGATGAACCGGAACATTGCTACGAGGTTGACATTGATGGAGTGGAAGAGAGTCCTTGGTTCTATGAAGTGAAAAGATATCTCGAGGCTTAAAAGTACCCTGAGGGAGCATCTATCAATGACAAAAAATTGCTACAGAGGTTCTCTGCTAAGTTCTTCTTCAGTAACAGAATTCTATGCAGGTGCAACCATGTTTCGACTCTGCTTCGTTGTATGGACAAGAAAGAAGCGGAGAATATTATGGAAGATATGCATGGAGGTATCTTTGGTACTCATTCCAGTGGACATACTATGGCTAAGAAGATTCTGAGAGTGGGTTACTATTGGTCAACTATGAAAACCAACTGTCACCACTACTCAAGAACTTGTCACAAATGCCAAATCTATGCTGATAAAGTACATGTGCCTCCAGTACCTCTGAATGTCTTAACTGCTCCTTGGCCATTTGCAATTTGGGGCATTGATATGATTGGATAGATCAAGCCCATTGCTTCTAATGGACATCGCTTCATCCTCATCGCCATTGATTACTTCACAAAGTGGGTTGAAGCAGCCTCGTTTTCCTCTATTACTAAGAATGTTGTCACCCCGTTCATTAAGCATAACCTTATCTTTCTGTACAACATCCCTGAGAGGATTATCACATACATTGGTATCAATCTCAACAATACTATGATCACAGAACTCTGCATGTAGTTCAAAAGCACCCTTTTCATCCGTAGTTATCTACGGGCTCTTAATTTCTTAGCTCACTTTAATTTGCTTTGTGTGTGCTTTGTTTGAAAATGTTTTGACAATGCCAGTGTAATGCAGTATGCTTTATAATAACCCTTGTATCAGCCCTCAAGAGTGTTTATAAAGCGTTTGAAAGTGATTGTTTTTAAAGTGTGAGGTGTGAAAATTATTTTAGTTTGTGAGCGAGCAATTAAGGGTATCTTACCCACTGAAAGGTCTTTTGTTATTCTTTTCTTTCTCCGTTAGGGATGGTCCTATCCATACTATTAGTTGATAGGTAGCCCCATCCATTGGATATGAAGGGACATGTGTAGGGTCATCTTTATGATCATTGAAGGTAACATGTAGGGATACCTTAGGAATTCGAATGGACTGTCATCATATGTTCGTAGACAACATCGAGAGACAAGATCATTTCTCGTAGGCAACTTCGAGAGACATCGCGGGACTATGATATTTATGAAGACTTTAACCGAGGGTCTTTTCTAATGGTATCCCTACGTTCGAGGCACATACCCATTGGTATTCTGAAGGCAATGGAGAGAGGTTACCCTAGAGGTGCGTGTGTGCAAGAGTGATTCAGTTCAGTTATGTTTGTCTTGATTAGGGTTATCTAACGATTAGTTTTAGATCTTGCCATACACGCCTAGTTACTATACATTCATATACATACAGGAAAATAATTATAAGTGCGGAAAAATAAATTTCTACTCTATTATAGGGCCTTGGGACAATTACATAAGAAAAAGTGCGGAATGAAAAATGTGGAATTTAAACCTAAGCTATTACATCCCATAAACAGTTACATGATAGAAAAAATACGGGAAAACAAACTAAGCTATTACAAAAATACCCGTGCGACCTATACATTTATTTCTAGAAATTTAAATGACAAAGAAAAATAAATGTTAGAAAAATGTTTTAAAGTCCTAAAATCTAAAATGTTAAAAATTAATTTTTTGTGTGTATTTTTGTAGAAAATAATTTAAGTTAATATTTAATAAAAACCTAATTATTCTAATTAATTTTATAAATTAAAAAATAAGACCTAAAATCTAATTAAATGAAAAAAGTTAATTAAGAAAACCTAAAAGATAATTTTTTTAATTTTATGTAATATTCTGATTTTTATAGGTTTAGATTTTAATTGTAAAAAAGAAATAAATTAGTGGAAATGGAGTTTCAAAGAGAGAATTTGATCGTGCCCTAGCCATGGTAACTCATCATCCCTGCGTTAAAGCTTTCATTTTCTTATTCAAACCTGTTCTAAACACCATGATGAACTCATCTGTGCACACGAAATTAGTTAAATATACATAGATTAGAAATATTCGAATTCAAGAAAATTACCAAAATCGGTGGGCTTATGTAAGCTATTCCAGAAGTGAATAGATTTGTTTCTGGACTTGGTGAGATTCCTGGGAGCTTCAGGAACACGATTTGAGGCTTGGTTTTGATTGAGAGTGGCTGGAAATTTTGATACAAGTTTGCACCTTTCTTTGAAAATTTGTGATTTTGAAACCTTTCTTCTATGGCATCCACTTTGTGTCCCTTTCACTTGAGTGTTGCATGTATTTATAGAGGAATTAAATGGATCAAAACAAGGCAAGGATCTTGTATCATTATGTCACAATTTATTGCAAAGAAAATAAATTGAAATTTTTCCAAAATTGTTTTTAAAAATATTCCAAACTTGAAGATTCTTGTTCCCAACATGTTTTCACGGTTTTGGCAAGCTCTTAAGAGGCCTTGGGCCTTCTATAAGATACCCAAATGAAACCCACACGCCCTTTGGTCCATTACTCATATTTATTTGATTTATTTTGAATTAATTTGAATAAAATCAAAATAAATAAAATAAAATATAAAAGTAATGTATAAATGGAATTAGAGGTCCTCTAACATGTTTAAACCTCAAAAGTTAGGCCCATTAGTCCAAAAGTTCAAGATTGCTCAAATAAAATTTCATGCATTTTCTCAAAAATTGCCCAACTTGCATCAATCATAACTCTCTCAAATTTCATCATTTGAAGGTGATCTTTGACTTTTTGGAAAAATCAAGATGCCCCCCCGCAATTTCTACATTGATAATTTTTTCATTTGAAGAATTTATCTTGATGTAAGTTGCCTTGACAAAAAGTGTCTTTTTGTTGACTTTTGAAATGACCTATAATGTATTGACTCATATCTCCCAAATGAAGCATTTTTTGGACTTAAGCTTAGATTTACAAAGTAGTATAGAATTGAATTTCCTTCAAGATGGGCTTTGGTTAGGAAAAAGTTGATGAAGCATGTGAAAGTTATGCTTGGTCAAAGTTCAGTTGACTTCTCCTAAGGAAACCCTAATTTGGCAACTTTTGATGATTTGAGGGCTTTTCTTGGGGAATCATCATCAACCCTTGATAAAATGATCCATATGAGTTCAAAATGTTGATGTTGACCAAAAATGGTTTAACTGTATGTTGACCATGGTTGACTTTTTATCCAATACAGTTGATTTTCCATCATCTGAGCAATTGACTGAGCAAACTTGTGATACAAGACATGAAACTTGGCATGATAATTCTTTGAAGCATATGAGGAGTTATGAAAACCATTTAAGACATTAGATGTCCAATTTCCTTTGAGAAAAGCAAAACCCTAGTTGTAGGCTAATTGCATAGGAGAATACTTGTCTGATCAATTCCTTGAGTAATCTTGAGCAATTGAGAACCCTAGGAAGATGAGGAGACCTCTTGAGATAATTTGATTTGAAAATGAGAGGGAAATTTTGGGGTACAACACACACTCTCATTTAATTTGAGAACATAATTAAGCAATTCATTCCATACATCATGACATTGCATACAACTAACTCTTTATCTTTTCAGGTAAAATCTACAAACAGACAAATATCATCAATAATTCTCAAACAGGTCCAAGATTAATTCCTGAAACAAGATGGGGAAACTATCTATATGACCAGGTCAGAGATTAATTCCCGAAACAAGATGGGGCAACTATCTCTATGGCCAATAAAAATCAGGTCCCAAGTTAATTCCTGAAACAAGATGGTACAACTATATGGATGACCAGATACAAATTAATTCCTAAAACAAGACAGGGAAACTATCCGTGAAAGCAAATTGTAGATCAATTCCCAAAACAGGACGGGGCGACTATCTACATGAATAGGTTGAAGATTAACTCCCGAAACTGGACGGGGAAACTATCTATACGACCGAGCAAAGATTAACTCCCGAAACAGGACGGGGAAACTATCTTTCTATCTTTATGACCATGTGAAGATCAATTCCTGAAATAGGACGGGGTGACTATCTTTATCACCAGGTGGTATGAATTCCTGAAACAGGACGAGTTTACCAACAAAAATAGACTGTAGATCAATTCCCGAAATAGGAAGGGGCGACTATCTACATGTCAAACACTTACCTTCAGAGATTGAATTCTGAAAAGCATTTTCCTTCAAAGATTTATTCTGAAAAGCATCTCCCTTAGATAGGATCAGATAGATTCGTTCTGAAAAGCATTCCATCAGATACAGTCAAGCGTAGACTCATTCTGGTACTTCTATCAACAATTACTTTAGATGACATCTGCAAGCCCATCTCTGACAAATCTCTGTCACCTCTCCAAATGGCATCTTTAATCCCATTTAAGCAATATTATCAACCAACAGCATTACCTCCTGCACATGCGAGTGCAAATTTCTGGGCACTTAAGTATTCAATCATCTTCTACCTTCAAGTCACGAATGGAGGACATGCCAATCTAACTTTTCAGGTTTAAGAAGATTGAACAGGGGCAGCTGTTGTACCCCAAAATTTTCCCTCCCATTTTCTCCAAGACATTTTCCTAGGGTTCTCAAATGCTCAAGGTGGCTCGAGAGTTGATCAAACATATTCTCCTTCTAAGAAATGGACTCAAACCTAGGGTTTTGTATTTCTCAAGGAAGAGTGGGTTTCCAAGGTCTCAAGTGGATTTCATGGTTCTTCATATGTCCCTAAGGATGCTCATGTCAAGTTTCAAGTCTTGCATCACAAGTTTGCTCAGTTAATTGCTCAGATTATGAAAAAGCAATTGTATTGGGTAAAAAGTCAATTATGGTCAACATAATGTCAAACCTCAACATTTTTGGTCAACATCAATATTTTGAAGTCATATTCATCATTTGATCATGATTCCTCAATAAAAGCTCTCAAATCATCACAAGTCAAAAGTTGCCAAATTAGGATATTCTTAAGGAGAAGTCAACTAAACTTTGATCAAACATAACTTTACATGCTTCATCAGATTTTACCCAACCAAAGCTCATTTTGAATGGAATTAAATTCTTTACAACTTTGTCTCTCTAAGCCCAAGTCCAAAAAGTGCATCATTTGAGAGATATAAGCCAATACATTATATGTCATTTCAAAAGTCAACAAAAAGACACTTTTTGTCAAGGCAACTTACATCAAGATAAATTCTTCAAAATAACAAATGATCAACATAGAGATTGTATAGGACATCTTGAGATTTCTTAAAATTCCAATATCACCTTCAAAAGATGAAAATTGAGAGAGTTATGACCAGTACAAGTTGGGAAATTTTGAACAAATGCATGAAGTTCAAATTGAGCAAACTTGATATTTTGGACTATTGGGCCATTGTTTAAAAGTACAAACGTGATCTATACTCCTTATGCACATCATAACTCATCATACATCCCTTTACCTATTTTTATTTTAATTATTTTTTATTTATTCATTAATAATGCAAAATAAATAAGATAAAATCACAAGGCCCAAGTCCACAAATCTTTGATCTAATTTTCATTATATAATCTCATTCTTTTCATAAATAGATGCCAAGAAACCTTTGCCTCACAAACTTATAAAAATTATCAAAATTTCAAAGAACCCTGAAACCTCCAAATCCTTATTACAAACCCGTTCACCAAAAACTAGCCATCTCAATCAACTCGATTCATTCCCAGGGTAACATTGGAGCAATTTTAATGATCCAAAATACATAAAATCTCATGACATGGCTTCTCTGGTTTCATAATTTTCATAACATTCATATCTTGATTTTTTTTTTCTTGCTTTGACATGTATTAATGTTACTAATGTGTTCGTGAGGTTTGTTAGTAAAGGTTAGAACAATCACATGGGTCCCATGCAATTGGAATCGTGAACCACCATTCTCACACCAATCTACCTTGTTTGCATCCTAACTCAAAAACCATTGAGTTTTAACTCACAAAAAATCATTCCATTGAACTTGCATCCCTCAATTTATGGGGGTAGGATGTTTTTTGGATCACAGATGCTTTGATTTTGCAGGTTGTTGACAAAGAAGGCAACTGGAGAAGACGATTGAGCCAGGGCTCTGGCGTCTCTCCGGTCAATAGATTTACATTTATATTATATATTTATTGATTCATTTAAATAAACAGATGTACAACCACCCCAGTGGTAGAAGCACGCCCGTTAAAGTCACTTGTGTCAAAGGGCCTGAGTTCGATCCAACATTTTGCCACTTATTTTCTTAACGTTTTCATATTCTTGCAGGATTGAACAAAACGCGATGAGGCTAGATCTTGACACCAACCAGCGTATGGTCTGGTGGTAAGCTATGTATGGAGAATGTTGAAGGGTGTGGGTTCAATACCCACCCCTATCCTTTGGTTTATTTTCTATGTTGCTCACTCTTTTTTCACCCTTTTTTATTCAACTTCACAAAATCTTTTACAAAACCTTTTTTCACATTTATTTAATAAACCCTAATTTAGGTTTTAGGTTTTTTTAATCAATCCTAATTTAATTTTTTAGGTTTTCTTGATTAAATTAAAATCAACTTAGATTTTAGCGTTTTGATTAATTTAATTGACTATTTTTTTAATTAATTAAAATCAATTAGGTTATTAGGTTAATTGCCAAAAACTATTTTCTATCAAAAATCGCTAAAACAATTTCTTTTCCCGTTTCTTTTTATTTTACAATTTCGCCTATTTTATTATTGTCGCGTGTTTTATTACTTTTCAATTATGTACCTGATTACAATTTGTAATAGCTTAATTAGGGTTTTATTATTTCCCCCATTTTTACTATTTTGTATCCCCACTCCCGAAGCCTTGTAATAGCATATAAATTTATTTTCCGCACTTTACTGCTTTTCATTATTGCTATGTTATCTTGCTAGTAATTACGGTTTATATGGCAAGACATAAAAACAATCATAGAAAATCCTAAATACAAGATAAATAATTGAACATGAATCACTCTTCACACACGCACCTCTAGGGTAACATCACTCGTTGCCTCGGAAAACAGTCGTGTCCCTCAAATATGGGGATGCTTTAGCAAAGACCCTCGGTTAAAAAGATCGTAGTACCTCGATGACCCTTCGAATGCTGCCTTCGGTAAATGATCTAGTCCCTTACGATAAATTGCTAAAACGCCCCTACGAGTTGCCTTTATGACTATACGATGACCCACACCTGTCCCTTCATATCCAACGATAGGGCTTCCTACTAAATAATGGTAGGATAGCACTATCTAAAGGAGGAGTAAAATAACACGAAAGACTTTTGAGTAGGTAGATAGTTCTTAATCGCTTGCTCACGAACATTTTAAAACATCTTTTTCATAAACACCTTTCCCTGAAATATTTTTTCAAAAACAAACACTTTGTACGCATTCTTAATCGATACAAGAATCATTACGAAGTTTCTGTACTTAGGCATTTTTCAAAATATTTTCAAACAAACACATAAAGCATTTTAAAACAAAGTGAGCTAGCGATTAAGAGCCCGTAGATAACTATGGATGAAAAGGGTGCTAACACCTTACCTTTTCATAACTTACCCCCCGAACACAATAAAATCTCGAAGGTCTTTCATGTTCTTTTCACCCTTTCCTTATTGGATAAAATAAAAGTCAGTGGCAACTCTTTTTATCCGCAACATTTATGATAAAACACAAAACAAATCAATTCTCCCACCGTATTACACTTCTGATATGTGGAAATCAAAGGCGAAGTACATGAGACTCCATTTCAGGCCTTTGAAACTATACAAGTTATCAAATCCCCTCGTCTAGAGGTCAGAAAGCTAAAGGTTTCCATGGCATCTTATAAGTAAGCTCAAGCAATTATGAATCCAGGACACCCCGAAAGTTGGGGCAGAGTTTTGGATCTTCCGATGAAGAAAGATAAAAGTGGTATGAGTTTTGTGGTATGATAAAGTGCACCAATTACCATTCCCAAGGTTCAAGGTATTCCCACCCCGATCAAGTTTATCAACGGTGGTATCATCCATGAAGAATATCATGCTATGAGTGAGGAAGGTAACATTGATTGTGATATGGATAATTGGATCCGTCTAACTGTTCCAGGACGAGAGCCTCCCAACTATTTTTCTGAGGATGTCTTTATAGTTACCTATTATCAAGAGTAGTTTCTTTTGTTTAAGTCATGTAATAATTCCTACGTTCTACCCAAGATGTAGTGAACATATTTGTAGGGCCACAATGTTTTTCTTTCCAAAAGTTATCATGAATAAAGTATGCTTTTGAAAATATTTCGCTCCTTGTTTTTTCTCTTATGTTTGTTTTCAAAACTGGCAATGTGTTTTTGTTTTCTTTTTAAATCTCAAACTAAAATAAAAAATAAAACCATCAATCATGCAAATATAATCCTCCACTTACTCCGGATTTCATCGATAACGATTTTGCTATGGCTCACTATGACTTTGATAATCCGATATATCAAGGAGAAGAAGAAGGTGAGAAAGATTGTGAGCTCCCTAAAGAGTTGGCCAAATTATTCAGGCAAGAGGAAAGAGTTATTTAACTGCACCTAGAGACTCTAGAAGTGATCAACTTGGGTTTTGATAAGCTCAAGAAAGAGGTCAAGATTGGGGATGCTTTGGAAGAAAGTGTGAAGCAAAGATTGATTGAAATACTTTGAGAGTATGTTGACATCTTTGCTTGGTCCTATAAAGACATGTCTAGGATGGATATAGATATTGTCGTGCACAAGATGCCTCTCAGAGAAGATTGTCCTCCAATTAATAAAAATCTACAAAGAACTCATCCAGAGATGTCTAAGAAGATTAAAGAGGGGGTTCATAAACAATTTAATGTGAGATTCTTGAAAGTTATCTCTTATTTTCCGTGGGTTATAAACATTGTTTCGGTGCCGAAAAAAGAAGGGAAAGTAAGAATGTGTATGGATTATAGGGACATGAACAGAGAAAGCCTTAAAGGTAATTTTTTGCTGCCTCATATAGATATTCTGGTTGATAATACTGCTCAGTTAAAAGTGTTTTCCTTCATGGATGGATTCTCTAGTTATAATAAGTATAAGATGGCACCAGAAGACATGGAGAAGACGACTTTTATTACACCTTGGGGAACCTTTTGTTACAAAGTGATACCCTTTGGTTTAAATAATGTAGGGGCAACATATCAGCATGCCATGGTCACATCTTGTTATGGTCACAAAGAGATTGAAGTCTATGTTGATGATATGATTATTAAACCCCATACGGAAGAGGAACATCTTGTCCATTTGCTGAAATTGTTTAAAAGATTGAGGAAATTCAGACTGAGGCTGAACCCTAACAAGTGCACATTCGAGGAGAGATCAGGGAAGTTATTGGGCTTTGTGGTAAGTGAAAGATAAATTGAGGTTTATCCTGCTAAAATAAAAGCAATTTAAGAAATGTCTGAACCAAGAACAAAAAAATAGGTTCATGGTTTCCTAGGGAGGTTGAACTACATTGTTAGATCCATCTCTCATCTTACAGCCACGTGTGGACCAATCTTTAAGCTATTAAGAAAAGATCAAGTGGTCAGGAGGAATGATAATTTCCAAGCGGAATTTGATAAAATAAAAGAGTATCTGCAGGAACCTCCAATTCTTTTGCCTCATGTGGAAGGCATGCCTTTGATAATGTATCTGATAGTATTAGAAAATTCTATGGGCTGCGTACTCGGTCAACATGACGAGACGGGTATGAAAGAACATGTTATTTTACTATTTGAGCAAGAAATTTACCAATCGTGAGTCGAGGCACTCATTGCTATAAAAAATTGGTGTGCACTTACGTGGGAAGCAAAGCGTCTCAGACAGTATATGCTGACTCACACTACTCTCTTAATATCCAAGATGGACTCGATCAAGTACATCTTTGAAAAGCCACTCTTACGAGAAGAGTAGCCTGTTTCCAGATGATTCTAACTGAATATGATATTCAGTGTACTACCCAGAAAGCCATCAAAGGTAGTGTACTGGCAGATTATCTTGCTCACCAGCCTATGGAAGATGATTATCAGCCGATAAAGTTTGAGTTTCAAGATGAAGACATCATGTACATATGGGATTGTAACATCCCCGACCTAGAGGAAGGACCCCAACTAGGATTGCGATGGACGATGGTATTCGATGGTGCCTCAAATGCATTGGGTAATAGTGTTGGTGTTATTATTACTCCTCCTGAAGGTTTCCATACTCCTTTCACTGCCAGAATCTGCTTTGATTGTACCAATAATATGGCTGAGTATAAAGCTTATATTTTCAGGATTGAAGCTGCTATTGATTTGAGGATCAAGATCTTAGAAGTGTATGGGGATTCTAATCTAGTAATCAGTCAGATTAATAAAGATTGGGAGACTCGTTATCCTAATTCGATTCCATACTGAGAGCATGTTATGAAGTTAATCTCGTACTTCAATGAAATCACCTTCAAGCACATCTTGAGGGAGGAGAATAACTTGGCAGACACTTTAGCTACTCTGTCATCCATGTTTAAAGTTAAATGGGAAAATGAGGCCCCCTCTATCACCATCTTGAGGTTGGATGAGCCAACATTCTATTATGAGATAGAAGAAAAAGCTGATGAGAAACCTTGGCTTTATGATATCAAACGGTATCTTGAAATGCAAGAATACCCAGAGGATGTATCTATTATAGATAAGAAAACTCTACGGAAGTACTCATCTAAGTTTTTCCTTAACAGTGGAGTTTTGTATAAGAGGAACTATGATTCTGTTTTGCTCAGAAGCGTAGATAGACACGAAGCAAATAAGATCGTAAAAGAGATACATGAAGGTTCCTTCTGAATGCATTCCAGTGGGCACACCATGGCCAAGAAAATCTTGAGAGCAGATTATTATTGGTCTGCCATGGAAAAAGATTGTTACAATCATTCCAGAATCGGTTACAAGTGTCAGATTTATGCCGATAAGATGCATGTGCCGCCCAGTCCACTGAATATCTTGATTTCTCCTTGAGCCTTTTCAATGTGGGGCATTAAGGATTGAACCGACTGCTTCCAATGAACATCACTTTATCCTAGTTGTCATTGATTACTTTACCAAATGGGTCGAAAGTATATCGTATGCCAATGTGACCAAGCAAGTGGTTGCTCACTTCATCAAGCAGAATATAATTTGTTGTTATGGGATTCCCGAGAAGATCATTACTGATAATGGATCAAATATCAACAATAAGATGATGAAAGAGTTATGCGAAAGCTTCAAGATAAAGCATCACAATTCTTCTCCATATCGTCCAAAGATGGATGATGTTGTGGAGGCGGAAAATAAGAATATTAAGAAGATTGTGCAGAAAATTGTTGTGACCTACAAGGACTGGCACAAGATGTTTCTGTTTGCGCTGCATGGTTATCATACTTCAGTGCGTACTTTAACTGGGGCAACCCTATTCTCCTTGGTATACGGCATGGAAGTAGTCCTGCCCGTGGAAGTGGAGATTCCTTCTTTAAGGATTATGACAAATGTACAACTTGATGAAGTTGAGTGGGTTCAGAATAAACTTGATAAGTTGAATCTCATTAATGATAAGAGATTGACCGCTATTTTCCATGAGCAGTTATACCAGAGGAGGATGAAGAAAGATTTTGACAAGAAAGTGTGTCCTTGAAATTTCCAAGTTGGTGATCTGGTGCTGAAAAGGATCTTGCCTCCCAATAAAACAGATGCTCGGGGAAAATGGGCTCTGAATTATGAAGGACCATATGTTGTCAAGAAAATATTCTCCAGAGGAGCCATGATGCTTGCAACTATGGATGGAGAGGATTTACCTCACTCCGTCAATGCAGATGTAGTTAAAAAATACTTCGCATGAAAATACCCGCTAAGTCGACGTGCTTACGCAAAAAAGGGCGTCCTAGCGAACCATAAAAGGAAAAAAGGTTCGGAAAAAATTAGGGACAAAAAAGAAGAAGAATAAAAAAGAATTGTGTACAGCCTCTAAGTTGAAACCTGAAAAAGGCGAATTAGGAAAAATGGGTATCCAGGTGGATCGAAAACTCGAAAGGGCAGTCCAGGAAAAAGTTATGGATTTAAAGCGAATGACTACGGTCTACGTTGCATCTGTAACACCATTCTCATCATAGTGGTTAACTTGGAAGGATAAGGAATCAGTCCAATCATCTTTTTCAGAAAGAAAGATATTAAGGAACTTTGAGGTTATAAGAGTCATAGCAGAGTCGGAACCCGATCGAAATCCATTTTCACATTGCCATCTTTGTACCTCATTTTATTGTTTATATGAAATTACCTCTTTTTAGGAATTACTTTTTGATGTAAATGCCTATTTACAGACCAGTCAATCAATAAAAATTTTCTTGTATCCAAAATTTGCATTTTTTACTTTTACTATTTTGTTTGCAAAAACGTCTAATATTTTTTATAAACTTTTGCATCTAAAAATGTTGAGACCATGCAAATCATGATATAAACAGTTGAAATTACTTGAGATTTCAGGTGTCTGAGGTGATGGCCAAAAGTTTCCAATTCCTACCTGGGACATGTTGTGGTGATTTCATTTTGTAGGTACCTTGTGCTCACTCATGACAAGCAGGGTACGAGCAAGAAAATGAAAGTCAAGGTTCTGGAGGGAAAATATGTTTCCTAAAAGAGTATCCCCAGTGAGGTTTGGTACTATCGTTTATTTCCCCAGTGAGGGTTGATACCACTGTTTATATCCCCAATGAAGTTTATATCGCTAATTGTTGTACCCCAAAATTTTCCCTCTCATATTTCTCAAAACATAGCAAGAAAAATCTCCAAGTGGCTCAAGTTTGCTCAAGAGTTGGATAGACAAGCTATCTCCTAAGGCAGTCAACCCCAAATTAGGGTTTTTGTGTTGCATCAAGATCTTTGAGTCTAAATGACCTCAAGTTCTCCCTAATGTCCTAATATGTTCTCAAGGTCATCCATGTCAAGTTTCAAGCCTTGCAGAGGAAGTTTGCTCAATCAATTGCTCAAAGGTCCAAAAATCGAATGTACTAGGGAAAAAGTTAACTATGACCTATATACAGTCAAACTTCAAGATTTTTTGTCAACATTCTCATTTTGAAGGATATTTCATCATTTTATCAACTTTTGATCATGATTCATCAAGGATTTCTCAAAATTCATCAAGACTCAAAAGTTGCTAAATTAGGGTTTTGTAGGAAAAGTCAACACAACTTTGACCAAGCATAACTTTCTCATACTTTATGAGAAATGAACCATCCAGAGCTCATTTTTAATATAATGCAATTCCCTACAATCCATATTCATACCCCAAGATAAAAAAATGCACTCACAAGAAGTTACAAATTTGGACATTATAGGTCATTTTTGAAAGTCAACAAAAACACCTTTTTTTCCAAAGTTTATAACTTGAGCATGGGATATCAAAATGCGATGAGACCAAACGGGTTGGTTATAGGACATCTCAAGCTTTCTATAAATTCCAAACACATCTCCAAAAGTTCAAAATTGAAGAAGTTATGCATTGTTGAAGTTGGGCATTTTTGCAAAATTGCCAAAAGTCAACCATCCCCAAAACTTCAAATTTTGTCAAATGGGCCCATTCTTTTCCACTTGATTTGAGCTTGCATCATTGCACACGTGTCCTAGATTCATACATGAGCTCATATTTTATTTTTATTATTTTATTTGATTTTTTATTGAATTTATTCATTTTTAATCAAATAAAATCCAAAGCTTTGATTACATGAGATTTTTTGGCTGTTTCAAGTTGTAATTATCATCATTACCATCATCAAACTCGAATCATACAATATCATGTGCAAAAAGATTGATTTTTGATAAATTTGACAAGTTGTAAAGAAGAGATCAAATCAAATTTCAATGCATTGATTTAGAGAGATTCAGTCCAAGGTTGTTACCTTAAAACACTATACCATACATAAGCAAGCCAAAGGGACGTGAATAAGGGTTGGAGGATGCAGAAAGAGGCAATACAAAAGTTGAAAAAATCACTAAAAAGGGTGGAATCAAATTCATAGCTAGAGACATTTTCAGGACTTGGCAAGCATCCCAATCGCTTCCTGGACGTTCACTGAAGCAAAACCAATCCAAATAAAGCTTCCTCACACACCACAACACGCTGTAAGTGTCACGATAAACGCCCCTGTTCTTGAAATCGTAGTTCATCATTCTTGCATCATTTGAATAAATTGCTTGCATATTTGTAATCCTCATAATGTTTCTAAGCTTTTTGCATTATTCAATTTTGTTTATCTAACATGTAACGTAAAGCGCCATAGTTAAGGTTCTTGGAAGCATTTTCGGGGTTTCTCTTTTCAGTTGAAATTAGACTACAAGAGGGACATGGTTGTGACTGGGAGGGAAGGACGAGTACAACCATGTCTTTAGAACTCATTTTTGTGGCCTGGAATGAATTTTGGAGCAAGCCTGCGCATTTAGCTGCGGATTCAAATCCGCAGGTAATATTATTACAAGCCTGAGGACAGGGATGAGTGCGTGTCATCCTCCGGTTGGCCCATTCAAATGTTTTTCGCGTATTTTATTTTTCTGTTCAATAATTGCAGTTTTGTTATATTATTATTATTATGTAGTATGTTAACAAACAAAGCAGTTCAGTGTAGTGGCAAGGCAGGTGTCCAACATCCATCAGGTCCTGGGTTCGAATCCCAGGTCCCCCAATTCCTATTTGATTTTTTCTTTCAGGAAATTGTGTGTGTATCCAAGCCTGTAGCTCACCGTGCACCTTCATACATCCAATAGTCAGATGGCCAAAGGCCAGATCTGGTGATCTAGGAGTGAGGGTCTACCACAAGCAAAGTCCATGCACGCCTACTGGATCTCAAAAAGTCAACAAGGCCAACTCTAATGGGCCTCAGAATTGCTTTCTACACCATGGAATTAGGCCCAAACCCCTTTCTTTTCTATTTTATTTATTTAGTTTTATTAATTGTTTTTATTGTTTTATTTAATTTACTAACCAATTAAAAAATTCTTTTATTTATAAAATAAAAACCACAAAAATATTTTCTTTACCAAATCAAATTTTAATTTTAATTTCATTAATAAACACTAATTAAATTAACTTAGGTTTTAATTAGAATAACTTTAACACATTTTTGTAAATAATTAAAATTAAATTAGATTTAATTAGGTTAATTATTAACATTAATTTTATTTCTTTCTTAAAATACCAAAAACCCAAAAATAACTTTTTTCATTTAATTAATTTATTTATTTATTAATTTAGTATTTAAGTTAATTTCTTTCATAAAATAAAAAACCACAAAAAGATCTTTTCTTTAACAAAAAAAGGGTCAAAACCCTAGAACTTTGCGCTCGATTTAATTTCCCGCACGCGATTTACTTTCTTTTACCAATGATGTATTTGCCTCCGGTTTGTAATAGCTTAATAGGACTTTTATTATTTTTTATCGCTTTATTTATTCTTTAAGGGTTTGTCTTTGGCGATGTAAATACCCGACGCCTTGTAATTTAAATTCCGCATTTTATTTTTCGCAAAATATAACTGTTAGATGTTTGATAATAGGATGGCATGACAAGACTGAATGTTTTAACCTAAAATCAACTTAGATCACCCTTAACATGTACAAAGATAAAAATAACTGAAAACGACATACTCGCACATGCGCACTCTTAGGGTACACCCCACTTGGTTGCCTTCGTACGCGGTCATTAAGTATAGGTCGTTTTAGAGGTCGCCCTCTTGTCTAAAAGATCATAGCCGCCTCGAAACGGTTGCCTCTGATATTTTTGCCTCAAAACAAATGATCTAAGTCATTAGGGTTACCGCTAAGGCGTTCTAACATTGCTTTAGTGACCGTAAGTCCATAATTTGAATTGACCCTCAAACTCCAACGACGGTGCTACCTACTCATCAATAGTTGGATAGCATTGTCTAAAAGAAATTAGCGTAGAATGATTCCTTTTTCGAGTAGGTAGATGGTTCTTAGATACTTGCTTTTTTTCAAAAAACAAAAACTTTTCATAGTTACACTTTTCGAACAAAGTTTTCAAAAAACACTTCATACGCTCTTGAGGACAGAAGCAAGAATTAAATCGAAGTTTCAAAACAAAAACTTTTTCAAACCCACAAGCACAAAGAAAACAATTTTTAAAACAATTGAGCAAGTACCTAAGAGCCCGTGGATAACCACGGATAGAAAGGGTGCTAACACCTTCCCTTTCTATAATCTACCCCCCGAACCCGAGAAATATCTCGAAAAATGAATTTTTCTATGCTTTTTTCCTTTCCTTGTTGGATAAAATAAAAGTCGGTGATGACTCTTGCTTACCGCGACATTTTGCAAAAACAAACGCAAAACGCAAACCAGCATTCCAAAAAAATAGTGTTCTTCCCACCGTATCACAGAACTGGCGACTCTGCTAGGGACTTAATAAGTGGGGTGTACCTTAGGATTAGTTCATATTGTTTTCAATTGCTTGATTTGTATGCTTTATCTTTGTGGGTTTGAATCGGAGTTACTATAGATCCTAACCTGGATCTGGGGGATACCTTTTAGGTAAGTAGCAATAGACTGTGAGGGAACTGTACAGCGTAGACCGATACGGTTGAAGCAGTAGCTACGTTGGTGTGACACTTTAGTTTGTACCGATATCCCTTGTGACGCAACAAGGAGAATATGGGTTTGCTAAGGGGTCATTAAGCACCAACTGGCCTTAGAACCTATAATTGACCAACTTGGCCATAGAAAAGTAGCAGTATGCTACACTCATTGAGACCAAACTCTCGCGATGATTCCGGCCGCAAGAAAAGGTTGCTAAACTGGAATTATGACCGATTGAGGGTGGTCAGTGATATTGAGATCCTCTAGAACCCGGTTACTATTACTAGGACAGGTTGAACCAACTAAACTGAAAGAGGGTAATACCTAAACTCCCTGCCAGCCTGAAATTTAAGGGCTATTGTGTGACTTGTGTGCCTTCAAAACTTGAACTACTTGCACATTCTTGTTATCTGACAACATGAGTTCCTTGCAGGTTTTGTTTACAGTCCTTATCCAATAATTTGGATTTATTACAGGGTTTACTTACAGCACCTCACACTTTTGCTTAAACGCATAGCATACACATCATAACATCATGCCTTAACATTTCCTTAACCATTTCAAGGATCTCAAGGGTCTGTGATGCAGGTTATGGTAAATCATACGTCAAGCAAGGGGCAAAGAGGATTTATTTTCCTCTAGCCAATGTCGTCTATAAATCAAAACGCAATGACTTGAGTGAGGGGCTATGACCCACTCGATATGGTGAGCTTGACTCTTGAATGAGGACTCTTAACGACACGAAGTTTCTTCAAACAAATTCTAACAGTTTCTTGTTTACCCCGCGAGATCCTTGAAAACGTTGCATACATATATCATACATATCATTGCATAACAGGTCTCCCAGTACAGGTCTCTCATGTTCTCGCTGTTTATTTCAGCAATGGCTCTCCAACAAGACAACCAAGATCTTCATACTCAAGAGACTCAGTTCAGGGAAATCTTCCTAAACCTATCCAAGGGGCAGGAAGAGTTGAAAACACTCCTCGTTAGGAACTTGGTCAAGAAAAGTTCTGAAGACAATAAGGACGAACGACTGGAATAATTGCAAGCTGAGGTAGATGCAATGAGAACCCAGATTCTGGGGCAGATGGTTTTTATCCAAAGCTTAGCCCGGGAACAAGAAGAGCTGAGAACCATTATCAGCCAGCTTCATCAAGACAGATACAACAGCATGAAGCAAACAGTAAAGGCCAGGGACCAAGTCATTGATCAGCCTTCAAGAAGACAAGGGTTTGGTTTGGTAAAGAATGGGCCTCTCCAAGTTGCTACTACCTCACGGGTCCAACGACAACCCTGCCATAAACAACGAGTTAATCATAGGAAGTTTACCAAGCTCAACATGCCGCTGTCTCAAGCTTTACAACACCTGTTGAGATTGAATCTGGTGACATTGGTAGGACCTCATCCGAATCCTAAGACTTCTTCACCCAACTACAATCCTAATGTAAGGTATGCATACCATTCCAACAGCCCGGGGCATGATACTGACAACTGTTGGAAGTTAAAATACAAAATTCAAAACCTGATTGATGAAGGAACATTGGAATTCACACGAGATGGTTAACTGGAATGTTTCTGTCAATCCTCCAAGGCTCACCATTTGAAGTGACAAGTTCTGACAAGAGAGGCTTTTGTTCATTAGAATTTTAAATTTGTAATTTTCTTTTGATTGTTCAAACATATATTCATGTCAAATTTTGTTACTTCATCAATGCATTGCATATGTCTGTTTTGAATCAATCCATTCATATTCACTATATTCAAATTGCTTTCATTTTTTGTGATGTTCAACTCTTGATTAAAAAATTCTAAGCCTTTAGAAGGAGGATGACGAAAATGATATCAAAATCTCTACAGTATGCTTTTGAACAGACCCCGCTGACGATGTACAAACGTTGTTTCAAATCCTAAACAGTGGAGTTATAAGGAAGATAATCCCTAGTCAACCCCTTTGAGCCAAAGAAGTTGGAGTTTTTCTTTTCACATAAATTAAAACCCTTAATCACAACCTGGGGCAGGGTAGTTTCTCAGTTAATTCGGGTGCACAATGAATGGAATCAAAGAGGTCCTTCCAAAATAAAAGATGGTGATGGTTCCTTATAATCGTCAGGACAGGCAGTCATTATCTCTCAGAAATAAAAGCCCATAAGTCAAAACCTACGAAGGAGACTTACAAAACTGGGGCATCCCGCTGACTGTAATCACAAAAGAAACAATTCAGGCAAAAGACAGGGATAATAAAATCAAAAAGAAAGAGATCCTACAAACTCTCAACAAAAATGACTGCCTGTTCAAAATAAACTGTCAGTATCCGAACCATCACTAGAATATCAGAGCAAAGACTCAAATGGGATCTAAATGCACAATTAGCTGAGTTTAGGAACGAAGAACATCACGAAGAACGGGTGGGTACAAATAAAATTTGAGCCTTTATCCTTTGTTTCTTAAACCGTGAACCAGGCCACGTTATAACCCTTAAAAGTCCTAGCTGAAGCACGGGTTAGTTTGAAAACATACTGTTACAAAAGGTATCCTGACTCCTGTAGGGCTTGCTGTAAATCCTGAGTTGACATCACATTTTACAAAAATTCGCTTGTTTTCTTGAAAACTGCATTTTCAAAAACTTCAAGACAGACATAAGCTTTGCATTCTTAAAATAACATTGTTTGCATATGACTATTTGTTCAAACAGCAGAGAAATTTGCACGACGAATATCTAGTGAACAAAAAAAACCTTCTCAATAAAAAAGGGTCACCTCAAGTGGAAAAAAGCACTTCCAACCAAGGGGCCGACACAATCAATGTCCATCATCTGGGGCAGTCATGTCAAGATTCAGGGAATCTCTCAAAGATACCAAGTAGCCAGAGGCAAATCTCCATCTGAACCACTTGGGGCATTGGACATGAATCACCAACAACGAATCTTACATGATCAAACGAACATCTTCTGGAAGTATGGCAACACAACACTGCCGACAGTGACAACTCCCTACACCCTGAGAGCACGGACATAGTCAGAAAATACTGCGCATGAACAAAGACACGCTAGGTTGACTGGCCTAGGCAAAAATAAGGGCTTCCCGGCGAACCAAAAGGGTTCGGGCAAAAATAAGGGATGAAAATGAAAAAATATGTACACCCGGCAAGTCGAAAACCTGAAAAGGCGGCTTGGGCAAAAAAGGGTATCCCGGTGGACTGAAAACTCGAAAGGGCGGTCCAGTCAAAAATTAGGGATCAAAGCGTACGACTATGTCCCGACATCTTGTCACTAGCCTACCAGAAGAAGACTTGTCACTTTAATCGAAAGTTACCAAGCACCTCATAGGTTGGGATAATACTCAATCCACAAGGCCTCCGCAGGCACCTTCTCCCGCAGATACAGGGGCAGAAAAGTCTCGATGCAAAGCCATTGTCATATCCTTAGCACGCATCCCAGTAACATTCATTCCCCGTAGAGTAAGAAAAAGACAGCGATGATTAATTCTCCCCAGATGAGACTTGCAACTGTGAATGAAGCAGTAATATTCTCCCCAAGCAGAGTTTATCTACCATCAGCATTGAAAAGTCTTATCATCCCCGGCGGAGTATAAAATATCCCCAGCGGAGTTTGAAATTTTTTCCCAGCACAGTCTGAAAAGCTTCCCCAGTGGAGCATGGAGAATCATCCCCAGTAGACTCTAGAAGTTTGTCCCCAGTAGAGTCTAAAAGGTTATCCCCAATGAAGCCACAACTGAAAGATCATCCCCAGCGGAGTTCTTTCCTTTCACAAACAGGAATTCAATCCCCAACAGGATTCAGTATCACCAGCAACGATAATTCATCCCCAGCGAAATTTATCAATGGAATCCTCAGCAGAGCATCTCTTCCCCACAGAGTAATCTCCTCATCAGTTTATTCCCCAACGGAGTTATCCTCTCCTGCAGGTTTATTCTCACAATCATCTTCGTTCGCCATCCCCAGCGGAAACGAAGAATCCAACTTCATTCTTCAGCAGCTATCCAGGATTTATTTTCCCCAGCTAAAACATTACATTTCCATACATCATGATACATGCATATACGCATCATACAACACAATCTCATTTATTTTAAGAACATCATTGCTTGATATATATCATACATTGCATACGACTGACCTTTACCTTTCAGGAAGGATGAAGTTAAGTTCTCAACTATGTAGAAGTACTGACTGGTTCTTAAATCTCACTGAATTAGTCTTGGTTGAATTACAAATAAGGTTCTAAATCTCGACAATTTTCCTCCGTCGAAGTGTGGACGAGTTCTTAAATCTCAACGGAATTATTCTCCGTTGAAGTACAGACAGTTCCTAGATCTCCATGAAGATGTTTCCCTCAGTCGAAGTATTGACCGGTTCTTAAATCTCAACTGAATTAGTCTCGGTTGAATTACAGATAAGGTTCTAAATCTTGACAATTTTCCTCCGTCGAAGTGTGGATGAGTTCTTAAATCTCAACTGAATTATTCTCCGTTGAAGTATAGACAGTTCCTAGATCTTGATGAAGATGTTTCCCTCAGTCGAAGTACTGACCGGTTCTTAAATCTTAACAGAATTAGTCTCGGTTGAATTACAGATAAGGTTCTAAATCTCGACAATTTTCCTCCGTTGAAGTGTGGACGAGTTCTTAAATATCAAAAGAATTATTCTCCGTTGAAGTACAGACAGTTCCTAGATCTCGATGAAGATGTTTCCCTCAGTCGAAGAATTGACCGGTTCTTAAATCTCAACTGAATTAGTCTCGGTTGAATTACAGATAAGGTTCTAAATCTCAAAAAATTTCCTCCATCGAAGTGTGGACGAGTTCTTAAATCTCAACAGAATTATTCTCCATTAAAGTACAAACAGTTCCTAGATCTCGACGAAGATGTTTCCCTCAGTCGAAGTACTGACCGGTTCTTAAATCTCAACTGAATTAGTCTCGGTTGAATTACAGATAAGGTTCTAAATCTCGACAATTTTCCTCCGTCGAAGTGTGGACGAGTTCTTAAATCTCAACAGAATTATTCTCCGTTGAAGTACAGACAGTTCCCCGATCTCGATGAAGATGTTTCCCTCAGTCGAAGTACTGACCGGTTCTTAAATCTCAACTGAATTAGTCTCGGTTGAATTACAGATAAGGTTCTAAATCTCGACAATTTTCCTTCGTCGAAGTGTGGACGAGTTCTTAAATCTCAACAGAATTATTCTCTGTTGAAGTACAGACAGTTCCTAGATCTCGATAAAGATGTTTCCCTCAGTAGAAGTACTGACCGGTTCTTAAATCTCAACTGAATTAGTCTCGGTTTAATTACAGATAAGGTTCTAAATCTCGAAAAATTTCCTCCGTCGAAGTGTGGACGAGTTCTTAAATCTCAACAGAATTACTCTCCGTTGAAGTACAGACAGTTCCTAGATATCGATGTTTCCCTCAGTCGAAGTACTGACTGGTTCTTAAATCTGAACTGAATTAGCCTCAGTTGAATTAAAGATAAGGTTCTAAATCTCTACAATTTTGCTCCGTCGAAGTGTGGACGAGTTCTTAAATCTCAACAGAATCATCCTTCGTTGAAGTACAGGCAGTTCCTAGATCTTGATGAAGATGTTTCCCTCAGTCGAAGTACTGACCGGTTCTTAAATCTCAACTGAGTTAGTCTCGGTTGAATTACAGATAAGGTTCTAAATCTCGACAATTTTCCTCTGTCGAAGTGTGGACAAGTTCTTAAATCTCAACAAAATTATTCTCTGTTGAAGTACAAACAGTTCCTAGATCTCGATGAAGATGTTTCCCTCAGTCGAAGTACTGACCGGTTCTTAAATCTCAACTGAATTAGTCTCGGTTGAATTACAGATAAGGTTCTAAATCTCGACAATTTTCCTCCATCAAAGTGTGGACGAGTTCTTAAATCTCAACAGAATTATTCTCCGTTGAAGTACAGACAGTTCCTAGATCTCGATGTTTCCCTCAGTCGAAGTACTGACCGGTTCTTAAATATCAATTGAATTAGCCTCAGTTGAATTAAAGATAAGGATCTAAATCTCTACAATTTTCCTCCGTCGAAGTGTGGACGAGTTCTTAAATCTCAACAGAATCATCCTCTGTTGAAGTACAAACAGTTCCTAGATCTCGATGAAGATGTTTCCCTCATTCGAAGTACTGACCGGTTCTTAAATCCCAACTGAATTAGTCTCGGTTGAATTACAGATAAGGTTCTAAATCTCGACAATTTTCCTCCGTCAAAGTGTGGACGAGTTCTTAAATCTCAACAGAATTATTCTCCGTTGAAGTACAGAGAGTTCCTAGATCTCGATGAAGATGTTTCCCTCAGTCAAAGTACTGACCGGTTCTTAAATCTCAACTGAATTAGTCTCGGTTGAATTACAGATAAAGTTCTAAATCTCGACAATTTTCCTCCGTCGAAGTGTGGATGAGTTCTTAAATCTCAACAGAATTATCCTTCGTTGAAGTACAGACAGTTCCTAGATCTCGATGAAGATGTTTCCCTCAGTCTAAGTACTGACCGGTTCTTAAATCTCAACTAAATTAGACTCGGTTGAATTACATATAAGGTTCTAAATCTCGAAAATTTTCCTCTGTCGAAGTGTGGACGAGTTCTTAAATCTCAACAGAATTATTCTCAGTTGAAGTACAGATAGTTCCTAGATCTCGATGAAGATGTTTCCCTCAGTCGAAGTACCGACCGGTTCTTAAGACTCAACTGAATTAGTCTCAGTTGAATTATAGATAAGGTTCTAAATCTCAACAATTTTCCTCCGTCGAAGTGTGGACGAGTTCTTAAATCAAAACAGTATTATTCTCCGTTGAAGTACAGACAGTTCCTAGATCTCGATGAAGATGTTTCCCTCAGTCGAAGTACTAACCGGTTCTTAAATCTCTACTGAATTAGTCTCGGTTGAATTACAGATAAGGTTCTAAATCTCGATAATTTTCCTCTGTCGAAGTGTGGATGAGTTCTTAAATCTCAACAGAATTATTCTGTGTTGAAGTATAGACTGTTCCTAGATCTCGATGAAGATGTTTCCCTCAGTCGAAGTACTGACCGGTTCTCAAATCTCAAATGAATTAGTCTCGGTTGAATTACAGATAAGGTTCTAAATCTCGACAATTTTCCTTCGTCGAAGTGTGGACGAGTTCTTAAATCTCAACAGAATTATTCTCCGTTGAAGTACAGACAGTTCCTAGATCTCGATGTTTCCCTCAGTCGAAGTACTGACCGGTTCTTAAATCTCAACTGAATTAGCCTCAGTTGAATTACAGATAAGGTTCTAAATCTCTACAATTTTCCTCCGTCGAAGTGTGGACGAGTTCTTAAATCTCAACAAAATCATCCTCCGTTGAAGTACAGACAATTCCTAGATCTCGATGAAGATGTTTCCCTCAGTCGAAGTACTGACCGGTTCTTAAATCTCAACTGAATTAGTCTCGGTTGAATGACAGATAAGGTTCTAAATCTCGACAATTTTCCTACGTCAAAGTGTGGACAAGTTCTTAAATCTCAACAGAATTATTCTCCGTTGAAGTACAGACAGTTCCTAGATCTCGATGAAGATGTTTCCCTCAGTCGAAGTACTGACCGGTTCTTAAATCTCAACTGAATTAGTCTCGGTTGAATTACAGATAAGGTTCTAAATCTCGATAATTTTCCTCCGTCGAAGTGTGGATGAGTTCTTAAATCTCAACAGAATTATCCTCCGTTGAAGTACAGACAGTTCTTAGATCTCGATGGAGATGTTTCCCTCAGTCTAAGTACTGACCGGTTCTTAAATCTCAACTGAATTAGTCTCGGTTGAATTACAGATAAGGTTCGAAATCTTGACAATTTTCCTCTGTCGAAGTGTGGACGAGTTCTTAAATCTCAACAGAATTATCCTCCGTTGAAGTACAGACAGTTCCTAGATCTCGATGAAGATGTTTCCCTCAGTCGAAGTACTGACCGATTCTTAAATCTAAACTGAATTAGTCTCGGTTGAATTACAGATAAGGCTCTAAATCTCGACAATTTTCCTCCGTCGAGGTGTGGACGAGTTCTTAAATCTCAACAGAATTATTCTCCATTGAAGTACAGACAGTTCCTAGATCTCGATGAAGATGTTTCCCTCAGTCGAAGTACTGAACAGTTCTTAAATCTCAACTGAATTAGTCTCAGTTGAATTACAGATAAGGTTCTAAATCTCGGCAATTCTCCTCAGTCGAAGTGCTGACCGGTTCTTAAATCTCAACTGAATTATCCTCGGCTGAATTACAGATAAGGTTCTAAATCTCCACAGATCTCCCCAAGTTGAATTATGGACAAGTTCTTAAAACTCAGCAGATATTTTCTCTCAGTTGAAGTACAGGCAAGTTCCTAAATCTCGATAAAGATCACGCTTCCCCAGTGGAATCTTCTACAGTAACAGGTATATAAGCTCTCGCTAAGGAATCTCTCATGCGATCGACACTCCTCCAGATGGCATATTTAAGCCCATCCTCCTGCCAGCAATCTCCAAATGGCATCTGTAAGCCCATTCCCGACATCACAAGGCCGATACCACTTCATGCGAGTGCAAATTTCTGGGCACTCTAGTGTTCAATCATCTTCCACCTTCGGATCACGAAAGGCACGAAGGTCAATCTACATCCTCAGGTATAAGAATATTTAACAGGGGCTGCTATTGTACCCAAAAATTTTCCCTCTCATATTTCTCAAAACATTGCAAGAAAAATCTCCAAGTGGCTCAAGTTTGCTCAAGAGTTGGACAAACAAGCTATCTTCTAAGGCAGTCAACCCCAAATTAGGGTTTTTGTGTTGCATCAAGATCTTTGAGTACAAATGACCTCAAGTGCTCCCTAATGTCCTAATATGTTCTCAAGGTCATCCATGTCAAGTTTCAAGCCTTGCAGAGGAAGTTTGCTCAGTCAATTGCTCAAAGGTCCAAAAATCGACTGTACTAGGGCAAAAGTCAACTGTGACCTATATAAAGTCAAACTTCAAGATTTTTTGTCAACATTCTCATTTTGAAGGATATTTCATCATTTGATCAACGGTTGATCATGAATCATCAAGGATTGCTCAAAGTTCATCAAGACTCAAAAGTTGCTAAATTAGGGTTTTGTAGGAAAAGTCAACTCAACTTTGACCAAGCATAACTTTCTCATACTTTATGAGAAATGACCCATCCAAAGCTCATTTTTAATATAATGCAATTCCCTACAATCCATCTTCATACCCCAATATCACAAAATTCACTCACAAGAAGTTACAAATTTGGACATTATAGGTCATTTTTGAAAGTCAACAAAAACACCTTTTTTGCCAAAGATTATAACTTGATAATGGAATATCAAAATGAGATTAGACCAAAAGGGTTGGTTATATGACATATCAATCTTTCTATAAAGTCCAAAAACACCTCCAAAGGTTCAAAATTGAAGAAGTTATGCATTGTTGAAGTTGGGCATTTTTGCAAAATTGCCAAAAGTCAACCATCCCCAAAACTTCAAATTTTGTCAAATGGGCCCATTCTTTTCCACTTGATTTGGGATTGCATAATTTCACACGTGTCCTAGCTTCATCCATGAGCTCGTATTTTATATTTATTATTTTATTTGATTTTTATTGAATTTATTCATTTTTAATCAAATAAAATCATATAAAATACAAAGCTTTGATTACATGAGATTTTTTGGCTGTTTCAGGTTGTAATTATCATCATTACCATCATCAAACTCGAATCATACAATATCATGTGCAAAAAGATTGAACTTTTATAAATTTGGCAAGTTGTAAAGAAGAGATCAAATCAAATTCCAATGCATTGATTTATAGAGATTCAGTCCAAGTTTGTTACCCTAACACACTATACCATACATAAGCAAGCCAAAGGGACGTGAATAAGGGTTGGAGGCTGCAGAAAGAGGCAATACAAAAGTTGAAAAATTCACTAAAAAGGGTGGAATCTAATTCATAGCTAGAGACATTTTTAGGACTTGGCAAGCATCCCAATCGCTTCCTGGACGTTCACTGAAGCGAAACCAATCCAAAGTAAGCTTCCTCACACACCACAACGCGCTGTAAGTGTCACGATAAACGCCCCTGTTCTTGAAATCTTAGTTCATCATTCTTGCATCATTTGAACAAATTGCTTGCATATTTGTAATCCTCACAACGTTTCTAAGCTTTTTGCATTATTCAATTTTGTTTATCTAACCTGTAACGTAAATCGCCATAGTTAGGGTTCTTGGAAGCATTTTTGGGGTTTCTCTTTTCAGGTGAAATTAGACTACAAGAGGGACATGGTTGTGACCGGGAGGGAAGGACGAGTACAATCATGTCTTTAGAACTCATTTTTATGGCCTGGAATGAATTTTGGAGCAAGCCTACGCATTTAGCTGCGAATTCAAATCTGCGGGTAATATTATTACAGGCCTGAGGACAGGGATGAGTGCGTGTCATCCTCCGGTTGGCCCATTCAAATGTTTTTTCGCGCATTTTATTTTTCTGGTCAATAATTGCAGTTTTGTTATATTATTATTATTATGTAGTATGTTAACAAACAAAGCAGATCTGTGTAGTGGCAAGGCAGGTGTCCAGCATCCATCAGGACCTGGGTTCGAATCCCAGGTCCCCCAATTCCTATTTGATTTTTTCTTTCAGGAAATTGTGTGTGTATCCAAGCCTACAGCTCACCGTGCACCTTCATACATCCAATAGCCAGATGGCCAAAGGCCAGATCTGGTGATCCAGGAGTGAGGGTCTACCACAAGCAAAGTCCATGCACGCCTACTGGATCTCAAAAAGTCAACAAGGCCAACTCTAATGGGCCTCATAATAACTTTCTACACCATGGAATCCGGCCCAAACCCCTTTCTTTTCTATTTTATTTATTTAGTTTTATTAATTGTTTTTATTGTTTTATTTAATTTACTAACCAATTAAAAAATTCTTTTCTTTATAAAATAAAAACCACAAAAATATTTTCTTTACCAAATCAAATTTTTATTTTTATTTCATTAATAAACCCTAATTAAATTAACTTAGGTTTTAATTAGAATAACTTTAACATATTTTTGTAAATAATTAAAATTAAATTAGATTTAATTAGGTTAATTATTAACATTAATTTTATTTCTTTCTTAAAATACCAAAAACCCAAAAATAACTTTTTTCATTTAATTAATTAATTAATTTATTAATTTAGTATTTAAGTTAATTTCTTTCATAAAATAAAAAACCACAAAAAGATCTTTTCTTTAACAAAAAAAGGGTCAAAACCCTAGAACTTTGCGCTCGATTTAATTTTCCGCACGCGATTTACTTTCTTTTACCAATGATGTATTTGCCTCTGGTTTGTAATAGTTTAATAGGACTTTTATTATTTTTATCGCTTTATTTATTCTTTAAGGGTTTGTCTTTGGCGATGTAAATACTCAACGCCTTGTAATTTAAATTCCGCATTTTATTTTCCGCAAAATATAACTGTTAGATGTTTGATAATAGGATGGCATGACAAGACTAAATGTTTTAACCTAAAATCAACTTAGATCACCCTTAACATGTACAAAGATAAAAATAACTGAAAACGACACACTCGCACATGCGCACTCTTAGGGTACACCCCACTTGGTTGCCTTCGTACGCGGTCATTAAGTATAGGTCGTTTTAGAGGTCGCCCTCTTGTCTAAAAGATCATAGTCGCCTCGAAACGGTTTCCTCAGACATTGTTGCCTCAAAACAAATGATCTAAGACATTAGGGTTACCGCTAAGGCGTCCTAACATTGCTTTAGTGACCGTAAGTCCATAATTCGAATTGACCCTCAAACTCCAACAACGGTGCTACCTACTCATCAATAGTGGGATAGCATTGTCTAAAAGAAATTAGCGTAGAACGATTCCTTTTTCGAGTAGGTAGATGGTTCTTAGATACTTGCTTTTTTTTTTAAAACAAAAACTTTTCACACTTACACTTTTCGAACAAAGTTTTCAAAAAACACTTCATACGCTCTTGAGGACAGAAGCAAGAGTTAAATCGAAGTTTCAAAACAAAAACTTTTTCAAACCCACAAGCACACAGAAAATAATTTTGAAAACAATTGAGCAAGTACCTAAGAGCCTGTGGATAACCACAGATAGAAAGGGTGCTAACACCTTCCCTTTCTATAATCTACCCCCCGAACCCAAGAAATATCTCGAAAAAGGAATTTTTCTGTGCTTTTTTCCTTTCCTTGTTGGATAAAATAAAAGTCGGTGGCGACTCTTGCTTACCGCGACATTTTGCAAAAACAAACGCAAACCAGCATTCCAAAAAACAGTCAATTCTTCCCATCGTATCATACTAATGAAGTTTGTATCTATTTCCCCCGGCGAGGTTTGCACCCATCTCCCCGGTGGGGTGTGCATCTTTCTCCCTAGTATAGTTGGCATTTATTTCCCCGGTGTGGTTTGCATCTCTTAAAGATTCTTGTAAGAATTACCGAAAAGGGATCATTATCTTATCCACACGAAGCCGTTTACTTTTCCCTAGTAGAGCGGGTTTTCTCCCCAGTAAGATTATGCAATTATGGATGTCTTACAAGTTTGGCATCCCAAGTGTTGTGAATATTGATGTTAGTATTAAGAACTCTTTTCATCCCCTAGTAACGAAAAAGGTTATATTATCTCCAGTGGAGTTGAACTTCGAGAATTTCTGGTTTGAGATTCCTTTTATCCCCATGTTAGGATTTATACCCCATCGAGGTATGTATGGGTCTGCTTTTCTCCAGCAGAGTCTGTACTTGATGCTTTCTTCCCAGTGATGTTGTTCAAGAAGTCATCTTTGTCTCCCCGATAAAGTTGTAATTGGTTAAAGGCTTTCCGAGGTTATCTTCCCCAGTAAAGCCCGTACTTGTAAGAGTTCTCTTAAGAATTATATTTTTCCCCAGTGATGGAATATGTTGTATCATCCCCAGCAGAAAGTTAGCTTGAAGGATTTCTTTATCGAGAATTTCTCCTCTCCAATTGAAGATTCATTCCCCAGTGGAGTTCTTCATCGATTTCTTTTGTTCAAGGATCCTCATTATCCCCGGTAGAATTTGCTTGCATCAAGAACTCTACACAAGTTGATATTTTTTCCCCAACAAAGCAATCCTTATTTTCAGCAGGAAGATAATGGATCTTTTCCTCAGGAGGTTAAGAGCTGTTTGAAGTCAGAATGATTTCTTTTGGTTGGACTGCAATTTATTTTTGCAATATCCTCTCCAAAGTCCACTTTTCAGTGGCATCCCTCCTCAGAGTTGGCGTGTTTGAATTACAATATCATATCACAGTTTATACCCGTTGGTTATCGATTCCAATGGTTATTCCTCATTGAAGTCCAATTTCCCAAGGATGATTTCTTAGATGTTCCTGGCTTTCTCGTAAGTTCATTTTTGATATTGCTATTCTCCAGTGAATCATTTAAGTGTGCATCATTATATTGTATCTACCCAAATGTGTATCATTTTCATTGAAATAGCGCATTACGCTAAAAAAGAATATATTCAAACATGCATTGAAACATAAGTCAGTTTTGTTGCTTATCTGAAGTAACCAGTTTGTTATATTCAGAGATAAATAGCCCTTACAGCTTATCTCTAGGGTTATCCCATCATGCTTCCCCGATGGAGTCTAATGTGATTTTTACCCCCAGTTGGGTCTTGTGGTGTTTTCTCTTTCCTCAGAGAATCCTTAACAACCCTTGTTAGAGTACCCTCCTCGATTGGTCTCTTTCTTCGGTGTAAGTTAACTTTCGATTAGCATTCTATCGAAGTTGATATCTATCTGTATCCCCAATAAGTTTGCCTTTGATTAGCATTCTTTCCCCAGGAGTTTATCTTCGGTTAGTATTCCTTGTTAGAGCATTCTTTGGTCGATCTCTTCCTTATTTGTATATGTCTAATTCTACCTGGCATATACCCGATATTTTTCTTATATGTGTCTGATACCAACACCAGACATGTATTCTTGATATTTTTGTTAGAGTCATCTTCCAATCTCTTTCTTATATGTGTCTGATACCAACACCGGACATATATTCTTGATATCTTTGTTAGAATCCTCTTCCGGTATCTTTCTTATATGTGTATGATACCAACATCAGACATGTATTCTTGATATATTTGTTAGAGTCCTTTTCCGGTCTCTTTCTTATATGTGTCTGATACCAACACCAGACATGTATTCTTGATATCTTTGTTAGAGTTCTATTCTAATCTCTTTCTTATATATGTTTGACACCAACACCGGATATGTATTCTTGATATCTTTGTTAGAGTCTTCTTCCGGTCTCTTTCTTATATGTGTCTGATACCAACACCAAACATGTCTCTTGATATCTTTGTTAGAGCCCTCTTTCGGCCTCTTTCTTATATGTGCCTAATACTAACACCGAACATGTATTCTTGATATCTTTATTATAGTTCTTTTTGGTCTCTTTCTTATATGTGTTTGATACCATCACCAGACATGTATTCTTGATATATTTGTTAGAGTCCTCTTCTGGTCTCTTTCTTATATGTGTCTAATACCAACACCAAACATGTATTCTTGATATATTTGTTAGAGTCCTCTTCCAATCTCTTTCTTATATGTGTCTGATACCAACATTAGACATGTATTCTTGATATATTTGTTAGAGTCCTTTTCCAGTCTCTTTCTTATATGTGCATGATACCAACAACAAACATGTATATCCAATCTCTCTTTATTTTGTGTGTCTAATCTTGACCTGACATGCATCTCTAAAAGCATTCCACCCTTTGATAACCATTTTTCACATAAGCAAAACCAAAAAATAGAAAATGGAGAAAAAAACCAAAATACCTGACTTTCACCTATTCTTCAGAGTGGGAAATATATGGTTCTATCGAGTATCCAATCCTCTTCTACCTCAATTAATTGAAAGGCTAGTGCCAATCTCACCCTTAGGTTTACGAAGATTGAATAGGGGCAGCTGTTGTACCCCAAAATCCTCCCTCTTCATTTTAACCCTAATTGGCTTATTTTATAACATACTCATGCATACATATCATCGATTCCATGGTTAGAATATCAAGGCATTTATCTGCGCCAAGCTACAAAAATAATTGTTCCATCAAGAAGTACAGCAAAGCAGAAACTCAGGGTTTTCGAGATTCAAGTATGCTCGACATATTTTTCTGAGCTACTCAATTAGTGAGTCATCAAGTAATCATCATGTCAAGCTCTCAAGTTTTCTATCATGCCTTCGATTGCAAATAAAGTCAAGCGTTTCAGTTGATTCGAGACAGTTTCGACTGAAAATCAACATTTCACAGTTTATGTTTAAAAATTCATAACTTTCGTCCATAAAACTATTTTTTAGTGGGTATTTGGGGTTGGAACCATTTCGACATCCTATTCATTTCATATGTTTGGGTCAGAAGCTAACTTTGTGAAGAAGATCTCCAAAATTACGAAATATGTTGGAAATCGCATGTTGAAGCGGATTTCCGGTCAACTGTCATGCAATATTGCAAAAATCACAACTTTCTTATTTTTTTTTACATTTTGGGACGATTCTTTCAGCATGATATCACAAATTTTGTCATCTACAAGTTTTCTTCAGGGTCCGAGTTTGGATTTTGATCGGAAGACTTCGGTTTATAGCTTGTTTCTAAAGTTGAACAACAAAATATGACGCAAAAGCCGTGTAGCCCAAAACAAAGAGTTTTTTGTCTCCAATTTTCTCGGTATTGTAAAAATCATAACTCTCTCGATTTTTATCCTATCTGGACGATTCTTTCGGCGTGACGTCATAAATTTTGTCATCTACGTTTTTTCTTCAAGAGTCGGGTTCGAATTATGCTCCAAAAGTTATGGTTTGCGGCTCGCATCACGAATTGTCATGGAATTATGATAAAAAATATGCACAACCCAAAAAAAATGGAATTTGAGTCCAAAATTCATTTTTCCAAAAAAGGCTTTAAGGATTTTGTATATATTGAT